>CM068777.1:1175590-1202232 GCA_035084275.1 Hydrolagus colliei
TCAGCTAGGACCACCCTCTTAGTTAGTTAGTTAGTTAGTTAGTTAGTTAGTTAGTTAGTTAGTTAGTAGTTAGTTAGTTGGTTGGTTAGTTGGTCTAGTTGGTTAGTTAGTGCTTTGGCTGCAGGGTTAACAGGAGCTGTAGTGGGATGATTCCCTGCCCTAATGGCTGGGAGGGAGCAGTGCTGTCAGCTCCAGTGGAGCTCAGGATACACTGTGACCCTCAGCCTGGCTCAACCTTCAAGGCACAGTCCTTGACTGGTTCCATTCTTATTTGACCCACCGTTTACATTCGGTCCCCTCCTTTTCACCCTTTACACGCTCCCTATGGGCGACATTATCCGCAAACATGGGGTAAATTTCCACATGTATGCAGACGACACCCAGTTGTACCTTTCTGCCTCATCCCTCAACCCCCAGACCATCGATGTTCTGACAGCATGTCTGTCCGACATCGAGTCCTGGACGAGGGACAACTTTTTGCAATTGAACGTGAATAAGACCGAGGCCCTCCTGATTGGCTCAAGCCAGTGCCTCCGCACATCGAGCGCTGCCAGCCTCAACATCCAAGGCTGCACTCTCCACCTCACAAAGCCAATCAGGAACCTCGGCATCATGTTCGATCAAAAACTTCCCTTCCTACCCCACATCCGCACCTTGACCGGCACCGCTTATTTCCATCTGCGCAACATTGCCAGGCTCCGCAACTATCTTACCTCCCACGCTGCCGAAACACTCGTGCACGCGTACATCACCTCACGGCTGGACTACGGAAACTCTCTCCTCGTCGGCCTCCCCAGTTCCTCCATTCACAGGCTGCAGGCCATCCAAAACTCTGCAGCCCGTGTACTATCCCGCACCCGCCTCCGCGACCACATAACCCCCACCCTCGCCCGTCTCCACTGGCTCCCCATCCTCCAGAGGATCGAGGTCAAGATCCTCGTCCTCACCTACAAGGCCTTACACGGCCTTGCCCCATCCTACCTAACCGATCTACTCTCCCCCTACACGCCCACCCGGACCCTCCGTTCAACAGGACTTGGCCTGCTCCAAGCCCCCCGCCCGAACCACCCCACCATCGGAGGCCGGGCCTTCAGTTTCTCTGCTCCCACCCTATGGAATGCCATCCCTCAATCCCTCCGTTTCGTCTCTTCCCTTTTCTCTTTCAAGGCCGGTTTGAAGACTTTCCTCTTCGATCGTGCCTTCTCTTCCACCCCGAACTCTTCTACCTCCCCTTCGTGTTTCACCCCTTCCCAAACATTCCCCTCCCAGCTCGGGTCACACGCCTCCTGTGCAGCGCCTTGGGACGTCCTCCCGACGTGAAAGGCGCTCTATAAATGTAATTTGTTGTTGTTGTTGTTGGCTCAGGGACAGGGGACTAGAGACCCTCATGGGGGGGGGGGGGGGGGAGACTTTCCATTTGCCAGCTCTGTGAACCCCCAGTTTACCCCTGTCCCCTCGCTGCCCCCAGGATTCCCAGGAGGCGGGAGGGAGGTAGAGCGCCCGGCAGAGATGGGGGTGACATGGGCATAGTGTGTGGCACTGTATTCAGCATCAAATCCTTATCCTCATCTTCAAGGCCATTCACAGCCTTGCCACCCCCTCCCCCCCACCTCTCCGACCTACTGTCCCCCATGAACTTCCCCTCCATTCACCGGGCTCCGGCCTGCTCCGTGCCCCCCGCCCGACCCTCCCTACCATCGGTGGCCGGGCTTCCAGCCTCTCAGCCCCCCCACACTCTGGAACTCCATCCCACAGTCCCTTCGCCTCACTCCCTCCCTCACCTCCTTCAAGGCCGGTCTCAAAACCCTCCTCTTCGACTGTGCTGAGATTCCCGACAGCAGAGACACAACACTCGTTTGGAGTCATTGACATTGCCTTTATTTACTTGAAACTCCTTTCTTCAAAGTTGGCCCCAGCGCCAACTCTTCTGGGTTTAAAAACTACAACTGTGTGTGTGTATGTGTGCGCATGTGGGCTGGGTGCCTACTGGATTCATCTTCACCTCTCTCAGCTCGTCCGCCAGCCAGTAAAGCCCTGTTAACGTGATGGGGGAGGAACGAACAGGGCAAGTCTGTACACATACAGCCAGCTACCCAGAGACAAGCTCAATCTAACATTTTTCTGAAATCAAATGGCTGACCTTAACAAAACTTTTGTGAGCATCGCCAGAGAATTTAATCCCCCACCCCACCCAAACTCAGACACTCAATTATTCACACAAGGAATGGTACACCCAGTTTCATTTCACATATTCCAGGATTTACATCACATTCTACCAGAGACTTGCCTTTAACAACTCTTGGTGTAATAATAATAATATAATCATCAAAAAAAACGACTTGCATTCTGATAACCCAACATCTCAAAAGTGCTTTGGCAACACAATGAGTTCACTTCAAAACGGCGTGACTTTAAAACGATTAATAGGGTAATCCTTGCGTTCGATCCAGCTGCTTATCGCATCTTCGAGGCGTCCCAGAGCGCTCCAGAGTAAAGCAAATTAATTCACTGTTTATTTTGTGGGTGAAACACGACAGGCGACTGCACACAGCGGAGAGTCCCACAGACAGTCTGGCGATAAGAGGCCTGAGCTGGGCAAACGCTTGTGAGGTATAACATGTTGTCACATAATAATAGTTTTAAAGACAGCTGGAGTTCAGCCAAAGGGAAGCATCTCTACAGTCATGTGTGGTAAACAACCTCTCTCTCTCTCTCTTTTACACCAACCCACACAGACGTGTCCTGATACACACACACAAAAATGTCAAAACACAAGACATAGACAGGTAGACAGACAGACGGACAGACAGAGACATGCACAGATTTTGAACAAAACTTAAGCAGCTAAATACATCACTTCATCTAAAAATTGGGCAACCCACAGCTGTGTGGGGGGACGCTGCTGTGCGCGGGCGACGCTGCTGTGCGCAATTGGCTGCCGCGTTTCGCCACAAATATATAGTTGATTCCCTTTACAGTATATTCTGTGAAGGGCTTTTAAGACGTCGATACGATGTGAAAAGCGCTGTATCAAACGCAAGGCTTATTAGTTATTAGAATTAAAAAGACAACCAGTGGCTCATTCCACCACCTCCTGAAGCCATTGGGCTGCACACACACAGCAAAATCACTTTGGATCGTTTACACGAGATAACTCTGAAGCTGGGTTTGTCAAGAAAGCAAACAGCGGCTGGAGATATACGCGTATCTACGTCAAGACACTGTTAACAGCTGTGAGACTCGCCTTAGACAAGTTTCCTTGCTCCACACACCCGCCTGTTTTACCCAGAGGTAAGTAGCAACTCAGTTGTCAGTTGGATGGCAGATCCCTTTCCCCCCCCCGGGGTAATAATTCCCCTAAAAAAATATTTCAGTCACTCAAAATGACTGTTTGTGGGGACGCTGCTGTGCGCACTCCGATCGACTGCCGCGTTGCGTTTCATCCACAAAAATGTAGTGTCAACTCGCTTTACAGTGTATTCCTTGAAGTGCCTCGACGACGTGATAAGGGTCAATATCATACAAGTGGGGGGAGGGTCTCGGGGGCGAGTTAATGTAGGGCAGAGGGCACAGACACAAACACGTTGATCAGATCACTTATTTAATGAGGTGAATCACGGGGTGCGGGGAGGGGCTGTGGGGTGGGGAGGGGGTGGGGGCTGTGGGGTGGAGAGGGGGTGGGGGCTGTGGGGTGGGGATTGATTGTAGATAGCGCCAGCACTGATTACGTTGGACAGACAGTCGTTGTATTGAGCCAGAGAGGGTTGAGAACGATCGATTAACAAAATAAACCCTTTCACACTTTTGATCATTTTTCCTTTTTTTAAAAAAGCAAATACCGGTAGTCTCATTTTTTTCTTCACACACACAAACACACAACACACACACACAACACACACACACACACACACAACACACACACACGCGCATTACAGTATTGCTTCGGATGCGTTCGTTTGCCCATTAACGGAACGGTGTTATGATATGTTGACTGCTGTTCTAATAGAAATCAGCTTTCTAGTCGTGAATACTAGTCTAGAGAGAGAGAGAGGTGGGGGAGAGAGAGGTGAGGGAGAGAGGGGGGGTGGGGGTGAGAGAGAGGGGGTGGGGGGGAGAGAGGGGGGGGGAGTGAGGGGAGAGAGAGGAGGGAGAAAGAGAGGGGGGAAGAGATAGTGGAGAGAGGAGGGGGGAGAGAGAGTGTGGGGAGAGAGGAGGAGAGAGAGGGGAGGGAGAGTTTGGGGAGACAGGAGGGAGAGAGAGGAGAGAGCAAGTGGGGAAGGGAGAGATGGGGGAGAAGGGGGGAAGTGAGGGAGGGGAGAGAGAGAGGGGGAAGAGAGAGAATGGGGGGAGGTAGGAGAGAGGGGTGGGGAGAGGAGGAAAGAGGAGAAAGAGAAAGAAACACAAATACATTGTACCATCAACGTTAAAACTTGAGTTCTCTCCCTGCACCTCCCATCCCAATACCCTCTTCCACCACCCCCCCACCCACACCCACACACACAGGCGCACACACAGAGACCCACAAACACACAGACCCATACACACAAAATAAACGTGGTGTACTTGCCTCTCTGGCCTTCAGATAAAGAGATTTTGTTCCTTGGCTTTTGAAACAGCTTCAAAAAACAAACCAACACATACAGGAAAACAAAAGAACAAGGGAGGAAGGTCCTCCCTCCCTCCCTCACTCATTCACTCACTCACAGGAATTGGCAAATTTGAAAATCGCAGGAAAAATAAAAACACAACACAAGATGTATATTCCAGATATGGATACATATACACACACATACGTACACATCAGTTAAAAACACACACGCGCACACACACAGGGTAATCCTAGCAGTATTTTTTTGCAGACACCAAATGATTTCTTCGGAGGTTTGACTCACTCTATAAAACGCATTGTGAAATGGCACATGGTTTTGAGTAAACAACTGGAGACAGTTTTTTGTTTATTTTGCATTGCAGATTTTTTTTCTCTGAGCAATTTTTCCTCATTTTCCCCATCTCGATTGCCTCCTCTCCTCTTTACATGGCATATTTCTGCGTCCACTCTCTCGCTAGCCTGTTGTATCTAGGGAGGGATGGAGGGATGGAGGGATGGAGGGAGGGAGGGAGGGAGGGAAGGAGGGATGGAGGGAGGGAAGGAGGGAGGGAAGGAGGGAGGGAAGGAAGGAAAGAGGAAATATATTACATTATCAAATACAAGGATGACTTTTTCCTTTGTGTACTGCCCCACTCCCCTTCCACTGTGGAGGGCTGTAGCTGAGAGATCAGTGTGAGAGGACCTGGGTTTGATTACTGGGTAGGGAGATATCTTAGGCAAGTTCCCTCCCTCCACTCGCCTGATTACCCAGCAGTAAATAGGAACCCGGTTTTACGCCAATTAGCGAATCCCTCAAATCGCTTTCCAGTAGTAATAATCCTCAGTCCACCACTGTTTGTGGGACACTGATGTAAGCAATTGGAGCTGTGTTTCGACGACAAAATACACAGTCACCACACCACACAGTGTATTCCCTGAAGCGCTTTGAAACCCGCCGAGGCCGTGAAGCTAATCTCAAGGCAATGGGATTTGGATCCTGAGCTGGGGTTGGTTTGGGATCAGGAGGGTGAGGAGGGCAGCCAGTGGGAGGAGGGCGGGGAGGGGGGAGGGGAGGAGGGCAGCCAGGGGGAGGAGGGCGGGGAGGGCGGGGAGGCTGAGGAGGACAGCCAGGGTGGGGAGGGCGGGGAGGCAGAGGAGGGAGGGGAGGGTGAGGAGAAGGGCGAGGAGGGGGTGGAGGCGGGGAGAGTGAGGAGGGGGTGGAGGGAGGGCAGGGGGAGGAGGGTGACCAAAGGCGCAGCTGGTGGGTCGAAGAGGAGAGGTCTTGAGACGAACCTTGACGGAGGCGAGGGAGGGTACGGGGTGAAGGGACTGTGGGATGGAGTTCCATGGGGCGAGGGCAGAGGGGCTCACTGCCTGAAGAAATACCTACTTTTCCCTGTCAGATTTGTTGGTGTGTGCAATCTCTGGCACCAAAGGATCATCAGGGTTTGGATCGCACAGCAATGAGCAAATAGACAGCAGAACTGAGGGACAGAGAGGCAAGTTACTATCCGTACGTCAGACATTCCTCATGTTACAATACAATCTACATTGACACAGCGCCTGCCTTTCCCATCCGGAATCCCTGTGCTCAGTGCAGTCACCTTCCAAGCCAGAGGACCTGGGCTCACTTCCTAGGGCAGGGCGAAACCTTAGTCAAGTTTCCTTACTCCACACACACATACCCCCCCACCCCTAGCTGTTTCCCTAGCAGTAACAGGAACCCAGTTGATAAGTCAATTGCCGGATCACTTCCAGAGATAATAATCCCTAAAAACAAAGTGTTCACTTAACCCACGACTGTTTGTGGGGGACGCCTCTGTGCGCGATTGGCTGCCGCGATTCGCCCACAAAATAGACAATCACTGCACATTACAGTATATTTTGTGAAGCGCTTTGACATGCAACAACGAGGCAACAAGGTGCTGCATCAAATGCAAGGATTATTATTAAGCAGAAGATTCCTTGCATTTGTTACAGCATTGGGACATCTGAAGGCGCTTCACAGAATAAACTAATTTTATATTATCATTACTGTAGCACAGCCTGTGTGGGACGAGGTGAGAAAATTACCTTTTGATATTGTTAGAGCCGGAGACCACTGTGAACGCAGGATATCCAGACATATACTGCCATTGCTATTTATATTTGGATGATATATCTTTGTGGTGAAGGCAACCTGCAATTAAAACACAAATAAAAGGAGGCAAAGGATTGGGTTCACTTCCTATCCCGAGGGACAGGCAACAACAACAGCGACCACCCCCCCGCCCCCCCCCCCGCCCCCACACACACACAGGATAGCGGCCCAGAGAGCTTTAGTATGAGAGTTCCGGAGTTTGGAAGCCTAGTGGATGAAAGCACGGCTGCCAATGGTGGAACGCAGGGCACATAGGAACAAGGGTCATTCAGCCCCTCGAACCTGCTCCGTTATTTAACTAGACCATGGTTGGTCTCTACTGAGGGACAAGCAGGAGGCCGGAGCCAGCCGAGCGGAGGCAGCGGGTGGTGGAGTGTGGAGTAAGCAGGTGTCAGGGGATTTGCAGATGAGTGGGAGGATCTTGAAATCGATCCGTTCAGGGATAGGGAGGCAGTGGGGTCTGGCGAGGGCTGGGGTGATAGAATTTTCGATTAATTGGATTTTGTGAAACTGGGGAGACTGGCAACAACAACAAAATGACACTTGTACAGAGCCTTTCACATCAGGAGGACGTCTCTAGGCGCTGGACAGTCACTGCTTCACACCCGAGCTGAGGATGGGGTGGGGGTGGAGGTGGGGGTATGGAGGGAGATTAGGAGTTGCCGATGGGTCCATCGAAGAGGAGGGTCTTGAGGTGAGACTTGAAGGAGGCCAGGGAGGGGGGGGCCAGGCTGAGAGACTGTGGGATAGAGTTCCAGAGGTTGGGGACAGAGTGGTTGAAGGCTCGCCCGCCAATGGGGGTGAGTGTGGGTCGGGGGGACGTGGAGCAGGCCAACCCTGCTGAGCGGAGGGAGGGGGCAGGCAGGTTGGTAAGGGGAGAGGAGGTCCTGGATGTCGGGTGGGGTGAGGAGGGAATTTTGAGCAGGAACAAGAGAGGCGAGGGTCAGTGAGGTGACACAAGCTTACCTTTGGTGGTTTAAATGGATAATCCGTGGGGAACTGAATCGTTAGAAAGAAAACACCACCTTGGTAAGGACTGTCACTCTGCAATGGAATGAAAGACAGCAGATTATCACCACTGTGATCAGGAGGTGAGGGGGCAGAAGCAGACATTTTGTACAAAGGGATACTTACAGGACCCATGATGGTCGCTTGCCAATAGAACACTGGAAGAGAATTGGAGATGGATTATTTTATTGCTTGAGCACACCTCTCTCTCACACTCACAGACACGGCCCCCTCTCTGTCTCTCTCTCTCTGTCTCTCTCACACACAGGCATTCACCTCTCCTCCCACTCCCATTGGCAGATTAGTGTCAAGCACATAACTGTTAAGAGCTGCGAGATGCTACCCTGTGTGAAGGGCACTCTGTAGATGCAAGTAGTTCTTCCTGGATTCATATCCCCCATTGTTCCACCATTGGCAGTCGAGCCTTCAGCCTCTCTGCCCCACCCCATGGAACTCTATCCCACAGTCCCACCACCCCCTATTTGCCTCCTTGAAGACCCTCCACTTTGACCAACAGTGCCTTTGGCCCCCGCCCTCCACATCCCAACCCCCAGCTCGGGTCCCAATCCCTGACTGTCCAGCCCAGGGCCTCGGGACATCCTCCTGACGTGAGAGAGACAGTCGCTGTGTGTGTGTTAATGTTATGTGTTGTTGTTGTTGTTGTTGACTTACTGTCATCCCCTGCAGGGCCAGCTGAGCACTGTGCTGGAGGGTCTCGCTGCAAGTCTGTTAATTCCTGAAGTCAAATGGGTTAAAAAATAAACACCAGTTCCATTGGTCTAACTTTGCCTAATAACTATCTGCATCTTTACACAGGTCAGTGGCGAGACACACACAACAACAACAACAACAAAATTACATTTATAGAGTGCCTTTCACACCGGGAGGACGTCCCAAGGCACTGGACAGATAAATCGCTCGATAGATAAAGCAAAATAAAAGAATAAAGAAATAATAATTTGGATACTCAATCCACGACTGTTTGTGAGACCCTGCTGTGTACAATTGGCTACCATGTTTCTCCCACAAAACACACAGTCATTACATTTTACAGTACATTGTGTGAAACGCACGGAGGTGCCTCAAAGACAAGGTAAGATGCAATGTAAAATGCAAGGATTATTATTATTATTAATAAACAGTGAGCAACATGGGGCAGGTTGGAACCGAGGCTTTGCTTTCTCAGGCTGATCATCACCACCCACACACCTGGGTTCCACAGGTTCCACTGGATAAACTGATTATACTGGTTAAAAAGCTCCTTTCACAAGTGTTTTCTTGATCAGTCTGACACACACAGAAACCCGTCACCGCAATCAGCCGGGTGTCTGTCTGACACACACGGAAACCAGCCACTGTGATTAAGAGTCTCCAAACAAATTGAGTTAAAAGGGACATCTACCTAACAGTCTTTAAAAGGATTGAACTCAACTACAAAACACAAAATACTACAGTTGCTGGGAATCTGAAACAGATTTTTTTTGTTTTTGTTTTGAACTGAATTGGAAAATCCTACATTCAATTGGTGTTAATGAACGCTTTTCTAGCTTCCCCAATAAGTCTTCTTTGGTTCCTCAATAGTAAAACTAATTGGCGGTTTATCAAATAATAATAATAATAATAATCCTTGTATTTGATACACTTATCACGTTGCTGAGACGCCCCAAACCGCTTCACAGAATATAACGCAAACGCAAACTGATTGCATAATTGCCCTCAGCAGCCTCCCACAAACAGCCGTGGATTGAGTAACCGAATCATTATGTTATTCTTTTTTTTGGTAGGGATTATTACTGCCTGAAAGCGATCCACCCAACAACTAACAAGCGAGTTCCTACTTATTATTGCTGCTGGGTATACAGAGCAGTTAGTCACAGATATTGGAAAACGCTGCCTAAACTAACAAATTGCCCTGTACAATAGCTCTGTAGCTTTGGGTTCACCCAATGCAGACAACATGGACAGCCATTACTTCTCACCCCACCCCACACCCCCCTCACTCAAACGCACAGCTCTGGGCACTTTTTATCCTTGAAGACCAAAGAACTCACGACCGGTTTGACAGTATCCTAGCAGTTACCAGGGCAACAGGACCATTGCCAACAACAAAAGCTTCTTTGTGTGTCCTCCCCCAACAAGTCAAGGGAACCATATCAGCTAATGGTGCATCATCCAATATAATAATCCTGGCATTTGATACAGTGCCTCGTCACGTTCTCCAAACAGCTCAAAGCCCTGCCCAGAATTTCACAGTAAAGTGCAGTGACTGTGTGTTTTGTGGGCGAAACGCGGCAGCCAACTGCGCACAGCAGCGTCCCCACACACAGCCTTAAGAGCGAATGACTAATTTTATCCGCGGGATTGATTGTTGGCTAGGATACTGGGAGAGAGAACATCCCTTCTCCTCTTTAACATCCTGAGCAAGCATCGACGGGACACATAAGAATCACGAGATAAAAGACCAATGTCCATCCATCATCATCTTGCAGCAAACTCTATACTGTATTCCCCAGATAATATAATAATCCTTGCATTTGATATAGCACTGTTCACATCTTCTAGACATCTCAATGCGCTTCACAGAATATACTATAAAGTGAATTAACTGTATATTTGTGGGTGAATAATACTGTTTCAAACTGTACACCGTTATCCCAGATATCCTAAAAATATATATCCTAAACTATACATATAACTTTACATAAATATACTTAGATATCCTAAAAGCCTCGACTTAACGTCTTGTTGAAGGATGTCACCTCTGACAACGCAGCGCTCCCCCAGCAACGTGACTTTGATGTTGGGAGGACGCCCAGTGCAGTGGAGAGGAGGCAGGAGGGAATATGTATGATGTATAAATGGGGAAGGTAAGGATGCGGGTGTCTGGAGAGATTCTAAGTAAGGAATTACTACCTGCTCCAGGAATGATTTAGGACCCAGAACCCAGTTATGGAGAGGAAAGATCCTGTAACCCTTAGGCAAGTTTCCTTACTCCACAAACATCTGTTTACCCAGCAGTAAGTAGGAACTTGGTTGTTCGTTGAGTCCCTCCCTAAATAATAATAATAAGGTCACTCCGATCCCGACTGTTCGTGGGGACACTGACCACAATTGGTTGACATTTCTCGCCCACAAAAACATAATCAATTCAGTTTATCCTGTAAGTGCTTTGGGACGTGACGATGCCCTATCGCGGAGTCCTGTAGCTGACTGGTTGGGAGCGCTCGCCTCGCAATAGACCAGGGTTCTATTCCCGGTGGGCAAGTTTCCTTACTCCACACACACGCACAAGCCTCTGTTTACTCAGCAGTAAATATGAACCCGGCTGGGGGTAGCAGATTGGTGGATTGCTTGTCCGGGGAGTAATAATCTCTTCAGAAAAAATAAATCACAACAATAATAATCTTGGTCACTCAATCCACTGCCTAACCCTGCCTCACCCACAAAAACACACAGTCGCTCCACTACACGGTGTGTGAGACGTGTCGGGGCAGAGGTGATAAGGCGCCGTGTCAAACGCTAAGGATTATTATTAAGGTGGTGGTCGTAATGCAGGCTGTTTAGGGGAAAGGGAGGGAGCAATTTAGGGGGGAAAGGAGATAACAGTTTAGGGGAAAAGAGGGGATCAGTTTAGAGGGAAATGGATCAGTTTAGGGGGAAAGAGGGGATTAGTTTGGGGGGAAATGAGGGAGGAAGCAGTGAAGGATTGAGGCCCAGTCTATGCCTAGGCCTGAGTTAAAGCCTCGGGCTCGGGTCCTGCCCCTCTCCGGTGCTCCTCAGGCCCTGCCCACCGCCCTCCCGCCGCTTTACCTTCTGGATCCGCTTGAGCGCCATGTCCTGTGGGGAGCGGCCGCCGCCCCGAACTCACGCCACAATCCCCGGGCCCTGACCTCACTCCCTCCCTCCTCCCTCCCTCACTCACTCCCCTCCCCCCCCCCCAACACCACCTCCTCCTCCACCCGACCCCAGCCAAGCCCCGGCTAACCCGGCCCTCGCGCACTGCGCCTGCGTCAACCGCCACCGCGCGCGCACTGCGCCTGCGTCACCAGCACATGGCGCCATAGCAACTGTCAATCACTCCACTCCCTCCACCCCATTTCGCTCTCGCGCGCACTGCGCCTGCATTGTCGGCCCCCCTTTCCCCCCCCGGCTCCATGTAACCGCCAATCACTCACTGATTCCACCCTCCGCCCCGCCCCTAACTGGGTGTGGCATGATTTGGCCCCGTCTCCATCTGATCGTCATAAGAGGTAGCCGCCCCGCCCCAATCTGGGCGGTGCTCATTGTGGCCCCGCCCCCTCCTCGACGTTCAACCGGCTCGTTCCGCCCTGCGCCTGCGCACCAGCTCCCACCCTCGCAACTGTCTATCACTCACGTGACTCCCCCATTCCACTTCTTCCCCACCCCGTACTGCGCCTGCGTGCATCACGCGTTGCACTCTGGGAGTTGTAGTCCATGTAACTTCTCACATCTTCATAATACTAATCCTGGCATGTGTTACAGCGCCTTATTCTAAATACATACAGTCAGTCACTTTACATCATTCTCTCTCAAAGCGCTTCACAGAATTATACCATAAAGTGAATTGACTGTATATTTGTGGGCGAAACACGGCAGGCAATTGCGCACAACAGCGTCCCCACAAACAGCCGTGGGTTGAAGTGACCGAATTCTTATTATTATTTTGGAGGGATTATTACCCCAGGAAACGCGCTCCGACAATCGACAAACAACTGCGTTCCTACTGACCGCTGGGTAAACAGAGGCGTGTGTGCGGAGTAATAATAATAATCCTTACATTTGTTATAGCGCTTTGCATGTATTCTAGACGTCTCAAAGATCTTCACAGAATATACTGAAAAGTGAATTGACTGTATATTTGAAATACAGGTGAAATACAGCAGCCACAGCAGCGTCCCCCACAAACAGTCATGGATTGAAATGACCAATTTATTGTTTTTTTTCTAATTGAGAAATTATTATTAGGTGTGTGTGTGGATTAAGGAAATCTAAGGTTTCTCCCTGACCTGCCTGGGATTTGTACCTGTGTCCTCTAGCTTGCTACTGAGCTACAGGACTTAATGCCCATAACAGAACCTCAGCACTATATTCAAATGCAAGGATTATTCTTATATTAAAGCAGGTGAATTACACAGAGGCAGCAGGGAAACAATATTAAATTACATATTAACAAAATACACAGTCACTACACTTCACCATACAGTTTACCTGTCAAGTGCTTTGAGATCTCTTGAAGGTGTGATAAGGCGCTGTATTCAATGCAAGTATTATTATTATTTATTATTAATAATAATCCTTGCATTTGGTATGGTTCCTCATTATGTGGTTGACACATCTCAAAGCACTTCACATAATATACAATAAACTATTTAGCATCTGATATTTAATGATTAAGATTTCATATTTTAAATTTACCATCTAATATTTAATATTGAACATTGAACTTTTACGATTTAATCTAATATTTAATGTTTGAGATTGAATATTTAACATGTAATGTAATATTATAGTATTTTATGTTTGACATTTAACTTAGATGTACTGTATATATTGTCACCGTTGCTTAAAAGTCTCCAAACCCAACTGAGAATTCCCTGCCTCCCACCTACACATGGAAACCCCTCTCTCTCTCTCTCTCTCTCCCTGGAAGGACGCCCCCGTTTACCTAATTCTGGAGAGTATTGAAAAGTGCACCAAATTATTAATAATCCAATAATAATGCATTGTTATTATTATTCATCTCCATGTGTCATTTACATTGCTGTGAGCAATTGACTGCTGCGTTTCACCCACAAATTAATTCACTTTACAGTATATTGCTATTATTATTATTCTGTAATGCGCTTTGAGACGTCTAGAAGATGTGAAAAGCACAATATCAAATGCAATTATTATTATGGTGTATTCCTGCAAACTTTCCCTGTACAGTACATAGATTTCACCACTGGATGACGCCAAACCACAGCACATTGGGAATGGCTAATTTAGTCTCAAATTGTCCCAACCCAGAATTAGGTCTTGCGTGTTTACACCACGCAAAATAATACTTGCATTTGTGCCTCAGGATACACTCTAAAGTGAATTCACTGTGTATTTTGTGGACGAAACGCGGCCTCCAATTGCGCACAGCGGCGTCCCATCCCACGAACAGCCAACACACGAGAGAAATGTACAGTTGGAATATAAAAATAATAATCTTTGTATTTGATATAGCGCCTTATCTTTGTCGGGACGAATCAAAGTGAAAAGCCTTGGGTTGGGTTCCCAAGTATGGCAAAACCTTAGGCAAGTTTCCTTCCTCTGCACACATACACACACACGCTTCTGTTTAGCCAGCAGTAACTAGGAACTCAGTTGTTGGTAGTTTGGCATATTGCTTTCCTTGGCTAATAATCTCTCCTAAAAAAAAAGTTTGGTCCTGCAACCCACAACAGTTTGTGGGGACGCTGCTGTGTGCAGTTGGTTGCCGCGTTTCACCCACAAATTATATACAACTAATTTAATTTTGTAAAATAAACAGCCAATATAATAAATAAATCTACAGCCAATACAATACTCCTGGCATTTGATACAGGGCCTCACCACGTCTTCGAGACGTCTCAAAGCGCTTCACAGAATAAAGTGTAGTTTATTCGCTCTTTCCTTTCAACTCACTCACTCCTTGAACCCCTCCAATCAGGTTTCCGCCCAATTCACAGCACAGAAACTGCCCTGGTTAAGGTTACAAATGACATCCTAACCGCCTGTGACCAGGGCTCCCTCTGCCTCCTCGTCCTCCTTAACCTGTCTGTTGCGTTCGACACAGTCGATCACACCATCCTCCTCCAACGTCTTTCCTCCCACCTCAACCTTCAAGGCACAGTCCTTGACTGGTTCCATTCCTACCTGACCCATCGTTTACACTTTGTATCTTCTAACGGTTTCTCCTCAAACCCCCGCACAGTTTCTCACGGCGTCCCTCAGGGCTCTGTCCTTGGTCCCCTTCTTTTCACCATTTACACGCTCCCTCTGGGCGATGTCATCCGCAAACATGGGGTAAATTTCCACATGTATGTGGACGACACCCAGTTGTACCTTTCCGCCTCATCCCTCAACCCCCAGACCATCGATGTTCTGACAGCATGTCTGTCCGACATCGAGTCCTGGACGAGGGACAACTTCCTGCAATTGAACGTGAGTAAGACCGAGGCCCTCTTGATTGGCTCAAGCCAGCGCCTCCGCACATCGGGCGCTGCCAGCCTCAACATCCAAGGCTGTACTCTCCACCTCACAAAGCCAATCAGGAACCTTGGCATCATGTTCGATCAAAAACTCTCCTTCCTCCCCCACATCCGCGCCTTGACCGGCACCGTTTATTTCCACCTGCGCAACATTGCCAGGCTCCGTAATTATCTTACCCCCCGCGCTGCCGAAACACGTACATCACCTCACGGCTGGACTACGGAAACTCTCTCCTCGTCGGCCTCCCCAGTTCCTCCATTCACAGGCTGCAGGTCATCCAAAACTCTGCAGCCCGTGTACTATCCCGCACCCGCCTCCGCGACCATATAACCCCCACCCTCGCCCGTCCCCACTGGCTCCCCATCCTCCAGAGGATCGAGTTCAAGATCCTCGTCCTCACCTACAAGGCCTTACCCCGCCCTATTTAACCGATCTACTCTCCCCCTACACGCCCACCCGGACCCTCCGTTCAACGGGACTTGGCCTGCTCCAAGCCCCCGCCCGAACCGCCCCACCATCGGAGGCCGGGCCTTCAGTTTCTCCGCTCCCACCCTATGGAATGCCATCCCTCAATCCCTCCGTCTTGTTTCTTCTCTTTCCTCTTTCAAGGCCGGTTTGAAGACTTTCCTCTTCGATTGTGCCTTTTGTTGCACCCCGAATTTTTCAACCTCCCCTTCGTGTTTCACCCCTTTCCGAACACTCCCCTCTCAGCTCGGGTCACACGCCTCCTGTGCAGCGCCTTAGGACGTCCTCCCGACGTGAAAGGCGCTCTATAAATGTAAATTGTTGTGGTTGTTATTGTAGTAGTAGACATTGTGGAGCGAAACACAGCAGCATTGTCCCACAAACAGTCGTGGGTTGAGTGACAAGTGTAATGCAATGTTATTTTATTATTATCATATTATTTGTTTATCAATCAGTAATAATACCCATGGAAAGCGATCCGCCAATCGACCAACAACTGGGTTCCCACTTACTGCAAGGAAAACAGAGCATCGAGTGAGAGAATCATTATTTTGATTGTGGGTGAGGTGCTTTGAGACGTCCAAACGATCGGATAAGACGCTACATCGAATGCAAGGATCATTATGATAAATCAGTAAGACAAAATGGATTTAAAGAGCACAAGCCGAGGCAGAATTTCGGATGTCTTGTGGGACGGGAGAGGGTGGGGGAAGGCGTCGGAGGGGGAGAGAACAGGGTGGGGGGTGGGGGGGGGAAGAGAAGAGATAAGCATGTAGCTTATTCAATTGATTTCTGAATGTATTGAGGGTCAGCCTGTGCTGTGGTTAATCACTGTGAAACCCCAGCTCGTCAGGGGAATGGGAATATATTATTAAGGACCGTGGTGTATTAATAATTAAGTTCTTATTAAAAAATCATGCTGCCATGTTAAGAAAGATTAATTCAGAGGACAGTCTCAATCCAGGGCTGGCTTTGGCTCCGTGACATTCATTAGTCGAGTGATTGGGAGACTTGAGAGATAGAGACAGGTGGACGGAGTGTGAAGCAAGCTCTCAATGGCTGGTTGACAGTGTGAAGGGTCACGAGGACGAGGAACAGTAAACCCCCCTCCCCCCCAAGGAACTCTGTTGTCACTCAAACCTCCCCTCCCCTCCCCACCCCCACCACACCCTCCCCGCCCCCACCGCCCCCACCACCCCCTCCCCGCCCCCCACCACCCCTCATCCCCTTCTCTGTTAATTAAATAACCTGGGTATGTTCACATTCAGGGCGAGCGAGGGGGGAGGGGGGAGCAAGGGGGATGGGGGGGTTGGGGAGCAGGGGTGGGTGGGGTGAGCGGGGGGAGGTGGGGGAGCGGGGGGCTGGGGGAGCGGGGGGAGCGGGGGGGTGGGGGAGCGGGGAACAGGGGGGGAGGGGGGAGCAGAGGGGAGGGGGAGCAGGGGGGGGGGGGAGCGGGGGAGGGGGAGCAGAGGGGAGGGGGGGGTGGGGTGAGCGGGGGGTGGGGTGGGGTGAGCGGGGGGGAGGGGGGAGCGGGGGGGGTGGGGGAGCGGGGGAGGTGGGGGAGCGGGGGGCTGGGGGAGCGGGGGGAGCGGGGGGGTGGGGGAGCGGGGGGGTGGGGGAGCGGGGGAGCAGGGGGGAGGGGGGGAGCAGAGGGGAGGGGGGAGCAGGAGGGTGGGGGAGCGGGGGGGAGGGGGGAGCAGAGGGGAGGGGGGGGTGGGGTGAGCGGGGGGTGGGGTGGGGTGAGCGGGGGGGAGGGGGGAGCGGGGGGGGGGGGTGGGGGAGCGGGGGGAGGTGGGGGAGCGGGGGGCTGGGGAGCGGGGGGAGCGGGGGGGTGGGGGAGCGGGGAGCAGGGGGGAGGGGGGGAGCAGAGGGGAGGGGGGAGCAGGAGGGTGGGGGAGCGGGGGGAGGGGGGGAGCAGAGGGAGGGGGGGGGGTGGGGTGAGCGGGGGGTGGGGTGGGGTGGGGGGGGGTGGGGAGGGGGGAGTGGGGGAGTGGGGAGGTGGGGTGGGGAGGGGTGAGGCGGGAAGGGGGAGCAGGTGGGATGGGGGGGTGGGGTGGGGAGGGGGGAGCAGGGGGGTGGGGGAGCGGGGGGTGGGTGGAGCGGGGGGGTGGGTGGAGCGGGAGGGTGGGGGAGCGGAGGGGGTGGGGAGGGGGGAGCGGGGGGAGGGGGGAGCAGGGGGGTGGGGGAAATGCCGCTGTGCGCAAGTGGCTGCCGCGTTTTAACCTCAAAACGCACAGTATATTAGTATACTCTGCGAGGCGCTCTCGCTGCCGTGATGAGGCGCCGTATCTAGGATTATTATTATTAATAAATTAGGAGAGACGGAAATGGAGAAACAGAAAGTGTTGATTCTTTCGTAAGCAAATGAGATCTCTTTCTTTCTTTCAGGAGATAATACCTGTGGGGGGTGGGGGTGGGGGGTGGGTGGGGGGGTACGGTGTGTGGTTTGGGCTGTGACATGTGGAGGGGGCTGCCAGGCTGGTGGAAGGCAAACTGGATGACCTTGACGTGGTTTCTCGAGTTCTTGTGTTGGGTTGTGATGTCGGAGCGGCTGTGCGCGACGCGCAGGATCCCACGGGATGGCGGGCGGCGGCTGATTGCTGTGAGTTGCCCTCGGTGTCAGATGTCTTGTATGTTGCCTTGTTTAATTGAATCACTTAATGAGATCCCGAAGGAACCTTCCTTTGCAGCTCCAGCTCGGCAACCGCGACTGAGACTGAAACATCTTCCATCTAAAATAGAGACAAAACTACGGTCTCTCCACAAATCAGCGGAGACTGAGACTCAGTCAGGGTGCAAAGAGGAACGAGAGCGATAAAATATAGTAAAATATAGTACTACAGAACTTACACTACTACTGTACTAATACTACTAATAATAATCCTTGCATTTGATATAACAACAACAAAATTACATTTGCATAGTGCAAATGTCTGTGTGTGTGTTTCTGTGTGTCTGTGGCTGTGTGTCTGTCTGTGTGTCTATGTCTGTCTGTGTCTGTCTGTGTGTCTGTGTCTGTGCGGCTGTGGCTGTGTATTTGTGTCTGTCTGTGTGTCCGTGGCTGTGTGTGACAGAACCTTTCCCTCCTCTCTCCCCCCTCACTCCCCCACTTTTCCTCCCTGACTTTACCCTACCACCCCTCCCCCCACCCCACCCCACGACAGTTTTGTGGACGCTGCTGTGCTCAAGTTGTCTGCCGCATTTCGCCCACAAATATACAGTCAATTTTCCTACTCTCCTTCATCCTGCCCCAATTCCCTCTCCCCTCCACCCCCTGCTCTGGTTAAGCGCCTTGCAACATCCTCCAACTTGAAAGGCACTATATAAATGTAAGTTTGGATTTGATTGATAGACTGTGAAGTGCAGTGACTGTACATTTTGTGGGCAAAAACGCGGTAGCCAATTGCGCACAGCAGCGTCCCCCACAAACAGTGGGAAAACAAACAAGACACAGAGAGACAGAGAGAGAGAGGAGACTACGGAGAGGCAGAGAGAGAGAAAAAGAGAGAGAGAGACTGAGAGACAGACTGAAGAGAGAGGCAGAGATTGAGAGATAAAGAGACTGAGAGAGAGATTTTTACCTGTGTGTGTGGGGGTAATTCTGTCAAAAACGAATCATTTTGTCAGTCAACCCACGGCTGTGTGTGGGGGGACGCTGCTGTGCGCAATTGGCTGCCGCGTTTCGTCCACAAAATATACAGTCAATTCAGTGTATGTTGTGGAATCCGGTAACTCAGTGGTTAGAGCACTCACCTTACAAGTGAAAGACCTGTGTTCGATTCCCAGTCGGTCAAGTCAGCCAACTTTCCTTTCCCCACACACCTGATAATAATCCCTCAAGATAAAAAACTATAATAAATCAGTCGTTTCATTCAACCCTGTTTGTGGGGGGGGGACGCTGCTGTGCGCAATCGGCTGCCGCGTTTCGCTCTCCCAGAAATACACAGTCACTTCACTTTACAGTACATTCTGTGAAGCACTTTGAGACACAGTGTAGAAGACGTGAAAAGGTGCTGTGTCAAATGAGAGGATATTATTATTGTTGTTGTTGTTGGTCAGAGTGATGGGGTTCTCTGTCTGACACAGAGGTAGGAGCTCCCCAGTTCCTTCTCACTAACATCTGTTCACTAAAGCGTGAGCCGTATTTATTAAATGCTAATGACTCTCATTAGAACTTTCCGCACAGTAATTGTTTCTGCCTTTGATCTGTGGATTTGCTGTGTAAACCCTCAGAGATCTGGATCGCATTTCCTCTTCCCACAACACAACATCTGACTCGTCGCTCAGTGGTTAGAGCGCTCGCCTCGCAAGCCAGAGGACCTGGGTTCGATTCTCAGCCAGGGCGAAACTTTGGGCAAGTTTCCTTACTCCACACACACACGCACACACACGCACGCACACACCACACACACACACACACAGACACACACACACACACAACACAGACACACACACACCTGATAAGAATCCCTGAAAAATAATAGAAATTGGTCACTCCAACCCACGGCTGTGTGTGGGGGGGGACCCTGCTGTGCGCAATTGGCTGCCGCGTTTCACCCACAAATATACAGTCACTTCTCTTTACAATATAGTTGGTGAAGCGCTTTGAGACACAGTCTAGAAGATGTGATAAGGCGCTGGGTCAAATGCCAAGATTATTATTATTATTATTATTATTATTCCTGCTAGTTTTACAGGTAAGAAGCTACAGGTAGTTAGACAGGAGTCAGTGAAGAGAATCCAGGCAGCGCAGTGGTTAGAGCACTTGCTTTGCGAGAGGATCCAGATCCAGGTTCGATTCCCTGGTGAGGCAAGCCTTAGGAAAGTTCATATAGTAATAATCCTTGCATTTCATACAACGCTCTATCTACTCTTCTAGACTGTGTCTCAAAGCGCTTCATGGAATATACTGTAAAGTGTATATTTGTATATTTGTGGGCGAAACGCGGCAGCCAATTGAGCACAGCAGCGTCCCCCACACACAGCCGTGGGTTGAAAATGGCAATTTTTATTAGTGTTTTTTTTTTCCGAGGGATTATTATTAGGCGCGCATGTGTGTGGTGTGTATGTATGTGTGTGTGTGTGTGTCAGTGTTTGTATGTATGTGTGTTTGTGTGTGTGTGGAGTAAGGAAACTTGCCCAAGGTTCGGCCCTGACCTGCCTGGATTCAAACACAGCTTGTAAGGCGAGCGCTCTAACCACTGAGCTGCAGGGACTCACATCTAATATATTAGTCCTCGCCAGACTTCACTGGCTCCTTGTCCCGGAGAGGATCGATTTCAAGATCCTCATCCTTGTTTTCAAATCCTTCCACTCCTCTGCACCCCCTCCCTCTCCCTCTCTCCTCGAACCAGCTCCCGCTGCCTACTCTCCCCCTGCGTCTGGTCTCCTCCTTGTCCCCGATTTCTCTGCTCCACCCCTCGGCGGCCGTGCCTTCAGCCACTACACCCCGAGGTTCTGGAACTCCCTTCTTCACTCCCTTCGCCCCTCGCCCCCTCTCTTCCCAGCTTCAGGTCTCAACCAGAGACCTTTCTCTTCACCGCACTTTTGGTCACTTTTCCCCCCCTCCCCCACCTGGCTCGGTCCCAGCGTGGAGGGAGGAAGGGCGCTGTATAAATACAAGTTGTTGTTGTTGTTGTTGTTGCATAAAGCCAAATTGTTGTTGCTCTCTGCTCCTCATCTCTCTCTCTTCACCTCCTTAGTGAAGAATCACTGGTCCTTCAGAAACCCAGAGAGCGGTGCGGATCTGTTATAGATGTTAAATGTCTATTATTTCACCCCACCCAGTGCGGAGGGGGGGGCGGGGCGGGGGGGGGGGGGGGGAGTGGGGGGCGAGGAGGCTGAGGACACTTAACGCTGCATTAAATTAATAAGTTACAATTAGATTAGCCTTTCACCTGGGACGGGGAGCCAGGGAAGCTTTGTGACAAGATTATTAACAATTGAGATCTAATGTGGCCTGGCACCCGGCCCCACAGCCTCACAATACACCCTGCACACAACCACCCAGAGCCTGGCCTGGGGGGGCGGGGGGGAGGTGGCTGGTAAGAGTGGTCTCCTTATAGTTACACTGGCCGCAAGGTGACCTGCCTGGCCACTGAAGGTCGGAATCGACCCTGTCCCTGAGCCAGGCTGAGGGTCACAGTATATCCTGAGCTCCCACTGGAGCTGACAGCACTGCTCCCTCCCAGCCATTAGGGCAGGGAATCCTCCCACTACAGCTCCTGTTAACCCTGCAGCCAAAGCACTCACTCACTCACTCACTCACACAACAACAACAACAGCTTCAATTTATATAGCGCCCTCCACGCCGGACGGCGTCTCAGAGCTCTTCACAGTAGCGGATCCCGGATCGAGCCGGGGGGGAGGGGCAGCAGGAGGAAGGTGACCAAAAACTCGGTCGAAGAGAAAGGTCTTCAACTGTGACCTGAAACTGGGAAGAGGGGAAGGGAGTGAGGAAGGGAGTTCCAGAGCCTTGGGACATAGTGGTTGAAGGCACGGCCGCTGAGGGTGGAGTGGAGGACTCGGGGGACATGGAGGAGGCCAGACCCAGAGGAGCGAAGGCAGCGGGTGTTGGGTTGGGGGAGAGGAGATCAGAGAGATAGGGGGGGTGCAGAGGAGTGGAGGGATTTGAAAACAAGGGTGGGGATCTTGAAGTCGATCCTCTCAGGGACAGGGAGCCAGTGAAGTCTGGCAAGGACTGGGGTGATGGGGGAGCGAAGCTTGGAGCGGGTGAGTGTGCGGGCGGCAGAGTTTTGGTTAAGTTGGATTTTGTGGATTGTGTGGAGGGGAGACCGGAGAGGAGGGCATAGCAATAGTCCAGCCGAGAGGTGACACAGGCCTGGACCAAAGTTTCAGTGGTTTTTTAAGGTGAGGTATTGCTGGAGACGGGCGATCCATCGGAGATGGTAGAAGGCAGTGCTGGTGAGGGACCGGATGTGGGGGAGGAAGAACAGTTGGGGGTCGAACCTGATGCCAAGGTTGCGCACAGGTTCGGAGAGTTTTAGGGGCAGGCGGGAAGGTGGAGGAGGTAGAGCTGTGCGAATGAGACATTGACGAGAGCCAAGGAGTATGGCCTCCATCTTGTCAACATTCAGCTGCAAGAAATTTGCGCTCATCCAGCTCCTCAGGCTGACAGAACATCAGGGGACTGGGGGTCACAAAGTGAAGTGGAGAAGTAGAGTTCAGTGTCATCCGCGTACATGTGGAAGTGTGCCCATGTCTGCGGATGACATCACCAAGAGGGAGCGTGTAGATGATGAAGAGGAGGGGACCAAGGATGGATCCCTGGGGTACCCCACAGGTACTGGGTGAGTGCGGGAGGAAAAGCCGTTTGTGGAGATGTGCTGCTGGAGGTTTGTGAGGTAGGGACTCAAACCAGGCGAGTGCGGTCCCACTGAGGTGGATGGCGGAGGACAGGGGGTGGGGGAGGATGGTCTGGTCGACTGTGTCAAACGCAGCCGACAGGACCAGGAGGATCAGGAGGCAGAGGGAGCCCTGGTCACAGATAGAGAGGACGTCGTTTGTGACTTTCACAATCGCAGTCTCTGTACTGTGGGCAGGGGGGAAACCGGACTGTGGGCAGGGGGGAAACCGGACTGAGGGGTTTGAAGAGGAGTGGGAGGAGAGGCGGGCGCGGAGTTGGTTTGCGACAACGCGTTCGAGTGCTTTTGAGAGGATGGGCAGGTCTATCTCTGTAGGCTGGTAGTGGCTGGGGTTTGAGGGACTTTGGGGGGGTTTTGATGAGGGGGTGATGTCGGCAGTTTTTGAGGGGGGCAAGGACTGATCCCGTAGAGAGGACTGGTTGATGATGTCAGCCAGCAGTGGGCAGAGGAGGGGGAGCTGGGTGAGCAGTAGGTTAGTGGGGATGGGATCGAGGCAGCAGGTTGTTGGCCTCATAGAGGTGAGAGTGTGTGAGAGGGAGGAAGGAGAGACGGGGGAGAAGGAGTGTAGGAAGGGGTAAGGGTAGGAGCTGAAGATGGGATGGGAGTGGGAGACGAGAGGCTGGAGGATGAGGCTGCCTGGCAGATGTTGTGGATCTTGGACGAAAATAAGTCCATGACCTCCTCGCACTTCGCATTTGAAGTGTAGATTGAGGAGGCCTGAGGAGGTGCGCGGAGGAGGTGGTGGAAAAGAGGACTTTGGGATTGTTGTTTGCCTCCAGGATGATGTTTTTGCTCGACCAAAGATCGGCGGTAGCTGTGGAGTTGCTCGAGCCTCAATTGGTAATGAACCATGAGGCCGGTTTTCTGCCACCTGCGCTCGAGCAGCCGGGTTTGGCATTTGAGGAGCGGAGATGAGAGTTGTACAGGGGGAGCGGGTGGAGTTTGAAATGGACCTGGATTTCAGGGGGACGAGAGAGTTGAAGGTGGAGGAGAGGTGATCATGGAGCAGGCTCCCTCCCTCCCTCCCTCGCTCGCTCACTCACTCATTAACAGGGAGGGTGGTCTTAGCTGGACAAGCAGTGGAAAGCCTGGCCAGACAGTGATATCAATGGCCAAGCTATTGTGTGGGTTTAGCTGGTTACCCCAACACACACTCTGGGCTCCCCCCCCCCCAACACACACTCTGGGCTCCCCCCACCCCCCCCAACACACACTCTGGCTCCCCCCACCCCCCCCAACACACACTCTGCCCCCCCCCCAACACACACTCTGGGCTCCCCCACCAACACACACCCGGCTCCACCCCCCCCCCCAACACACACTCTGGCTCCACCCCCCCCCCCCCCCCCAACACACACTCTGGGCTCCCCCCCCCCCCCCCAACACACACACTGGGCTCCCCCCCCCCCCCAAGCCTTGGCACTCGCCAACCTGCGCCTATTACTCTCCAGAATTAGGTAAACAGGGGGCGTACCTCCAGGGAGAGAGAGAGAGAGAGAACGCATTCCATCCCAACAATCTATCTCTGGGGTTTCCATGTGTAGGTGGAGGCAGGGAATTCTCAGTTGGTTTGCAGACTCTTTAAGTAAAGGTGACGTTTAAGTAACAGATGTCTAATCCTTAACATGAACCTGAGCAGGGTAAAGTGTGGAGGGTGGGGGGGGGGGGGGGATAAATGTCTCAACTAAAGGACAGCACCTCCGACCACATCTCCCCCCCACGCTTACCCAACATTCTATTGTCAAGGAATATCAGGTTTGAGTGGATTGACTTCAAGGTCCTCACCCTTGTGTTTAAATCCCTCCACTCCCCTCACCTCTTTAATCTCCTGTCTCCTCACAACATCCCACATTCACTCTCCCTTACCTTTTGCAAGGCCCGTCTCAAGACTCTCCTCTTCTCCTTCCCTGCCCAACACTGACTGAGACGTGGAGACTATAGGCCTCTGTCCTGTAAAGGTCCCCCACCTCACTGAGGGCAGGTTCCCACTGCCCCTCCCCACAAACCTGACCTGACCCTCACACACTTGTCTTCAAATCACTTCATTCCTGGCGTCTCCCTCCATCTCATCTCTCCCACCTTCTTACTCCCCAATCACCCATTGCTCTACTCCGTCTGGCCTCCTCCTTGTCCCTTGAATCCTCCACTCCACCATTGGCGGCCGTGCTTTCAGCCACTGAGCCCCCAAACTCTGGAACCCCCTCCTCAACCCCTTGGCCTCACCCCCTCCTTCCCCATCTTCAGGTCGCGCCTCTGTCCAAACGACCGACCGAATGCACTTATGGTCACTTTCCCCTCACCCCCCCTCTCTCTCCCCCTGGCTCAGCCTCGGGCTCGCCATTGTGAAGCGCTCTGAGACGCCCCCGGTGTGGAGGGAGGGAGCTATATAAATGCAAGTTGTTGTTGTTGTTCAACTCACAACATTCCTACTCAGTGATGTAAACACCACCACCAACCTCCCTTTCCACAGTGTCCCTCACACACAGCGTTTATTGAGAAAGCCAACATCATGACATTTATAGTGTCTCTCACGTCAGGAGGACATCCCAGGGGCTGAACGGTCTGGGATTGGACCTGAGCTGGAGTTGGGATTAGAAGGGGGTGGAGGGTGGGAGGGTAGGGTAGGAGGGTGACCGAAGGCTCGGTCTAAGAGGACGGTCTTGAGACGGGCCTTGAAGGAGGTGAGGAGAAGGACTGTGGATGGAGTTTGGGGCGGAGTGGCTGATGGTGGGGTGGAGATCGTGGAGCAGGCTGGAGCCCACTGAGCGGAGGGGGTGGAGGGTTGGTATGGAGGCTGCAGAGTGCAGGGTAAATAAAAACTCAAACTCCATTTTCAGGTTTGTAAATGTACATTTGGCATTTCTGTTTATTTACACAAACGCAGCGACATTCTCTCTCTCTCACTCAAGAATATCGCTATCCCACACACTCACAAAAACCCACAGAAACACTTTGGAAACCTCCCATCCCACCCTCCCTCCACCCCCACCCCCCCACAAAATACAAAGATTTGTTCTCATGTACAATGTTTACGCAGAAAAACGTTTATACATTTTTTTGAAGCGAAAAAAATACCTTACTTAAAAAAAACATTTTTTTTACTGACATGAACGGACAGGAAGCGTACAAATCAAAACATTGTGGAGGCCTGTAGCTCAGCGGTTAGAGCGCTCGCCTTACAAGTGAAAGGACCCGGGTTCCATTACCAGGTTGGCTCAGTTGGTGGATCGTAATAATTTCCCCCCCAAAAAAAGTCACTCAATCCATGACTGTTTGTGGTTATGTTTGGCCCACAGAACAGACAGTCACTACACTTTACAGTCTATTCTGTTGAGTGCTTTCATGACAACTGGATTGAATGATTTTTGTCTTGAGGCCTCAGAGAGTGATCTACCATTGACTAATATCCAGTGTTTCTCTACTGTTTGCTGGATAAACACAGACGTGTGTGTAGTTGGAAACTTGCCTAAGGTTTTGCCCGGGTCAGGAATTGAACCGGTCCTCATCGCTTGCGAGGCGAGCGCTCTAACCACTGAGCTACAGGCTGATGATCCCGTCAACGCTTTTGACACTTATTGAGGTACTAACACCACGTCCACCGCTCACACCCCCCATCTGATCGTCCACTCAACCCAACACAGAAACTCCTTCCATTCAAAATGGCGACAGGCCAACAGCGCAGATCCTCACGTCTAAAACCCTGTTCGTCTCTTGTAACTTGTTATCCTCCCCTGAACCGAGGGGAAATCCTCCCCCGACACCCCCCCACTCCCCGTGAGTGAGAAACTACACCCAGCTCTATCCTGCAAGACCA
>CM068777.1:1202432-1227622 GCA_035084275.1 Hydrolagus colliei
TAGTAATGAAACTAGTTCACCTTCTGCTCTCCTGACAGTCACACGCATTATCCCAAACTCTACACTGTGTCCCAGATATTAATCCCACAAGAACCTAAGAAATATTTACATTCCAAACAAGCCAGTTCTTGTTGGTTGGGTGGAGTTTGTTATGTATTTCATCCTTGCAGTTCTGCAGCTCAGTGGTTAGAGCACTCGCTTTATAAGCGAAAAACCTAGGTTCAATTCCAGGCAGGTCAGGGCCAAACCTTGAGCAAGTTTCCTTACTACACACACACACACACCTGACATTGACCCCTCAAAATAAAACAATTATAAATTGGTCATTTCAACCCCCGGCTGTTTGTGGGGGACGCTGCTGTGCGCAATTGGCCGCCGTGTTTCACCCACATAATTTGCAGTCACTTCACTTTACAGTATATTCTGTGAAGCGCTTTGAGACACAGTCTAGAAGTGAAAAGACGCTGTATCAAGTGCAAGAATTATTATGATTATTATTTAACCACGATAGAATTCAGAGTTTGAATGAACACACTGTGAATACCAAATTTAAGAGTCAGTAATATATAATAATAATAAATAATCCTTGTTAAAGCAATGTGACTGTGTGTATTGTGGGCAGCGATAAGGTGCTATATAAGAATGTTTCCTCTTATGTTCTTAATGTCTCACTAACTGGTAATCAGTCAGTTTATTAACACAGATTACAACACAAGAATTCACTCAGTCACACCTCATTGTCTCCGTGAGGGATTAAAACCGTCACCGGACAAGGAAATATAATAATAATAATCCTGGCATTTGATACAGCGCCTTTTCGTATCTTCTAGACGTCTGAAAGCGCTTCACAGGATATAGTGTAAAGTGAATTGACTGTATATTTTGTGGGAGAGCGAAACGCGGTAGCCAATTGCGCACAGCAGCGTCCCCCACACACAGATGTGGATTGAAATGACCAATTTATTATTGTTTTATTTTGAGGGGTCATTATGAGACGTGTGTGTGTGTGTGTGTGGACACTGCCTCTGTTTAACAATCTGCTTCGAAAACTCCCCCTCGTTTTCCTGCTGAGCTGCTGCCTGCCGTCAATCAGATAACGCGTCTCAAACAATTATCTTACAGGCGAGTAAACAGTCAGTGTGACCCTCACTGTGAGGTTCACGTAAACAGCACATGGTAAAGCCCGAGGTGAGGCCCGAGGCAGCCTCATAAACTCACCACTTCTGGTTAATAATAATACTAATAATCTTTGCATTTAACACAGCGCCTGATCATGCCATCGAAATGTCTCAACAAGAACTTTGATTTATATAGCGCCCTCCAGGCCGGACAGCGTCTCAAAGCGCTTCAGTGGATATGATAATGATAATAATCCTTGCATTTGATACAGCGGCTTTTCATATCTTATTAACGTTTCAAAGCAAAATATACTGTAAAGTGAATCGACTGTATATTTTGTGGCGAAACGCGGCAGCCAATTGCGCACAGCAGCGTCCCTCACACACAGCCGTGGGTTGAAATGACCAATTTTTATCATTGAGTTTTTTTCGGAGGGATTACCAGGTATGTACCAATGATCTGGACTTGGGTGTACGGAGTACAGTTTCCAAGTTTGCAGATGACACTAAGTAAATAGTAAATAGTGAGGAGGATAGTAGCCATCTGCAAGAGGATATAGACAAATTGGTAAAGTGGGCAGACACATGGCAGATGAAGTTTAATGCAGAGAAGTGTGAGGTGATGCATTTTGGGAGAAGAAATGAAGGAGGCAATATAGGCTAGATAGTACAATTTTAAATGGTGTGAAGGAACAGAGAGACCTGGGGATTTGTGTTAGTGACTCGTTGAAGGTGGCAGGACAGGTAGACAAGGCTGTTAAGAAGGCATATGGGATACTAGGCTTTATAAATAGGGGTATAGAATACAAAAGTCAGGAAGTGCTGACTAACCTTATAGGACTTTGGTGAGGCCTCAGCTGGAATACTGTGTTCAATTCTGGTCACCACACTACAGAAAGGATGTGAAGGCATTGGAAAGGGTACAAAGAAGATTTACTAGGATGGTGCCAGGATTGAGGGACTTCAGCTATGAGGAGAGGCTAGATAAGATAGGGTTATTCTCTCTGGAGCAGAGAAGATTGAGGGGAGACCTAATAGAGGTTTATAAGATCATGAGGGGTTTCGACAGGGCAAATAGAGAAAAACTATTTCCACTCGTGGGCGAATCTGTGACTCGTGGTCACAGATTTAAAATAGTTTCAAGGCGAAGTAGAGGGGAGCTAGGAGAAATTTTTTCACTCAGCGAGTTGTTCGAATCTGGAATGCATTGCCTGAAAAGGTGGTGGGGCTGATTCGATAACAACTTTTAAAAGGGAATTAGATCTTTATTTAGGGAGAACAGGTCTATTAGGCTATGGGGAGCGGGCAGGGCAGTGGGATTGAATCGCTCTTTTCAAAGAGCCGGCACAGACTAGATGGCCGAATGGCCTCCTTTTGTGCCGTAAAATTCTATGAATCTATGAATCTATGTGTGTGTTTGTGTTTTCGTGTGTGTGTGTAGAGTAAGGAAACTTTCCCAAAGTTTTGCCCTGACCTGCCTGGATTCGAACACAAGTCTCACACTTGTAAGGCAAGTGCACTAACCCACTGAGCTACAGGATACACTGTGAAGCGCGGTGACTGTGTATTTGTGGGTGAAACGCGGCAGCCAATTGTGCTCAGCAGCGTCCCCCACACACACAGCCGTGGGTTGAAATGATCAATTTTTAATGTTGTTGTTTTTTATGATGGATTATTATTAGGCGTATGTGTGTATGTTTGTGTGTGTATGTGTGTGTATGTATGTATGTAGAGTAAGGAAACTTGCCCAATGTTTCATCCTGACCTGCCTGGATTGGAACACAGGTCTCACTCTTGTAAGGTGAGTGAGCGTTCTAACCAGTGAGCTACAGGAGCTACTTACTAATCGTGGATAATGCTCATAGTCTGAACAACAGAGATGCAGTTTCATAAAGTTTACAAGTCAAAGCTACAATACCATCCATCAAACCATTTGTGGTGAGAGTACAGATCAGTGGAAGTGCCTTACTATCCTCCCAGTTTTATAATAATACTAATAATAATAATCCTTTCATTTAATATGGTAACCAAATCATTTTAAAAACATTATTTGAAGGGATCCCCCGGAAACCGATCTGTCATTTGATTAACAACTAGATTCCTTAGAGGTGGGTGTGTGTAGGTGTGTGTAGGTGTGGGTGTGGGTGTACGGGTGTGTGTGTATATGTGTGAGTGGGTGTATGGGTGTGTGTATGTGTGTGGGTGGGTGTGTCTGTGTGTGTGTGTGGAGTAAGGAAACTTGCCCGAGGATTTGCCAAGCCTGGGATTCGAAGCCGAGTCCTCTCCCTTGCGAGCGCTGTAACCTCTGCCTACGCTACAGGAATTCCATAAGCCTAACAGGATTCCACTTGCCCACTGAAGGCAAGCAGAGAGGTTTGGGGCCATTGCACAATTCCTAAAAGATCTTTATCCCCAAAACCTCTTAATGCGAAGGTCACAGAGACGATGAATTGTGTTTGCTCTGAACATCTGGCTCCACACTCGACAAGGACGTTTACAAATCTACAAGTCGTGTGAGACGGTGAGACCTGTGACGTTCCGAGCTCGGGATTGTGCAAGACTTTGGTTAAGACTCTGGCGTGAGTGAGAGTCACTCTATTGTTAACAGTCATGCAATAGGATTTTGTAACCTGTCTCTAGAAGCCTAATGGCTGCACACATCCCCGTCGAGCGAGGACCCGGGTTCAATTCCCAAATCCTTAGGCAAGTTTTCTTACTCCACACACACCCACACACACACACACCCACATACACACGCACACACCCACACACACACCCACACACACACACACCCACACCCACACACACCCACACACACCCACACACACACACCCACACACACATACACACCCATACCCACCCACCCACACACACACACACATACACACGCACACCCACACACACACACACACCCACATACACACGCACACACACCCACACACACCCACACACACACACACCCACACACACACACCCACATACACACGCACACACCCACACACACACACCCACACACACACACCCACACACACCCATACCCACCCACCCACGCACACACACACACCCACACACACACCCACACACACACACACACACACACCCACACACACCCACACACACACCCACACACACCCATACCCACCCACCCACGCACACACACACACAAGCCTCTGTTCACCAGCAGTGAGTATGAACCTGGTTGTTAGTCGATCGGCGGATCGCTTTCCGGAGGGCAATAATTTGTCCAAAATAAATAAATCAATCGTCCATTTCAACCCCCGGCTGTGTGTGGGGGACGCTGCTGTGCGCAGTCGGCTGCTGCGTTTCGCCCACACAGTGAAACACACAGTCACTTGACTTCACGGCAATATCCTTTGAGACGTCTCAACAACATGGCGAGGCCGCGTAATCAAACGTAAAGATTATTTTTATTATCGTTGTTGCTAAACTCTGGACGCAATAAAACCCTCTGTCAATACAGTCGATCTACACCCAGTCAGTCTGACCGCTGACAACATGAATTAATGGCCGTTCCTGAAATTCAGGGCTGGTTGTCAAAGAGATTTGTGACGACCTTCTCTCTGTCCCTTTTCGTCCGGTCTCCGTCCATAAATTATGAGTTCCCTTATCCGCGTCCTTCAAAGAAGGTGTATATATACGCGCACACACACACACACACACACACACATATACATATATATATATACAGCGAAGGAGCAGAGACAGAGACAGAACTACAAGAAGACACCAAAGATGATTCCAGCCACTTTCAAACTCTGTGCAGCCATCTCCTACCAACACTGCACAACTCTGTCAGGTAACCAGCTCCACTCCGCGTCTCGCGCTGCGGCAGCCGCTCAGGGGCCTGCTGTCCAGCAGCTCAGCAGTTAATAGCGCTCACCTCGCAAGCGAGTGGACCACACACACGCACACACCCACACCCGCACACATACCCACATACATACACGTATGCGCACACATACACACACAGACACATGCACCCAGCAGTAACAACAACAACAAAATGACATTTATAGAGTACATTTACACAGCGGTAAGTAGGAACCCGGTTATTAGTAGATTAGTGGATCACTTTCGGGGTGGAGGAGGTGGGGGGGCTAATAGTGACTCCCAAAAAAAAATTGGTCACTCAATCCATGACAGTTTGTTGGACGCTGCTTTGCACAATTGGCTGCCATGTTTTGCCCACAAAATATCATTAGATTTTACAGTGTATTCAGTCAGCGCAGAGCTTTGAGACGTGTCGGCGATGTGGGAAATCTTTGCCTCGTCCCCTCTCCCCTCCCCCCCAACCACCACCCCTCCTTCAAGGCCCGTGTCAAGACCCTCCTCTTCAACCTTTGATTACCTCCCGCACCTACTCTCCCTGTCCTCCGTCGAAGACGAGGGTCTTGAGGCGGGACTTGAAGGAGGCCAGGGAGGGGGAGAGGCGGAGGGACTGCGGGATGGAGGGATATGGGGATAAGGCGGGAGCAGGTGAAGGTCAGCCATGATCTTATTGAACGGCGGGGCAGGCTCGAGGGGCTGAATGGCCAACTCCTGCTCTAATTCTTATGTTCGTATGTTCAGAGGTTGGGGGGGCAGAGTGGCTGAAGGCTCGCCCGCCAATGGTGGGGTGGGGGACATGGAGCAGGTTGGAGCCTGCTGAGCGGGGGGAGGGAACGGACAGGTTGGTAAGGGGTTTGGAGGCCGCAGGGGTAGGTAGGGTGGGGTGGAGCAAGGCCATGGAGAGCTCTCTCTCTCTCTGTCTCTCTCTCTCTGTCTCTAACCTGTACTGTTGTGTTTGAAGGGCTGAGGCACACGGTGGTGGCGGCGCTGGGACATGAGCTGAGACTCCGAGGCCAAGGCCCCAGTGGGCGGGGAGACAGGGTCCGCAGGCGAAGCTCTCTGCTCAGTGAGTATCGCTCCCCTTCCTCACCGTCTCTAACCCAGCACAGCAACAACAACAACAACAACATTACATTTCTATAGCGCCTTTTCACGTAGAGATCATGAATATTTGGGTGTCCCTGTAGCTCAGGGTTAGAGCTGGGGCTTCGCAAAGCGAGAGGATCTGGGTTCGATTCCCAGGCTAGGCAAAGTAAGATGTTAGGCAAGTTTCCTTACTCCACACACACACACACACATACACACACACACAGAAACAGAGACACACTCACACAAACACAAACATACACAGACACACACACACACACCTCTGTTTACCCAGCAGTCAGTAGGAGCTCAATTCTTAGTCGATCAGTGGATTACATTCCAGGGATAATAATCTCTTCAATAAATAAATAATCCCTCGGTCACTCAATCCCCGATGTTTGTGGGGAACGCTGCCGTGTGCAATTGGCTGCCACATTTCACCCACAAAACATACAATCAATGAAGGTTACAGTCTATCCTGTGAAGCGCTTTGATGCGTCTCATGTGAATGATGTGATACTAAATACAAGAATTATTGTTAATCTTTCTCTGTTATTCTCTGAGATTTCCACATCGTAGGTGAGATCCAGGTGATTCTCAGTTTGGTTCAGTCACTACCCCCCAAGACTGTGGAACTCCCTCCCTCTCACTCCCTTCTTTCCTATTCTCAGGTCTCGAGTAAAGACCTTTCTTTTCGACCGTGCCTTCGGTCACCTTTCTCCCCCTCCCCACTGGCTCAACCCCAGGATCCGTTATTGGGAAGCGCTCTGAGGCACTGTCTGGTGTGGAGGGAGTGAGGGCGCTGTATAAATCCAAATTGTTGTTCTTGTGAGACTCTTAAGCAACGTTGCCGAGCTAAAAAAAATCTCCCTCCCTCCCTCCCTCCCTCCCTCCCTCCCTCCCTCCCTCCCTCCCTCCCTCCCTCCCTCCCTCCCTCCCTCCCTCCCTCCCTCCCTCCCTCCCTCCCTCCCTCCCTCCCTCCCTCCCCTCCCTCCCTCCCTCCCTCCCTCCCTCCCTCCCTCCCTCCCTCCCTCCCTCCCTCCCTCCCTCCCTCCCTCCCTCCCTCCCTCCCTCCCTCCCTCCCTCCCAGGTAGCAGACTTGAAGAGAAATTGTACAGTGATGCTGAGATGGCTTACATTCACCAGGGTGAGGAGGCATTGCAAAAGTCAATCTGCATTTTACAGGACACCGATGGCTGGAAATCTGAGATTGAATCTGTGAGTACCTTGGCTTCGATGCGCAAGGGAAAGAATAATAGCGCCTTCAGACGCCCTCCCTATGTAGAAAGCGTTTTCCAAATGTAATTTTGTTGTTGTTGTATTAAAAGAAACATTTTGGGCTCACTTTTTTTGATCTTAAGACAACATTATCACATAGTATCACTTCCTTCTAGTCTCTCCCTTGTCTATAGCTCTGGACAGTCAGGTATTTGAACCTGAGCTGGGGGTTGGGATCAGGAGGGCTGAGGGGTTGGGGAGGGTAGGGGTAGGAAGTTGACAAAAGACGCGGTCGAAGAGGAGGGTCTTGAGACAGGTCTTGAAGGAGGTACCGGAGGTAGGGGGTGGGGGGGGAGGCGAGGAGGAGGGATTGTGGGATGGAGTTCCAAAGAGTTGGGGTGGGGAGGTCACTGATAGTGGGGAGGGCAGGGCGTGAGACGTGGAGCAGGCCAGAGCCCGCTGAGCTGAGGGAGCGGACAGGTAAATATGGAGTTAGTCAGTCGCGGGGAGGAGCGAGGCTGCGGAAGGCTGCGAAAGTGAGGAGGGGGATCTTGAACTCAATCCTCCTTCCCCCTACCCCACCTCCTCCCCTTACCGTCTTTCCCCCCCTTTCTCTCCTAATCCCACTTCCATGACTTTTTGTGGGACGCTGCTGTGCGCAATTTGCCTGCCGCGTTTTGCCCACAAATATACAGTCAATTCTCCTACTCTCCTTCATCCTGCCCTGACCCCTTCCCCCCCCCTGCTCTGGTCCTGACCTGACTGTTCAGTGCCTTAGAACGTCCTCCCGACGTTAAAGGCGCTATATATAGTAATGGCTGGCTGGCTGACACTGGCTGGCTGGCTGGCTGGCTGGCTGGCTGACACTGGCTGGCTGGCTGACACTGGCTGGCTGGCTGGCTGACACTGATTGGGGAGCAAGTGAAGTCAAGAAAGTGACTTGAATTTTCTGTAAACTTTCTCAGGCAAATGGTGATAAAGTGTCCAGTAAAATGCTCCCGGACCTGGGGAAGGTTTTCAAGCTTGACATCGTGCTGGACAAATCATCGGACCTCCTGTACAGCGAGCTGTTCGACAAAATGGAACAAATGGGAGAGTGGAACCCAAACGTCAAACAAGTCAAGGTAGGAATCCCGTAGCTCAGTGGTTGGAGAAGGCCTGGGTTCGATTCCCAGGCGGGCAGGGAGTTACCTAGCACTGTAATAATAATCTTTCCATCCAATAAGTAGGAACCTGTTATCAGTCAATTGTCAGATTGCATTCCGGAGGTAATAATCCCTCCACCCACCCAAAAATATTTTTTATTGTTAGTAAAACTGATTGATTACTCAATCCACGTCTCGACCACTGGTAGTCGCGCTCTCAGCCATTACACACTTATTCGAGTCGGGCCTGAAAGCCTTTTTGCCCGTATTTACAGTCACTTCCCACTTCACCCCTGAATTGGAGTCATACTCCACCACCGTTAAGCGCTCTGAGGCGCTACCCTGCACTGAGGGCACTGTGCGAGTGCAAGTTGTTGTTGTTGGGAGGTAGCTCTAAACAAGACACCCACTTGACTGTACCAAGTAAAGGCCTTTCCCTGATAAACCCCTTTCCTGTGGACTCGGGTAGCTGAGTGGTTAGAGCACTCGCTTTGCAAGCGTTCAATTCCAGGTCAGGGTGAAACCTTGGGAAAGTTTCCTTACTCTCTCCAGCTCCCCCCCCCCCCACACATACACATACTCACACGCCTGCTAATAATCCCTTAAAAACAAATTCGGCACTTTCAATCCACGGCTGTTTGTGAGGGACGCTGCTGTGCGCAATTGGCTGCCACGTTTCGCACACAAAAATACGCAGTCAATTCACTTTACAGTATATTCTGTGAGGCGCTTTGAGACGTGAAAAGTGCTCTATGCAGTGCGTGGCTTATTATTATTATATTGAGTTCTAACCTGTGGTGACTACTTATTTGAAACAAAAACAAAGGTTGCTGGGGAAACTCAGCAGGTCAGGCAGCATCCATAGAGCTGCAGTCCTGACGAAGGGTTGTAGACCCGAAACGTTGACTCTTTTTCCTCTCTCCATGGATGCTGCCTGACCTGCTGAGTTTCCCCAGCAACCTTTGTTTTTGTTTCAGATTCCCAGCGTCTGTAGCATTTTGTGTTTTGTGACTATTTATTTATTTATTTATTGGTGAAGATGAAGGCTCTCAAAGATGTTTTCTATTGGCTGTGGATTTTTAGATACTGAAGCGTGTTGGGAAGGACACGCTGGTGACGCACGAAATTGCCGCTGAGACCCCAGGTCACCTCGTGGGGCCTCGCGACTTTGTGAGCGTGAGACATGCCAAGAGGAGGGGCTCCACCTGCTTCCTGGCTGGGATGTCCACACACTGCGACACGATGCCCGAACAGAAAGGCTTCGTCAGGTACATAAGAGCATAAGAATTAAGAGCAGGAGTAGGCCATTCAGCCCCTCAAGCTATGCGCAATCGGCTGCTTTGCTATTGAGACGTCTCGATGACATGATAAGGTGCTATAGCAAATGCAAGGATTATTATTATTATGTTATTGAAGCCTGAGATGGTCAGGAACTCTGGGACTCTATCCTAGGTGATGGGGGGGGGAGGCTCTATAGGTACAAGTAGTTGTTGTTTAGTATCCAAATGACTGATGTGTGTTGCCTCCCACTAGGGCAGAGAATGGTCCCACTTGTATCGTTCTTCATCCATTGGCAGATGATCCAAACAAGACCAGGTTCATTTGGCTGTTGAACATTGATCTAAAGGTCAGTCACTTTGCTCCTTCCTGGGTAACTATCATCTGTACAGACCCTGGTCTTCACGTCGACTCCACACTCGCTCTGTCCGCTCCCTCTGCTCATCAGCAGTCAGGCCTTCGGCCCCTCTGTCCCCTCACCCTTCGCAACACCATCCCTCACCTTGCCCCCACCCCCTTCCCTCGCCTCCTTCAAGACGCGTCTCAAGTTCCCACTCTTCGACTGCACTTCATTCGCCCTCCTACCCCCTCCCCCCACCCTCCTTGTCCTCCACCCTCTCCTGATCCTAACCGCCAGCTTGGGCCCCCACCCTGACTGCCCAGCACAGCCCAGAGCCTTGGGACGAAATCCCGAAGTGAAAGGTGCTGTTGTGTAAATATCATTGATGGCTTCACCCACGAAATGAAGTCACTTCACTTTACAGTAACATCTTTGAGACGTTTCGACGTCGTAACGAATGGAATGTTATTGTTGTGCTGCTGCTGCTGATGATGATGGAGTCGCTGATGGAAAGTGAAACTGTACCAATCATTCTGAACTCTGTGTTGTCCTCAGGGCTGGCTGCCAAGGTCTCTCATCAACCAGGTCCTGTCTCAGACACAAGCGGACTTCGCTGAACACCTTCGCCACAGAATCCACTCCTACAGCCCAGTCCTCAGCTGCTGAAAGTGTTGGCCTGTGACTTAGCCCTGCCACCCAGCCCCTCAGCCCCCTTTTATACAATCTTAATTTATTTTTAACTCACTTTACAGTGCGCTCCAAGATGCCATCCGGTGTGAAGGCTGCTATATAGATGCAAGTTGTTGTTGTATATTCCGCGAGACGTCTCGATGAGATGATAAGGTTCTAGATCGAATGCAAGGTTATTAAAATCATCATTATTATACCTAGGAGGATGCCACCGCTGTTTTGTGTAATCGGCTGCCGTGTTTCACCCACAAAACATACAGTCGATTCACTTCACGGTATACTGTACTCTGTGAAGCGATTTGAGGGAAAATTCAGTGAAGGAAAAAAAAGGATTACCTGGGAAAAGTCAGACCCGATTCCTGAAGGCAGTCAAGTGAGGTCCGAGACATCAGGAGCAATGCTCAATAGAGTTCCCCGCCTTGGACATCACAGGCTGATCCTCTCTCTCCCCCTTAAGAAAACCCGGCACGATCTCTCTCGATCGATGCGAACACTCGATCAAACACTTGCAAGTTTTCTTGTTTTGCAAAGAATCAAACAAGAACATATAACATTTACACAGTGTCTCTCACATCAGGATGTCCCGAGGCGCTGGCCTGCAGTCAGGGATTGGGTCCCCAGCTTGGGATCAGGAGAGGGTGGAGGGCCAGACTGTGGGGGGGTAGGTGGGTGACCAAAGGTCGAAGAGGAGGTCTTGAGATGGGCCTTGAAGGAAATAAGGGAAGGGGCTGGTGGGGGAGCGAAGAGGAAAGAGGCGGAGGGATTGTGGGATGGAGTTCTAAAGAATGAGAGCGAAGAGGCTTATGGTGGGACAGGGGATATGGAGCAAACTCAAACCATTTTCAACGCTTTAATTTACTATAAATTAGTTTCTGTGCTGGCTACAAAGCTGTCACCTTGTCCCACTAATCCTCTGAGCCTCATCTTTACAGACAAGATATCAGCAGCTTTTTATTTTATATTGAACCTGTGGGCACATATCCCAGTCGCCCGGATATTTATTGACTTTAATATATTTGCTGTAAAGTTGTACTAACGTGTCCTGGTTAGTTGTGACATTATTTATTACAATCAGCTTTAAGCCTTGAATTACTTGCTTAATAAAAATCATATTTTCCCAAGCTGAATTGGCTGCACAACTCGAGGCAGTAAATCACACGTCACTGGTTAATTAAACTGCTTCCCAGCCAGACACACTTCTCTTTCGATTGTCCTAATTTAATTTAACAAATGTATTGATTAAAGCAAAACCAATCACCTGTGTTCCCGAGGACTCACTATGAGGAAATGTACCTTACCACATTGTTCTTATAATAAAAGCTTCAAACACAAACGTGGGTCAAGTTATTTCTTTGGAGGCAAATGGACTAACAAATCCGTGGGCATCAGCCTCGAGTAGCTTTTCAGTCAGAGTCACGCCAGTCACGCCAGAGTGGGGACCCAGGTTTGATTCCCGGCCAGGGAAGGTGAAACATTAGGTCAGTTTTGTTTACTCTGCACGCCTGTGTTTACTGGATGTTATTTAATTGACGAGTTACTTTCCCAGGGAATAATAATCTCTTTCAAAATAATAATGATTTAGTCACTCAGCCCACGCCTGTTTGTGAGGGACGCTGCTGGCTGCAGCATTTCTCCCACAAAATACAGTCAATGCACTTTACAGTATATTCTGTGAAGCGGGTTGAGGTGTCTCAAAGATGTGATAAGATGCTGTGTGAAATATAAAGCTTATTATTGACTCCTCGGGAGTTCCTCTCAGAATGAGTCCTGCCCAACATTCCCTCGGTTGTGTGTGCAGCAAGGCTGTGTATAAACGGGCACAAAACATGAAAGATGTACATCCACACACACACAAAAAAGAAATCCAGCTTTTTATTATAGAATAATGACATCCAAATGCAAGGCTTCAGTCAGTCATGGCTACCTTTCTGCACAGAGCCTCAGACAGATAGACAGAAACCAATAATGGAGTAACATCCATGCTTCCAGCCCCTTCACCGGGAGTGTGGTGCAGGCTGGAGGAGAGGAGGGGGAGGGGGAGAGAGTGGGCACACTCCTTGAAGTCCAAATCCCACTGCTTCCGGGATCGGAATTCCTCCCCCCCAACCTCTGAAATTCCCGGCCAGGAGTGGACAAGACGGTCCTCGATTTGGCAGGCATTAGGGCCGGTTCCTACAGCCCCCTAGCCCAGCCAAAGCCAGATACCCCCAGCCCACCCTAGCCCCCAGCCCAGCCCACCCTAGCCCCCTGCCCAGCCCACCCTAGCCCGGGCAATGAGGCATCCACTTCCTGAGAAGCGCCCCACGGGTACAGATAGATATCTAGGTCACCACAGATAACATGGGGCCCAGGGAGCAGGTGGGCTGAGGAGGAATAGCTCAACCTCAGTTCACCAGCTTCACTCACACACGATACAACTGAAAAATTCCCGCTGAAGACAATGACAGTGGGTCCTGGTGGCGAGTCACCCACAGAGGCACCCAAACTGCTCAGGGACGACAGAGTTACTGGGTTTATGAGTCTTAAAGAGAAGTGCAATGGGCTCTGGGCTGCCACTGCATTGATGTCCATACTCTCGCTGTGTTTGTGAGACGCACGTCCCAGTAATTGCCTGTACTGGACGGGACGAGGAGGGGGGTTTATGGTTCCCATGGTGGACTGCGCCGCCCGTCTACCTCTCCTTCGGCGTGGTAAAGTACATCTGCCAGTGTGTGCTCTACCACAGCATACCAGCCCATGTCACTGATCTGCACAGAAAACAGACAGACAGAGACAGACACAGAGACAACCAGAGAAGGTTAATGACTAGGTTTTGGCCACGGTGGGAATAAGAGTTTGTCTCTAGCTGTTGTTGACGAGGGGATTATTTCCCCCCGGAAAAGCCATCCGCCAATCAACTAACAACCAGATTCATACTAGTGCTGGGTAAACAGAGACGTGTGTGTGTCTCTCTGTGTCTGTGCGTGTGTGTGTGGAGTTAGGATAATTCCCCAAGGTTTGGCCCTGACCCATCCGGGAATGGAACCCTGGTCCTGTCACTTGTGAGGCGAGCGATGTAACATATGTGTAACTATTGATTGACAAGACACAGTGTGCACAGCAACAGCCTCATCCGTGAGCAGAGTCCTGGCACACAGAACCGCCCAGCTAACCCAACACAACTTGACATAAAATATAGTCTCAAAGCGCGTCACGGATTATATTGTAAAGTGTAATAAGTGTATAATTTGTGGGGGAAACGCAGCAGCCAATCTCATCACACACAACCATGTCCCACAAACAGTCGTGAATTGAGAGAACATTTATCTTTGACAGAATTATTACCTCCAGGAAACCATCCGCCAATCGACTAACAACCAGATTACAACTTACTGCTGGGTAAACAGAAATGTGTACGTATTATGTAAAGTTTGCCCAATGTTTCTCCCTGATCAGCCTGGGAATCGAACCCATGTCCTTTTGCTCTCACTGTGAGCAAGTGCTGTGAGCACTGCTGGGCTGTGTTGCAATATTGAAAACTGACTAGTTTCCGGCAGAATCTAACGATACTGTGACTTCTCATAGCCACAAATACAGTGGTTTACGGGCGGTTCCCGAGTGACTCACCGGCTTGAACTGCACATCTTTTGGAGGATACTTAAAATTTGGTCCAAAGTTGATGGACACCTGAAAACACCAAACACAAACCCAGGCCCGTCACATATAACAGTTAAACCAAGAGTTCACCACAGTGTTAACCCACAACAGGTAACAATGTGTCTAAACGACAACAACTACAACAACATCACATATGTATAGCGCCTGCCAGGCCGGGAGAAGGCCCTAAGGCGCTGGAAACCTGCTAAAGTTACCAGAAGTGGTTAAAAAAAAGTAAAGTACAACCTGACGGGGAATCGAACCCCTGAGTGGGTTAACTCACTTGCGAAGCGAACCTCTACACTACAGGACTCCCTTAGTCCTGTAGGGTGGGTTGGAGAAGCGCGGGGGCAATGAGGGAGAAAGGGAGTGTTGTGGCCACACTTTAGCTCAGTCTGTGAGTGGAACGACCTGTGCTTGGCGCCGAGGGGCGGAGGACAACACTGAGCCGGTGGGGCTCGTCTTCATGTTGACCCTAAATCAGAGAGAGAGAAAGGAATCAATGGAAACTCGACTCGCTGCGCTGACTCACGGTGCAGTTCTTGTACAGAGACACGGCGGGGTGATAGACACCAGCATACAGGTCCTGATAGGCCACACCCTTGTTCTCACCGTTTTTAAAAAATATCATCTGATAAAAACATACACAGGATAAAGATATTAATGATCAAATGATTAATGACAACTGAACAGGTCAAAGAGAGTAAAATACAGTCAGCCCTTCACTCTGAACAGCAACAACAAAACCACATTTGTATAGCGCTTTTCACGTTGGGATGACTTCCCAAGGAAGGGACCGGGAGGAAAGAAACAAGACAGACATTTCAACATTGTATCTAAATCAAATCAGTTACGTCTATGGGGACGGACGGGGCAAGGCGGGCTTGGGAGACAGAGTTCCACAGTTTCAAGGCATAGTGACTGAAAGGGCGGCTGCCAATGTTGGAGTGGAGGAGACGAGGGACGAGGAGGAGGTAACGAGGCGGGAGGAAGCAGGTCGGAAAGTTGGGAGGTGCCAGGACGCAAAGGAACTCATAGGTGAGTGAGAGGATGTCACACAAGTGGACAAGTCACATAGTCACTTACTTTACTGGCTGCAGCTGGCTTTAGGCTCTTCTCAGCCTTGTCCACAAAATCTTTCTCTTCAAAGTACAAGTAGCTCTTGAATTTAATCAGGGCCTGGTTTACAGAGAGAGAGCGACACATAGTATGTCAGCATGCAAAGACTGTGGGACACGGCTGTGGGCGATTAGCTGCCGAGTTTCACCACAAAATATCTCGGGCTATGTATATTCTGTGAAACACTTTCTATGAAAGGCGTCCTCTCCCTGTACCGCGACCCCCCACTTCAGATCAAGACTGAAGACTTTTCTTTTCCACCGTGTTTAGATTCCCTCCCTCTCTCCCTCGCTCCAAGCTCCGCCATTATTAAGCGCTCCGAACTGGGGCAAATCGTTGTGGCCTCGATGATGTGATAAGGTGTTAAACCGCACGCAAGGATTATTATATCCTGTAGTTTGCTGTTTGCACTACAACTAGGGGTCACAGTTTTAAGATTAGGGGTCAGGCTTTTTGCACTGAGTTGATGAAAAACATCTTCACTCAGAGGGTTAGTGAATTGATGGAATTCTCTACCCACAAAAGGCTGTCGATGCTCAGTCGGTCCTTGAACATATTCAAGACTGAGACTGAGAATCTTGTGGATAAAGGCTGAGCTGTCAACCTTCAAGGAAGATTTTCAGGAAGGTTGTAGTAATTTTTCAGGAAGGTTTGTTACATTTTCACTGGGTAAGCTGACCTTGTATTACTCTCTTTGGAGCTCCCATTCACATGGGTTTCCTACAGTATAGCAGTGCAGCATATACACACACACACACACACACACACTGCATAATGCACACTAACACTCCAGGAGGCTGAGCACCATAGTGTCACTGCAGCCCTGCCACCAGCAGAGGGCGCTGTGAAAGCAGCCGCGGCCCCACACCGAGGGTTTGGCAGGTGGGGGGAGGGTGGGGGCTGACGTGATGACGTTTACCAGTAGCGAGGGTGACGCTGACGCTGGTCGGGACGCGCTAGCGTGTGACGCCAGTTGGCAGCTCTGTAAAGGGGATAAGGAATATGGGGACAAGGCGGGGGACAGGTGGGAGTTAGATGAGAAGATCAGCCATGATCTTATTGAATGGTGGGGCAGGCTTGAGGGGCTGAATGGCCTACTCCTGCTCCTTGTTCTTATGATTTTATTAACCGGACTGAGTGTTCACGGCGACAGTTACCTTGTCCTTATAAGTGTCAGGGAGAGCCCGTGCAGCCTCTGTGTCCTCGGGGAGATGCAGGTAAAACCCCAGTACGTCTCCCTGACCATATCCTTCGGAGTAGCTCTTGCCGAAAGACTGGTGGAATTTAGTTCCCCGTTTACTGCGCCAGGAATAGCTAAACTTGTCATAGCCAAGTGGAGCTTGAAGGTTACCTGGGGGAAGGCAATTGCAAGTGTCAGACCAGTTACGTGAAATAATAACAACAGTAATAATCCTTCCATTTTGATACAACAACCACATTACATTTATAGAGCGCCTTTCAAGTCAGGAGGACGTCCCAAGCGGGGGAGGGAAGGGTCGGGAAAGGGGTAGGGGAACGGAGAGTAGGAAAGGGGGGAGATTTAGGAAGGCAGCAGAAGGCACGGTCGAAGAGGAAGGTCTTGATACTGGCCTTGAAGAAGGAAAGGGAGGAAGCGAGGCGAAGGGATTGCGGGATGGAGTTTCAGAGTTTGAGGGCAGAGAGACTGATACAACAACAACAGAATTACATTTGTAAAGCACCTTTAATGTCAGGAGGATGTTCCAATGCGCTGGACACTCACTCTTTCAGACCCGAGCTGAGGACGGGAGGGGGGGAAAGGAATTGCTGATGGGTCCATTGAACAGGAGAGTCTTGAGGCGAGACACGAAGGATGCCACGGAGGGAGGGAAGCGGAGGGACTGCAGATGGGAGTTCCAGATATTGGGGGCAGAGTGGCTAAAGGCTCATCTGACAATGGTGGGGCGGGTGAGTTGGGGTACGTGGAGGAGGCCAGAGTCTGCTGAACAGAGGGGACAGGCAGGTTGGTAAGGGGATAGGTCGCGGATGTAGGGTGGGGCAATGTGAGGACCAGGATCTTGAATTCACTTTCAAGGCCATTCACGGCCTTGCCCTCCCCTATCTGTCTGACGTACTGTCTCCCTGACAGCCACCTGCACCCTCCATTCAGCAGACTCAGGCCTGCTGTGCATCCACTGCCCTAACCCCCCAACCATCGGTGGCCGGGCTCTCAGCCTCTCTGCTCCCACACTGTGGAACTCCATCCCGCAGCCCTTCCCCCTCGCTTCCTCCCTTTCCTCCTTCAAGGCCGGTCTCAAGACCTTCCTCTTCGACCGCGCCTTTGGCTCCCCCACTGACTCTTCCCCTTCTCCCACTTTCTTTCTCCTTCCCCCATCTCTGACCTTCCCCCTCCCCCCCTGCTCGGGTCCTGACCTGACTGTTCAGCACTTTGGAACGTCCTCCCGACGTGAAAGGCGCTTTATAAGTGCAATTTTGTTGTTGTTGAATTGGATCCTCTGGATGATGGGGAGCCAATTGAGTTGGGCAAGGATGGGGGAGATGAGGTCAGAGATTGGAATTCGAGTTAAATTGGTGCTTTGATACATCATTCAGATGTCTCAAAGTGCTTCACAGAATATACTGTAAAGTGTAGTGACTCGGTATATTTTGTGGGTGAAACTGGGCAGCCATTTGCAGACAGCAGCGTCCCTGCAAACAGTGGTGGATCGAGTGACTAAATTATCACTACTTTGTTAATTTGTTGGGAGGGATTATTATAACACTTGTAAATGTGGCGTTGCTGAAAAGACACAACACTCACCCAGTGGCTGTGACCAGCCGAGTCTCGCCGCTGTCTCTGAAGGCATTTCGTCCACAGTGACTTCAAAATACCAACTCCCCTTCCTCACACCGTGAGAGGCTCGCACCATCGAGTAACCCTTCTCTCCCGTCACCGTTAACCGATCATCTGAGATCTTCAGTTGAGGAGCTGTCGAGATTGAAGCTGTTATTATCACTACTTACCAACACGTCAAGCTGTCCGCTCCCCCCACTTGGCAGGCTCTGGCTTGATCCACGTCCCTCACAGCCCTCTCCATTGGAGGCATTGAGTCCCCACCAAACCTTCTCTTCACCCCGCTCCCTCCCTCGCCTTTCATGGCATATCTCAGAATCCTCCTCTTCGACCGAGCCTTCAACCAGCCTCCTGCCCCCTACCCTCCCTCGATCCCAACGCCACAGCTTGGGTCCAATCGCTGACTGTCCAGCGCCTTGGGACGTCCTTCTGAGGTGAAAGGCGTTGTGTAGATATAATTTTATACTGGTCAACTACAACTTATACGCCCTCAAGCAGGGCAGAGTCCCAGAATGCCTCTGAAAGTGGTGGAGCTCGACACCAAGGCGTGAGGCGGTGACCGTTAGCACGGTCGAGGAGGAATGTCTTCAGGCGCAACATGACAATTAATAATAACAATAATAATCTTGGCATTTGACCCAGCGCCTTATCACATCTTCTAGACTGTGTGTGTGTGAGTGTGTGTGCGCGCGCACGCATGTGTGCGTGGAATAAGGTAACTTGTCTAAGGTTTTGCCAGGCCTGGAATTGAACCCGGGTCCTCTTTCTCACTTGCCAGGAATCTAACCATGACAGTATAGTCACTATCACATCAGCAGGATGTCCCAGGGTGCTGGGCAGGCAGGGTTTTTTGGACCCCAGCTGGGAATTGGAGTCAGGAGGGGGTGGAGGGCAGGGGAACCATGAGGGTGGGAGGATGGCTGAAAGCGCAGTTGAAGAGGAAAGTCTTTAGACGGGACTAAAGGGTAAGTTTCCTTACTCCACGCACAATAATAATCATTCCCCAAAATAAAACACAATATTAAAATGGTCATTTCAACCGACGGCTGTTTGTGAAAAATGTGAAAAGTGCTATGTCACTAATGCAACAATTATTAATATTATTATTATTATAATAAAGGCCCCGGACACCGAGCGCTTACCTCGATCGTGTAAAGCCAGAAGCACCTTCTCATACAGACAGGCTCGGTACAGGTCTCCGGGGATGGGCTTTCCCGCCCAGCAATCCAACTCCAGCTTCTCGGGATCGGGAGCGTGGGGGTCGGGCTCAGCCAGGATGTAGCGGTAACCGTCCTTGTTGAAAGGGTGTTCCAGAGGATAACCGTGCGGAGGGAGTCGCTGAGCACTGAACAGGGGATCACTGAAATACACACAATGCACACACACAGACAGGTGAATTCAGAGCAGCGTTCAATACATAATAATAATCATCCTTGCATTTTGATATTTTGCGCCTTTTCAAGTCTTGTAGACGTCTCAACAGAGTATACTGTAAAGTTAATTGACAGTATATTTGTGGGCGAAACGCAGCAACCAATTGCGCACAGCAGTCGTGGATTGAAGTGACCAATTTTTAGTTTTTGAGGATTTATGATTGGACATGTGTAAGGAAAGGTTTTGCTCTGGCTGGGAATCGAACCCAGGTGTCTCGCTTGCAAAATGAGTGCTCTAACTGTTAGTAAATATCTTTTTGAAAGGAATTATTATTATTCTCGGAACGGGATCCATCAATCGACTAACGACCGGGTTCCTGCTTACTGCTAGGCATGTCTGTGTGGAGTAAAGAAATTTGCCCAGACGGGGGAACTGAAGGAACTGAACTCAGCTCCTCTCGCTTGCAAGGCGAGCGCTCTAATCACTGAGAGGTTCCCAATGACTCACCTGCGGGTTCTCTTGGCCGCTCCGCCTGAGGCTCCGTCCTGCTTGCGTTTGGCTCCTCGTCCTTTCCCGCCTCCCCCGACAGCCCCACCACCTGCAGAGCAAGCAGTGAGATAGATGGTGATCCCGAGAGGAGATGGGCTGCTCCCTAGACCAGGGCGGGATTGAGGGCTGAGGACAACCAGAGCAGAGCAACCATAACAGCTTAGCCCTGTGTAGAGAACAGCCATGTCTGACATACAACACAGCCTGAAAGCACTTGTCTAATCTCACATGCCTGGGGCAAGGGTAGAGTGAGGGGCAGGCGAGTGAGTGAGCGAGCAGGAAGGCCATCATTGTTCACAACACAGACACCAATTTGGACACAACAGCTGTAAACGACTCACTCACTATGCTGTTCTTGATGGGAGTTACTGCCAAGTGTGTCCCAGCAAAGAGAACAAGTGAACGAAGCAAAGCGTGTGGAGAGAGGAACCATCAGTGCCCACCCTCCCTCCTTAACCACAATCTTAATAATCCTTACATTTGATACAACGGTGTACAGGACATCTCAAAAGCACTTCACACAATACACTGTAAAGTGTAGTGACTGTGTTTTATGGACAATAACAATAATGGATGAATGGTTTAAATGTGGTTTGTTCACATTTTACCTGTGGTTTAGAGTGTGATCTGTGGCCTGAGACAGTCACACTGGTGCACTGAGGGTGAATGTAACACTGGGATTAGTAATGATGTTTGCATTTAATACAGACTCTAGAACGACAGAACGCTTTGTTAGCGCTTTGTAGGGAATTACCATCTGCAGTGGCTACTGGTAAGCAAACCTGGCAGCCAACCTGCACACTAATAATCATAAATTGTATTGAGATGGTGGGCTTTGAGCTCAAACTCATAACTGTACTAACAATAATCCTTGCAGTTTAGTGATTTATCTATCAAAAAAAATGCCTCCTGATTTCATTCCTAAATGGCCAGGCTCTAATTTTAATATGATGTCCCCTCACCCTGTTCTGGATTCGCCCTTCTCACCAGAGCAAATACTCTCTGCAGCTGCCCTATTGAATCCCTTTATCATTTTAAACACTTCAAATCAGATCACCGCTCAACCGTATAAACTCAAGGGATAAATAATAAGCAAGATCTCACTTAGAAAATGGTGTATCCAGCTACTGACACTATACAGGAAGATAAACACATTTTCAGTGTATGACTGAATTGTGGAACCACACATGCTTTTTAAAAATATATAGTTGCTTTGGCGAAATTTTATGTCCCATCAGGCTGCCAAATAAATTAATTAAAAATTCAGGATCTCTCTCAACAACAATTACATTTATAGAGCACCTTTCATGTCAGGAGAATCGTAGTATCATTCCCCCCACCCCACCACCCCCCGCACACACACAGTGACATTTCCTCTCGTCAATGGACCGTCTCACAATCAATGGGCATCTCGCTTCCTAACACTCGATAGACTCACACGAGCCAGTCTTATGGCAAGCTAGATTTGTGGGAGAGAACCTGAGAGAGAGGAAACCTTGATGAAGCTGATAATAATAACTTCTGTACTTGATACAGCGCTTGATCAAGTCGTTGAGATGTCTCAAAGCTCTCATAGGATATGCTGTAAAGTGTATAGGTATTTTGCTGTAAAGTGTAGTGACTAGGTATTTTGTGGGTGAAATGCGGTAGCCATATATGCGCACATCAAATATCCCACAAACAATCGTGGATTGAGTGACCAAAAACTAGTTGTTTTTTTTGTTTTTGTAAAACGTGAGAGGGATTATTATTCCCGGAAAATGATCCGCCAATCGATTAACAACCAGGTTCCTACATACTGCTACAAACAAGAGTAAAATAGAATATGGTTTAAGGCAGGACAGAATCAGTGCTTGGAATGAGCTGTGTAACTAAAGTCAATGTGATTTTTCCTCCGCTGCACATATGCCGCATATGGCTCAGGTCAAATCAAAGAGAGGAGACGGGGGGTGGGGAGGGGGGGAGGGAGGGAGGAGAAAGCAGGACAGACAGATCAATCAATAAGCAACAAGCGGTTTAAACCAGAGACAAAATACTCAGGGTTTAGAACTCAAGCGACAAGTTTTTACCTCCCAACGAGGTTCCACCTGCAGAAAGAGAAAGTCACAGCATGCATTGGTAGTGTTTGAAGAGGTTAACAATAATAATTATAATCCTTGCATTTGATGCAGCGCCTTATCATGTCGTCAAGATGTCAAAAACACTTCACAGAATACACTGTAAAGTGAACTGACCGGGTAATTTGTGGGGGAAAAACAGCAGCGTCCCCCACAAACAGTTGTAAAATGAGTGGCCTTTTGGAATAGATTATTATCCTCCCGAAAAGCAATCCTCCATTCGACTAACAACCAGGTTCCTACTAACTACTGGGTAAACAGAGGCAAGCGTGCACGTGTGTTAGTGTGCATGAAGGAGACTTGCCTGGGAATCAAACCTGGGTCCTCTCACTTATGAGGCAAGTGCTCCAACTACTATGCAAGTCTTTGTACCAACACTACACTCACAGCAAGTTACTATAATAATAATCCTTGCATTTGATATAGCACTTTTCAAGTCTTCTAGACGTCTCAAAGCACTTCACAGAATATTCATAATATAAGAGAATTGACTATATTTGTGGGCAAAGCACGACATACAGCAGTGACCCCACAAAGTCGTGGATTGAAAGGACCAATTTATCATTGTTTTTTCAAGGGATTATTATTAGGCGTGTGAAGTAAGGAAACTTGCCCAAGGTTTCGGTTTGCCTGGAATTACACCCGGGTCTCTTGCTTGCAAGGGGGGTGCTCTAACCACTGGACTACAGGACTCCACACTGTGAGTTTCAAGGAGAAATATTAGGAACCAAATTCATTACCGATAACTGGCTCATTAAATGAAGCCAGCAAATCACATACCATTGAGACTCCCTCCAGTAGCCACGGTGCTGCCTTGCTTCTGGTTATCATAGGCTGGGCCAATACTTGAAAGATCCTGAAAAGAAATACGCAAGCAGTCAGCACGACAGGGAAGAGAAAGTCTCCTTACACCTGGATGCAACGCTGAGCACGGCTACACACACTGCCAGTATCACTGACTCAGACTCATTAATAACTGCCGACAACAACTACTCAGCCAGGTGTCTGGCACACGCGGAAACCCCTCACCATTGTTTAAGAGTCTCCAAACCCAACTGAGAATTCCCTGCCTCCCACCTACACATGGAAACCCCAGAGATAAGATTGTTGGGATGGAATGCGCTCTCTCTCTTCATGGAGGGACGTCTCCTGTTTACCTAATTCCGCAGAGTATTAGGCGCAGGTTGGCGAGAGTCAAGGCTTGGATGGTGGGGGGGGGTGGAGCCCAGAGTGTGTGTTGGGGTAAGAGCTGGAGTTAAACCCACACATGACTGCTATTATTATTATTATTATTATTATAGTTTGACCATCGATGTGTCAGACAAGGGAAAAAAAATCGCTTCAATTGCTTTAAGCCGTCTCAGCCGTCTCCCCCAGATCTGCTAATCGGGTGCGTTACCTGGTCTAAGAGTCCAAACTTGGGATATTCTTCCTGTGGATCCTTACTGCCAGGATCGGGATTCTCTTTCACCAGGAACACATCGCGTTCTTTAGTCTGAAATTAGAGCGAGAGGTGGGGGGGTATAATGATAATCCAAAAAATGATCCACCAATCGACTAACAACAGTGTGGAGTGAGAGGAAACCTGCCCAACATTTCACCCTGTCCAGGAATCAAACCCAGGTCCTCTCCCTTCCGAGGCGAGCGCTCTAACCACCGAGCAACAGGACCCCACGGCCCTCACTCAGGGTAGCATCTCAGAGCGCTTCAATATAACTCACGACTGATTCACTCACCATAGTCTTCACAATGTTATTTGGCCAAGTGAGTTTGCTCGGCCGCTGACGTGTAGTCAGACATTCCCAGTATTTGTCAATAAAGGGAATTATGTCCTGCAAAGCAAAGGGGTCGCAGTCAGACACACTCAGTCACATTTCTGTTTTCCAGTTCGCTGTTGATAACATAAGGCAAAATACTGCAGATAATATTAATAATAATAACCCTCACATTTGACACAGCGCCCTATCGCGTCTTTGAGGTGTCTCAAACCACTTGACAGAATATACCATAAAGCGAATTGACTGTAGTTGTGATTTCATAATTCTTTTTTAAAAATCACCAAATATTACAGATTACATTTACATACTTCCACTATAAACGTTTTGTTTTAAATGAACGCATTACATCTCAGGAAATCTGTTCACATCCCACTTTCCTTTCAATCAGTTGGTAAAATGTGCTCATTTTCTTTATACCTTATCCTTTGAGAACATAGTTTTGGGGTGTTCGTCCTGTGTCCGTGACCGCCAGGTTAGGTTAGCAAGCGCAGTCAGGCACATCTCTTTCAGGTCTGTAGGAAACAGAGGAATAAATAATAATAATAATAATCCTTGCATCAGATCTGTCCTTATCACATCTTCACAAGAATATATTGTGAATTGACTGGATATTTTGTTTGCGAAACACATCAGCCAATTGCACACAGCAGCGCCCCCACAAATAGCTGTGGGTTGAGTGACCTACATTAAAAAAAAAAAAACTTTTTAAGCAATTATTAACCCCAGAAAGAGATCTGCCAATCAACAAACAACCAGGTTCCTACTTACAGGTAAACAGAGGCGGATGGAGTAAGGGCAAATGCACGGACGAGACAAGGCGCTGACACATATACACAACACACCCACACGCATCACCACACAACCACACACATCACCGCACACATACATTCTCTCTCTCTCACACACATAGTATAACATCGGAGCATTATAACTCGAGTACTAAGTGTTGGGATAAATAAGGTGACACAGTAAATCGTCTTACTCGCTTGTTTGCGAAGAAAGTAGGTGTTTCCACTGTGGTGACACATGTTACAGTGGAAGATGTAGTTGGTCATGAACGGGAGGCATGAGCTGTGAACAA
>CM068777.1:1227822-1510285 GCA_035084275.1 Hydrolagus colliei
TCCCCCCCCCCACACACAGCAGCGTCCCCCCCACACACACACACACAGCAGCGTTCCCCCCCCCCCCCACACACAGCAGCGTCCCCCCCCCCCCACACACACACAGCAGCGTGTCCCCCCCCCCCCACACACACAGCAGCGTTCCCCCCCCACACACACAGCAGCGTCCCCCCCCCCCCCACACACAGCAGCGTCCCCCCCCCCCCCACACACACAGCAGCGTCCCCCCCCCCACACACACACAGCAGCGTCCCTCCCCCCACACACAGCAGCGTCCCCCCCCCTCCCACACACACAGCAGCGTCCCCCCCCCCCCACACACAGCAGCGTCCCCCCCCCCCCACACACAGCAGCGTCCCCCCCCCCCCCACACACACAGCAGCGTTCCCCCCCCCACACACAGCAGCGTTCCCCCCCCCCCACACACAGCAGCGTCCCCCCCCCCCCCACACACAGCAGCGTCCGCCCCCCCCCACACACAGCAGCGTCCGCCCCCCCCCCACACACACAGCAGCGTCCGCCCCCCCCCCACACACAGCAGCGTCCCCCCCCCACACACACAGCAGCGACTCCCCCCCCCCCCCCCACACACACAGCAGCGTTCCCCCCCCCCACACAACCATGGGTTGAAATGACTAATTGAAGGATTATTATTAGGTGTGTGTGTGTGTGTGTGTGTGGGGAGTAAGGAAACTCGGCCAAGGTTTCGACCTGACCTGACCTGCTGGGCATCGAACTCAGGTCTCTCGGTTGTGAGAGGCAGGGACTCCACAACTGGATTGATAACTGATAACCTGTAATGTGTGCCAATCACTCACCAGACTCTCACACACACGCGTGCGCTCACACACTCACACACACCATTTCTTTCAAAAACAAATAGATTTCTGTTAGAAAATAATATCTCAGACAATATATAGTTTGGGGCTTGACCTGTCAAGTTACTGCCGGGCGAATTTGGTCTTCTGTCGTCCAGCAAGTCTTAAGTTCTTAATGTGGTCACCCAATCCACACTGTGGGGGACACTGCTGGGAACGGCTGCCACATTTCACCCACAAAAGACGCTATAATCAAGTGTAAAGATTATTAACAATAATAGGAGTCCTGTGGCTCAGTGGTTAGATCACTGGTCTTACAAGCCAGAGACCTGGGTTCAATTCCAGGCAGGCAGAGAAACCTTAGGGAAGTTTCCTCACTGTGCACTGATAATAATCCCTTAAGAAAAAGCAATAATAAATTTGTCATTTCAACCCACGGCTGTGTGTGTGGGGGGGACGCTGCTGTGCACAATTGGCTGCCGCGTTTCGCCCACAAATAGACAGTGAATTCACTTTACAGTGTATAACCCTTCCATTGAAATAGCGCTTTTCACGTCTTCTAGACTGTGTCTCACAGCGCTTCACAGAATATACTGTAAAGTGAATTCACTGTCTATTTGTGGGTGAAACGCGGCAGCCAATTGCGCACAGCAGCGTCCCCCACACACAGCCGGGGGTCCAAATTACCAATTTTATTATTGTGTTTTTTATTCGGAGGGATTATTATTATCAGGTGTGTGTGTGTATAGAGTAAGGAAACATGCCGGTCACACGCTTGTAAGGCGAGAGCTCTAACCACTGAGCTCCAGCGATTCCACAAAGATGTGATGAGGAGATGCCAGGATTATTATTATTACTATTTTGATGATTCCTGTGAGGTTTACGCTCGTTCTCTTCTCTTCCCCCAGAGTTTGCTGCAATCCTTCCACCCGGAGCGAGTTCCCTGTACAGCCTGTGTTCCTGTCAGGCTCAGCCCTCTCTCGATGCTTTACTACAGGGACTCTGAGGTGGTTCTCAGTCATCACAAAGACATGATTGTGGAGGAATGTGGCTGTCACTGAGCCCAGGCCCAGGCCAGGGGAACAGGGACTTCCAGCTCGTCGCACGTTTGACCTGAGCCAGACGGGCGGTGAGCGATGGGGGAGGGGGAGGGAGAGAGGGTGGAAGGAGAAAAGGAAGTGGGAGAGAGAGAGAGTGGGGAGGAAAGATGGAGAGAGTGGGGAGCGAAGTGGAAGGAGGGAGAGAGTTGGGGGAGGATGGGGGGAAGGGAAGAGTGGGGGGTAGGAGGGGAGAAGGAGAAAGGGAGAGAGTGGAAGTTGAGGCCATGACAGGACAGAATTGGTCATTGTTGGTTGGAGACAGATCCTCTTGCCCCACCACCCCAGGCAGCAAGCCCATGTGAGGTCCATATGGGCATGGATCAACCCAATTTGTCCCATATGGGGCCCATATGGGCTTGCTACCTGGGATGGTTCTGTCTGTCGCTGCCAGGGTCACTCACCGACAGCCCAGACCTTCGCGATGGCCCCACTGAGAATACAGTTGTCCAAATCTCTGATGTGGTGGGGGCAAAACTAACCACTAAAATAACTGTAAATTGTTCGATTACGAGTAACTAAAATACGCTAATGTATATACAATTCTATATTTTTATGTAAATAGAGAGAGAAAAATAAGTAATTTATTGTTTCAATGTGACTGCTGTTTGTGTATGTTTTGTTTATTTTGTCTGTCTGTCTGTCTCCCACTTTACACGTGGAAATCTCAGAAATCAAATGAAAATAAAAGCTTGTTCTGTGGTCAAGAACCTGTATCTGATTTGTTCACCTATAACTGTGATTAGAGCGAGAGGGCCTGGGTTTCATTCCCAGGGAGGGTCAGGGTAAAATGTTGGGTAAATATATCCTTACTACACACACACACACGTTGCCTCTGTTTACGCAGCAGTCAGAGTAGTTAGTGGATTGGCAGATCGCTTTTCTGGAGGTAATAATCCCTTCAAAGAAAATAATAATATTTTGGTCACTCGATTCACGACAGTTTATGTTTCACCCACAAAGTACAGAGTGATTCCACTTTGCAGGATATCCTGGGAAGCGCTTTGAGAAGTCTCGAAAATGTGTTTTGATGATCAGGTGCTGCCATCAAACACAAGGGTTATTAAGATAAGGATTATTCTCATTTGAGCGGAGAAGGTTGCGAGGAGATCTAATAGAGCTTTTTAAGATCATGAGGGGATTCGAATAGGGTAAACAGGGAAAATCTGTTTCCACTGGTGGGTGTATCATTGACTCGAGGTCACAGATTTAAAATAGTTTTGAAAAGAAGCAGAGGGGAGCTGAGGAGAATTTTTTTCACTCAGCGAGTTGTTGGAATTTGGAATGCATTGCCTGAAACGGTGGTGGAGGCCAATTCGATAACAGCTTTTAAAAGAGAGGTAGACATTTATTTGGGGAGGATGGGTTTGCGAGGTTATGGGAAGAGAGCTGGGGAGTGGGATTGAGTTGCTCTTTTTAAAGATCCGGCACAGACTCGATGGGTCGAATGGCCTCCTTTTGCACTGTAAGATTCTATTATTGTGGTTAGGAGAAAATAAAGTTCTTTGAATAAAGTCATGTCAGCCTCCCTGCAATGTCTCTATGTTCAGGAGGGAGCCAGAGAGAATTGGCCAGTCAGTTACACAATCCCTTTACCCACCTGTCTCTTTATTGAACCACCCAAGTCTCATCCCTTAAACCAGCGCTGATCCCATTCTAAACATTCACACTCAAGTGTGATCCTTTGAAGATAACATGTATAATGTGATTTCTTTAAAAGCAGCACCTGTACATCATCCCTTTATCATTATCTTAGTGATGGGTCTGCTCACTCCTCCCTCCCCTGGCTCACTGTCAGTCTCCGTCACTGTCCAGCGCTACAGAATGTGAAGGGCCGTGATATATACCCACACACACAAGTTATTGTTCTTGTTGATTCCTTTATCAGTCAGTACATACTGCTCCATGATCCCTTGAAGCTGAGCATCTGTCTGTCTGACACACACGGAAACCTGTCCCCGTTGCTTGAGTCTCCAAACCCGATTGAGAATTCCCTGCCTCCCACCTACACATAATAATAATCCTGGCATTTGATACAGTGGCTTTTCACATCTTATCGATGTCTCAAAGCGCTTCACAGAATATGCTGTAAAGTGAATTGACTGTATATATTTGTGGGCAAAACGCAGCAGCCAATTTGCACAGCAGCGTCCCCCACACACAGCCGTGGGTTGAGGTTGAAATGACCAATTTTTTTATTGTGTTTTTTTTGGAGGATTATTAGGCACGTGTGTGTCTGTGTAGAGAAGGAAACTTGCCCAAGGTTTGGCCCTGACCTGCCTGGATTCGAAAATAGGGTCTCACGCATGTAAGGCGAGCGCTCTAACCCACTGAGCTACAGGAGCTCCATGTGATATGTGGCTGGGATATTCCCTTCCGTTCGCTGAAACACTGTACAGAGAGCTGGCTATCTGTACAGTTGCTGTGAGTCGCAGCCCTGACCCTCAGCATCTGTCTCTGTCAATCGGGGAAGTTCCTGTTGATCCCCCGCCGTGAGAACCCAAATCAACATGTACTAGATAGACAGCCTGACCCCCCTGGGAGAGGGGGGGGGGGGCAGGGATCGGGGGGGGGGGAGACAGAGAGTGGGGAGTGGGGGGGCAGGACAGAGAGGTGGGGGGGTCGGCAGGGAAAGGACACGACCTGTGAATTAACATCAGGCGACTTTAACATCAGGTCTCACTGCCAATCACCAGTTTACATTAAGTCATACAGTGTGACTGAAAAGCCATTGGAGTCCCTGTAGCTCAGTGGTTAGAGCGCTCGCCTTACAAGCGAAGAGACCTGTATTTCGAATCCAGGGAGGTCAGGATGGAACCTCGGGCAAGTTTCCTTACGCCACACACACACACGACTAATAATAATCCCTCTTAAAAAAAACGCAATAATAAAAATTGGTCATTTTCAACCCATGACTGTGTGTGGGGGACGCTGCTGTGCGCAATTGGCTGCTGCATTTCGCCCACAAATATACAGTCGATTCACTTTACAGTATAGTCCGTGAAGCGCCTTCAGACACAGTCTAGAAGATGTGGAAAGCGCTGTATAAAATGCGAGGATTATTATTATTATGATCATGACATTTTGGCCACCGTGTATTTGTACTTTGCTGACAATATCTCAAATATTCACGGTGGCCTCCCCGTTATATTCCCACTGGTTCTGTTCTCATGAAGGGTTGTGGACTTAGTTTTCCTTTCTCCATAGATGCTGCCTGACCTGCTGAGTGTTGCCAGCCATTTCTATTTTTGTCCCAGTAGGATAATGGTTAGAGCGCTCGTCTGACAAGTAAGAAGACCTGGGTTCAATTCCCGGGTGAGTCAGGTCAGGGCGAAACGTAAGGCAAGTTTCCTTACTCCACACACACACACACACTCTTCTATTTGCCAGGCAGTTAGTAGGACCCCAGAGGTTGGGGGCAGAGTGGCTGAAGGCTCGCCCGCCAATGTGGGTGGGATGAGAGGGGGGGGGTGGGGGGAGGGAGAGGATTCAACTCCCAGGTCAAAAAGTGAAATTTTTTTATGAAGAGATCCTCAAACCATCTCCGCCCCCCACCCCCCTACCCTCCCCCCACCCCCCTACCCTCCCCCCCAGTGAACATGTGTTTACTGCGGAGGCAGGAAGCCTGGCTCGGTCACAGCTCCCACCACAGCAGCAGCACTGAGCAGACACCTGTTTGTTTAGCCAGACGCTCAAGAGAGATTAGTGAATCCACATCCCCCCCACTTGGGGCAGAGAGTCAGTCAGGGGGACGGACAAACGGACGGACGGATGACCCAGAGCTTCCCAGCTATTTTCCTCATCTGGTCCCAGTCCCAACAGCCTGGATTCCACACAGAACCATTCACATCGACACCGAGACGCCTCAAAGCGCTTTGCACCATGTTCTGTAAAGTGCGGTGACTGTGTGTTTTGTGCACAGTAGCGTCCCCATAAACAGCCGGCTGATTGAATATTAACTTTTGTTTGGGGGTAATGTCAGCCAGAACAACATGAGAGAGAGAGCACTGTATATATAATATATAATATTAAATTATACAGATCATATACCTATAGCTTCTTAAGGTGTCTTGTCTAGTTCCCTCAAGGCCAATATGGATTGTACTCTGTGTGAAAATATCTCTTCTAACCTCCCCATTTGCTCATTTACAAAGTACTGTACCTTAAATTGATGGCCCTCTAGTTACTGACTCCCCAACCAGTGGGATTAAATTCTCCCTATTGACTCTACCAAACTCTTCACTGTTTTGGGGTCCTGCAGCTTTGTGGTTAGAGCCTTGTTTTGCGAGCAAGAGGACTGGGGTTTGATTCTCGGGTGGGCAGGGAATAAATTTTGGCAAGTTTCCTTACTTCTCTGTTTACCCTGCAGTAAGTAGTGACCTGGTTGTTAGTCAATTTCCAGATCACTTTCTGAGGGTAATAATAATAATAATTGTATTTGATATAGCGCTTTTCACGTCTTTTTAAAGACATTTCAAAGCGCTTCACAGAATATACTGTAAAGTGAATTGACTATATATTTGTGGGTGAAACGCGGGAGCCAATTACGCACACCCACTATACAATCCAGTCTACAGTATATTTTGTGAAGCGTTTTGAGGCGTCTCGAAGAAGTGATAAGGTGCTGTATCAAAGGCAAGGATTATTATTATTAGTAGTAGTATTAAAGCATCAGGTCACCCCTCAACCTGCTTTGTTCCAGCCCGAAACACTCCAGGTTCTTAGAAGTCTCTGCTCATAACTCGAACCCACTCAACCCTGAAGTCTCTCTCGTCCTGACAGCATGACCCCTCCTGCAGTTAAATCACCCGATTATCCAGCTCCGGACAAAAGTAAAAGAGATGAAGGGTATTTGACCACAGCATGAATTGCTTCAGATGTGCGAGTCCCAGATACCGGCTTAACACAATATCAGTTACCGGTATTTACTCTGTTGGGTGTTTGGTCTGAGTGGGAGACTGTTTTTCTTTTGAGGGCTGGGGCTGGGTTCCTGCGGGAACCAGACAGGCATTTGCTTATTCATTGTTGTTGTAAGATGTGTATTGAAGCTAACGTCCTTCACTCAGCCTGACACAGAGTTCTCTGCCTGTCACTGGCCAGGGCTCACCGCGACTGATCTCCTCTCCCAGTGTGCTGCGTACATTAACCCTGTTTCACATCATCTCCCTCCACCCTCCTCTCTCTCTCCCCCCCCCCCCCCCCCCCGGCTTGATGTCAGGATCCGAGACATTAGCCTGTCTGAAGATCGCCGTGAAAATGCAAGTTGTTATTGTTGTGGGGGGAACAGAGTTTCAGAGCCTTGGGATGTCCTCCTGATGTGAAAGGCGCTCTATAAATGTAATTTTGTTGCTGTTGTTGTTGGAATAATGCAGCCCTGACTCATCGGCAGGATCTGGGAGCAGGGATCACTCCACTCACCCCGTTAACCCTGCCAGCCTTGTAGAGGTGAAATACTGTAAAGTGAATTTACTGTATCGTAGGCAAAATGCAGCAGCCAATTGCGCAGAGCAGCATCCCACAAACAGTCGTGCATTAAGTGACCATTTTTTTGGGTGGGACTATTAGCTCCATAATGTGATCTGCCAATTGACTAACAACCGAGTTCCTGTTGACTGTTGGGTAAACAAAGGCAGTATGTGAAACAAGGAAGCTTGATTTAAGGTTTTGCCCTCTAGCGCTCTAACTACTACACTACAGGACTTTACTGGAGATAGTAACTATAATAATCCCTGCATTTAACACAGCGCTTTTTCACATCTTCTAGACTGTGTCTCAAAGCGTTTCATACAATTCACTGTAAAGTGAAGTGACTGTAATTTGTGGACGAAACGCGGCAGCCAATTGCGCACAGCAGCGTCCCCACAAACAGCCGTGGATTGAAATAACCAATTTAGTATTGTTTTTTTTGGAGGGATTATTATTAGGGGTATGTATGTGTATGTGTGTGTGAAGTAAGAAAACTTGCCCAAGGTCTTACCCTGTCCAGCCTGGATTCGAAACACAGGTCTCATGCTTGTAAGGCGAGTGCTCTAACCAAGCTAAAGGACTCCCACAAACTGCTTTCACGAGGCTCCAACAAACAAACAAACAATAACTTGAATTTATATAGCGCTCTTTACCCAAGGCCAGGCCTGGAAACATTTCTAAAAACACCAGTTCATTTGGACACGACAAGTTCACATTAAGAGAATTTGACTTTATTTGTTCTGTTCACCCCTCCTCTGACCAGCTCAGCCTCGATAGCTGACACACCCCATTATGAAATGATACAAATTTGAAGCCAGATTAAAAACGGATCATTAAACCCCCCCCCACCACCCCCCCCCCCATCCCAAAGAGACCCCGGTCGGTCTTCGAAGGTGTGGTGAGAACCGGCACTGTGGCTGAGGTTCCAGACCTCGCTGGGTCCTCTGGAAACTGTAGGCCAGACACGCCATTCTATCCTCAATCACATTCAAGCATTCCGTGGATTCCATTCATGGCAGGAAACTTTTTTTTTGTGGTTTTGTGAGCGAATGATCCGCTGGGAGACGCCACGGGGGCTGGTGCGGAAGCCGGAGAGACACGCAGAGCCAACCCTCCGCCCCTCCATCAGGACAGAGCCTTAAATGTCCATCTCAAACTGAGCGTCTTCTGTTAATAGAAAAAAAAAACACCCCCCCCCAGTTAGCCTCCGATCATAGCACTGTTGTAGCTTGGCTACAGTCGCAGTCGTTGGAACTTCCCGCTCTCTTCCTCACACACACACACACATTTCTCCCAACCCACACAGATAGACATACACCAATACATGCACTCATAACAAGATGTGTGCACTGACACACTCTTTGCCCATACACACACACTCACGTGTGCACTCCCGCACACACTCACCTCCCCCGTGCGCACATACTCACACCCACCCACGCTCAATCCCCCAACATGCATGCACTCACACACATCTTGGGTGTCTCAATGCCCAGTTTGGACATCCCTTTGGACCTAGACACCTCCTCACACCCCATGGGACCTGTATACAAACATAAATGCCTTGGAACTGTGTCTTCCTTCCTCGTAATAACAATAAATGACATTTACACTGTGCCGGTCATATTGGGAGGACGTCCTAAGGCGCTGGACAGTCAGGGGTTTGGACCTGAGTTGGTGGTTAGTATCAAAAAGGGAGGAGAGCAGGGAGATTAGGAGGGTGACCACAATAATAACACTTCCATTTTGATGCTTTTCACTTCTTCTAGACAACAATAACAAAATTGCACTTATATAGCGCCTTTCACGTCAGTCCCAAAGCACTGAACCGAGCGGGGGATGGAGGTGGGGGTGGGAGGGTTGGGCTAGGGGGAAGGTGAGGGGAAAGAGTTAGTGGGGGGCGCCGAAAGCGCGGTCAAAGAGGAAGGTCTTGGGACCGGCCTTGAAGGAGGAAAGGGAGGAAGCGAGGGGGAGGGGCTGCGGGAGCAGAGAGGCTGAGAGCCCGGCCCCCGATGGTTAGGGGGTTAGGGCGGTGGATGTGGAGCAGGCCTGAGGCTGCTGAATGGAGGGTGAGGGCACAGGCTGATAGGGAGACAGTAGGTCAGAGAGATAGGCGGGCGCAAGGCCATGAATGGCCCTGAAAGTGATGACGAGAATTTTAGACGCCTCAAAGCACTTCACAGAATATATTGTAAAACAAATTCACTGTATATTTGTGGGTGAAACACAGCAGCAAATAGCGCACAGCAGCGTCGACAAACAATTGTGGATTGAAATAATCCAATTTTATTATTGTTTTTTTTTTGGACGGATTGTTATTGTGTGGAGTAAGAAAACTTGCCCAGAGTTTTGCCCTGACCTGCCTGGATTCAAATACAGGTCTTACACTTGTAAGGAGAGTGCTCTAACCATTCAGCTACAGGAGATCCAATCACAAGGATTTAATAATAATAATAATAATAATAATAATCCTTGCATTTGGTATAGCGCTTTCCACATCTTATCAACGTCCTAAAGCGCTTCACAGAATATATTGTAAAGTGAATTGACTGTATATATTTGTGGGCAAATCACAACAGTGTCCCACACACAGTCATGGATTGAAATGACCAATTTTATTATTGTGGTTTTTTTTGGAGGGATTATTATTAGGCGTGTGGAGTAAGAAAACTTGCCCAAGGTTTCGCCCTGACCTGCCTGGATTCGAACACAGGTCTCCCCAGCTTGCAAGACATGTGCTTTAACCACTGAGCCACAGGAGCTCAGTGGTTAAAAAATTTAGCTAATTTTTCAGTCATAACTACCCCCTGTGTTCTCTCTCTCACACACACTCTCTCTCCCTCTTTCTATCTCCCTCTTGCACTCCTCCCTCCTCTCTCACACACACACACACACTCCGCCCCACTCCCTTCACAATATAGTGAACAATATTGCAGAGACAGAAGTAGTTGAGATGGCAGTGGGACTGTGAGGGGGAGGGGGTGGGGGAAGAGGTCACAAAATGATTCCTACTTACCCACAGGAGTCTTTTCCTCGTGGCTGATCACATGATTTGTGGCCGGCTTGACCTTATCTACGCTGGGGCTGGTCACCCCGGGAATTTTGGGAAGGTCCCGGGGCGGAGTCCTGGCCACAGGGGAATTGCGACATTCCATGAGAAATTTTCTGTCATAAATAATGCGAGTCCCTGGAAAAGACAAACGCTACAGTTTACAATGGGGATGGGGCGGGGGGTGTTGAACCGGACAAACGCGGAAACCCATCACCGTGCTTAAGATTTTATTTGGAGTGGAGGTACAGGTCAGCCATGATCTAATAGAATGCCAGAACAGGCTCGTGGGGCTGAATGGCCTCCTCCAGTTCTTATATTTGGAACTGAACAAGAGAACACTCCCGCAATCCCCCCACTTTGCTCCATCCTTCCCCATCTTTAGGTTGAGCCCGAAGACCTTCCTCCTCGACCTACAGTCACCTCCCACCTCTCCCGAGCCCGTGGTCCACTCCTGTCCTGTGCGGCTATCCTACTCCTGCTTGAGGGGGGCTAAATAAGTGCAAGCTGTTATTATTGTTTCACCAATGAGTTGTGTGAAAATCATTGCCGTGTAAATTGGCTGTTGCGTTGTCTACAAATGAGTGAGCAGGTTACACACAGTTCAGTCACTACGCTTTGCAGTCTCTACACTTTACACAGTCATTACACTTTACATAGTCACTACACCTTACAGTGCTTCCTGTGAAGCGTTTTGAGACAGATTCCCCCAACGTGAGAAAAGATGCTGTATCGTAGAATTTTATTAGGCAACCAGAGACATGTGTGTAAGTGAGCAAATCACTTGAAGTAACAAGCGTATCCAATTACGGAGATAATATTAAACCTCAACATGATTAAGTCTAGAAGTGCGGATACCAGGCTCAGGGATAAAACAAAGCAATGCTATTCATCTTCTGATTTGCCTCACTACATAGCCATAATCAGAATAGCCTCAGTTTGCGCCTTGTACATACAGTGATCAGAAGCGTTCACATGTCACACACAGCACAAAGCCCCTTTGTCCAGCCCTATATCAAGTGTGAACTTCACATGATCACTTGATCTGAAGTGTGAATTAAACCAGATAATTTCGGCTAACGGGACTCTGCAAAAATTCCAGAAAAGGTGTCTGTAAAATATTCAATGCCAAAACACTTTCTGATGTACAGCAATAGCTGCCCACACTATCAAAGCATCTTCCCCAGGCCCTTTCGCCTCCATGGGTCAGTTGTTCTGCTTGACAGACAGCACTCTCAATGGCAAAACAAAACACAAAATACCGTACTATTGCTGGAAATCTGAAACAAAAACAGAAGTTGCTGGGAAAACTCAGCAGGTCAGGCTGCATCCATGGAGAAAGGAAAGTGAGGCAATGTTTCGGGTCCACGATCCTTCGATAGAAACCTTCATTACTCTCTATTGGGTTTCAGCTGGTTTAGACTCCAGCAGTTGCCCCAACAACAACAACATTTTTTAGAGCACCTTTCACATCTGTGGCACATTCCAATGCACATTCTGGGCTCCCCCAAGGCTTTGGCTCTTCCCAACTTGTGCCTAATATTTTCTGGAATTAGGTACAACAACAACAACAACTTCGATTTATATAGCGCCCTCACTCCACCCCGCATGGCATCTCAGAGCGCTTCACAATAACGGATCCCGGGCCTGAGCCAAGGGCAGGGGGAGAAAGGTGACCGAAGGCATGGTCGAAAAGAAAGGTCTTCAGCTGAGACCTGAAAGTAGGAAAAGAACAGGTGAGGCGAAGGGAGTGAGGAAGGGAGTTCAAGAGCTTTGAGGCATAGTAGCTGAAGGCACGGATGCCGATGGTGGAGCAGAGGATTCAGAGGACATGGAGGAGACCAGAACCGGTGGAGTAAAGGCAATGGTTGCTGGGTTGGAGAGAGATTGGGTCAGAGAGGTAGAGCGGTGCAGAGGAGTGGAGGGATTTGAAAACAAGGGTGAGGATCTTGAAATTGATTCTCTCTGGAACAAGCAGCCAGTGAAGTCTGGCAAGGACTGGGGTAATCGGGGAGTGAAGTTTGGTGCGGGTGAGAATGCGGGCGGCAGAGTTCTGAATAAGCTGAATTGTGGTGGAGGGGAGGCCGGCGAGCAGGGATTGGAATAGTCCAGCCAAGAGGTGGCAAAGGCGTGGACCAGAGTTTCAGTGGCTTTTGGGGTGAGGTATTGCCGGAGACGGGCGATACATCGGAGGTGGAAAAAAGCAGTGCTGGTGAGGGACCGGATGTGAGGGAGGAAGGAAGTTGGGGGTCGAACCTGATGCCAAGGTTGCATACCGGTTCGGAGTTTTAGGGGCAGATCGGGAAGTTGAAATAGGTGAGAGACATGTGACTGAAGACGATGACGAGAGCCGAAGAGTATGGCTTTCGTCTTGTCAACATTCTGCTGCAGGAAATTCGCGCTCATCCACCTCCTGATGTCTGACAGACAGGCTGACAGAACATTGGGGGACTGGGGGTCGCAAAGTGAGGTGGAGAAATAGAGTTGGGTGTCATCCGCATTCATGTGGAAGTGTACCCCATGTCTGCGGATGACATCACCAAGAGGGAGCTTATAGATGAGGAAGAGGAGGGGGCCAAGGATGGATCCTTGGGGTAACCCAATAGGTAACCGGTAACTGAGAATTTTCAGCAAAGTGATCACAAAGTGATACAGCGCTCTATCGAATCAAGGATTGTTCATCTTTTCATAAAGCAGGTTGCATTCGTCTAGGGAGAGAGAGAGAGAGAGAGAGAGAGAGAGAGAGAGAGAGAGAGAGAGAGCGCATTCCATTCCAACAATCTATTGGAGTCGGTGAGATGCACAGATTTCTCAGTTAAGCCAAGGTGATGGAGATCCACATGTGTCAGAATGCAAAGCGCTTTGAGACGCTGCCCGGCATGGAGGGCACCATATAAATAGTTGTTGTTATTGTTGACTGATTCACCCTCGCCCGCAATGGATGAAATCATTTTCTCCAATTCAATGTTGACAAGGCAGAGACGCTTGGCTCCCATCAGAACCTCAGACGGTGATATCATCAATCTACCACGATGCACTCTCCACCTCACGGAGGCAATGTGAAACTTCTGTGTCTTGTTCAATCACCAGCGGTCCTTTAAACCCCATTCGAACAACTCGCTGAGTGAAAACATTTCTTCTCACCTCCCCTGGCAATAACTGCTTATTCCCTCCAGAGAACCCAAGATGGGGTGTTGGGGTAACTGTTAAGAGTCTAACCAGCTACAACCACATAGCTTGGCCATTGATATCACTGTCTGGCAAACTTTCCCGCTGCTTGTCCAGCTAAGACTACTCTATCAGTTAGGGCTTTGTGTTGCAGGGTTAACAGGAGTTGTAGTGGGATGATTCTCTGGCTTCAGTGACTGGTCTGCCATTCCTTGTCCTGTTGATGAGCCTGTGCAATGGCAACCCTAGTATATTGCCCGTGTCCTCTCCCACCCAAGCTCTACAATCCCATCTCATCGACTAACAACTGGGTTGCTATTTACTACTGATAAACAGGTGCATGTGGAGCAATTTACTTAGTTACCTAAGATTTCGCCCCTCACTGGAATCGAACCCAGGTTCCTATGCTTGCGAGACAAGTGCTCTAACCAATACAGCACAGGACTCCAACTAGAGGTGGAGAGATTAGGCTGCACGACCACCACCAAGGGAATGACTTTGGTGATTCAAAACCACCGTTTTGGTGGTAGTTTGTAGGATTGTAGTGCAGGATATTAATGGAAACTCCCTTCTGCTTACAAAATGTGTCAACAAAGTCTGTATTAATGTTCACTCAAAGAATAAGGTGATGCAAGAATAAGGTGATGCAAGAATCACATCACACTCTCCGGTCTGAAGTGCATTTTCTATATAGAACATGTGATCTCCAATTGCACTGACAGCAAGTAAACAAACAACCATATATTCAAATCTAATGGAAAACACTGATACTACAGACAGGGAAATTAACAGCAGGTTCCAACAACATATGGATGGGTGGGTTGGACGCATTACAGCAACAACCACAAATTACCTTCGTATTGCTCCTTTCACGCCGGGAGGTCGACCCAAGGCTTACTATAATGGACCACGATCGCTCATTGGGAAAGAAAAATAACCATTTCACATTTCAGCTCCTTGGGACGTCCCCCAGACGTGAAAGGCGTTATACAAATATAATGTGTTGTTTTTGATCGCTGTAGCTTGGGCCATCAAGTGAATCCACTGATCACCAGTGTCTGGCTTGTGAACAATGGCTGTTAGGTTATTCCACTGGGTTTTCAACAACAAGCATTGTGTCACTTGACTGCATTTCTGTCAGTTGGCCTGGTTGGTTGCCATCACTATAATATTAATATAATCTATTATTGTCATGAGATATGCTTGCGCCTATTTGCAACTTTGATTTATATAGCGCCCTCCACGCCGGACGGCGTCTCAGAACGCTCCACAATAGCGGATCCCGGGATGTCCCAATAATATTACCTTACAATATTAATATAATAACTTGATATTATTATTACTAGACTGCCTTTCAGCTCGTGCAATTAATATTTAGTAAAATACTGGTACTATGTTATTGTAGGAAGATATAACATATTAATATAGTTGCCATTATAGACATACAATGCAATCAATACAATAATATTGTGTGAGCTGCAGTGAGAGCCAATGCAATATTGTATGACTGCATTATTATAGTATTATTGGGGTGCATCAGGCCAGACAGCCCTGTAGTGAGAGACAATGCAATAGTATATTACTGTATTATTAATACTACTCCGTTATTAGTAATATTATTCATGATTACATTATTGTGTACATATTTCTGATGTGTCAGGCCAGCCCTGCTGTGTGAGCTGCAGTGAGAAACAATGTATTATTGTATTGCCATACGATTAATCATAATTATACTGTGGTATTATTAATTTATAAAACCATATTATTAATAAATATAATGATTGTGCGTCTCAGGCCAGTGGGAGACAACGCAATAGTCTATTTACTGTACTGTTACCACCAATAATAATATTACGATTAGTGCATGAATTATTATGATGATTGTGTGTGAGGGAGAGGAGACAGACAGACAGACACACAGTGAGGTGTGAGGTGCAGTCAATATTATCTGACTGTGGTATTATAGTAATTGTTGTTAATGATCTACCTCCCGGGGTGGTGCTGAAGAGGGTGCCGCCGGGGGTGGTGCAGTAATCGTGAGGCAGTTGTCCTGAGTCGCTGACGATCACCCTGCGGGTGGGAATGGCGCGGCTCTCGGTTTTCTGCGCTGGGCCCGACATCCTCGGGGTGGCGTGATCGGAAAAGCGGGGCCTTGGGGCGCTCTCTCCCGGCCTCACACTCACTCACACACGCACGCACGCACGCACGCGGCTCACCTCCGCTCGGCTTCTCTTCTGTCCCTCCCTCCCTCACACACACACTCAGTGACTCCGCCACCCTCTCCTCTCCTCCCCTCCCGGCCCCGGCCCAACCCCCCGTCAACCCGCCCGCCCGCCAGCCAGCCAGCGACAGTCACCACACACACCACACGGAAAGAGCCGAGCGGACAACATCCCCGAGCTTCCCGCCCACCCGACCGAGCTACTTCGGCAAATTGACGGAAAGAGCCGAGTGGCCGCTCGGCTCCGGCGGAGGAAGTTTTCAACGACGTCATCTTCGGCAGTCACAAGGGAAGAACCGAGCGCCGCTCGGCTCCGGGGAGACTTCCGATCCGTCATCCTCGGCCATCTGACGGAAAAAGCCGAGTAACGCTCGTCCACAGCGAACCTTCAACGACGTCATCTTCGGCGGCGACAAGGAAAATACAGGACTGGGACTCCTCAATGACCATCTGGAATGCGTTCTTGAAAAGCGCGACTTTAATTGAAACGACGTATAGTGAAACCTAAATGACCATAGGCCCTAATGCTATCGATAAAGCTACGTTCCTTTGGTATTTCATTCTGGTCTAAATTGTCTTACACTAATATTAAATAACAATACTAGTATTGAAAATTAAAGTAAATGTTTAATAAATAAATAAGATAAAAATATAATGAAGAGAACACTTACTGGGGATGGTTGATGTGGTCAGTGGGCGGAGCGGAGTCATTCCATTGTTTAGTATTAGTTCAGCTCAGTCAGAACTCTCCCGCCTGCGTTCTCACCCACATCAAACTTCGCTCCCCAACACTCCCTCAATGGATTCGCAGCCTTGGAGTCAGATTCGACCCCCAACTGTCCTTCCTCCCTCACACCCGGTCCCTCACCAGCACTGCTTTTTTCCACCTGCGACGGATCGTCCGTCTCTGGCAATACCTGTGTGCAATTGGCTGCCCCGCTTCGCCCACAAATATAGTCAATTCACTTTACAGTGTATTTTGTGAAGCACTCTGAGACGTCTAGAAGACGCGAAAAGCATTATATCAAATACAATAATAATTATTATTATTAATAAAAGAGCTGTACATTGCAATGGAGGGCTTTCCCTTCAACTACTCTACGCTCCTCACCATCCTTCCCAGCTCCACCATCCACAAACTACAATTGATTCAGAACTCCTCCATCCACATTTAACTCTGTACTCTCCTCACTACATCAACCCTTGCCAGGGTCCCCTGGCTTCCCTATCACAGAATTGCTTCCAAATTGCTCAGGTAAACTGATGTTGACAACTTTCAGGTAGAATCTGCCTGCAATTATATTTCACTCCATTAGATAGCGCCATTGTTTGCGTGACCAAACTTGACAAATTTCCATAGAAAATAATAATGCCTGCATTTGCAGCTCATTACATGGTTGAATTTCGTAAAGCACTTTTCAGGCATTACGGTCATATCACTATTATCAGTCATTATCATGTCACTGAGACATCTCAAAGCGCTTCACAGAATATATTGTAAAATGAATTGACTGTATTTTGTGGGAAAAAATGAGGCAGTCATTGTCCACAGCAGTATCCCACAAACAGTCGTGGATTGAGTAACCTAATGATAATTTTAAAATTGTTCTTGAGATAATGAATGTTGGAGGAAGTATTCTCTGGAATATAGAATTAGAGGTGATTTTATAGAAACCTATAAGATTATTAAGGGGTACGACAAAGTAGGAGACAAGTGGAAGATTGTTTCTCCTGGTTGGAGAAACTAAAACCGGGGTCACAGTCTTAAAGTTAGGAGTCAGCCCTTTTGCACTGAGTTGAGAAAAAACTTCTTCACTCAGAGGGTAGTGAATGTATGGAATTCCTTACCCCAAAGAGCTGTTGATGCTCAATCCTTGAACATATTCAAGACTGAGATAGATAGATTTCTCATTCATAAACAACAACAACAACAACAAATTAAACTTATAGAGCGCCTTTCACATTGGGAGGACGTCCCAAGGCGCTGCACAGGAGGCGTGTGACCCGAGCTGGGAGGGGAGTGTTTGGGAAGGGGTGAAACACGAAGTGGAGGTCGAAAAATTCGGGGTGGAACAAAAGGCACGGTCTAGAGGAAAGTCTTCAAACCGGCCATGAAAGAGGAAAGGGAAGAAACGAGACGGAGGGATTGGGGGATGGTATTCCATAGGGTGGGAGCGGAGAAACTGAAGGCCTGGCCTCCGATGGTGGGGCGGTTCGGGCGGGGGGCTTGGAGCAGGCCAAGTCCTGCTGAACGGAGGGTCCGGGTGGGCTTGTAGGGGGAAAGTAGATTGGTTAAATAGGGCGGGGCAAGGCCGTGTAAGGCCTTGTAGGTGAGGACGAGGATCTTGAACTCGATCCTCTGGAGAATGGGAAGCCAGTGGAGACGGGCGAGGGTGGGCCTTAGATGGTCGCGGAGGCGGGTGCGGGATAATACACGGGCTGCAGAGTTTTGGATGACCTGCAGCCTGTGAATGGAGGACTGGGGAGGCCGACGAGGAGAGAGTTTCCATAGTCCAGCCTCGAGGTGATGTACGTGTTTCGGCAGCACGGGGGGTAAGATAGTTGCGGAGCCTGGCACTGTTGCGCAGGTGGAAATAAGTGGTGCCGGTCAAGACGCGGATGTGGGGGAGGAACGGTTTTTGATCGAACATCATGCCGAGGTTCCTGATTGGCTTTGTGAGGTGGAGAGTGCAACCTTGGATGTTGAGGCTGGCAGCGCCTGATGTGCGGAGGCGCTGGCTTGAGCCAATCAGGAGGGCCTCGGTCTTACTCACGTTCAATTGCAGGAAGTTGTCCCTTGTCCAGGACTCAATTTCGGACAGACATGCTGTCAGAACATCGATGGTCTGGGGGTTGAAGGATGAGGCAGAAAGGTACAGTTGGATGTCGTCCGCATACATGTGGAAATTTACCGTGTTTGCGGATGACATCGCCCAGAGGGAGCGTGTAAAGGGTGAAAAGGAGGGGACCGAGGTCAGAGCCCTGAGGGACGCCGTGGGAAACTGTGCGGGGGTTTGAGGAGAAACCGTTGGAAGAAACAAAGTGTAAACGGTGGGTCAGGTAGGAATGGAACCAGTCAAGGACTGTGCCTTGAAGGTTGAGGTGGGAGGAAAGACGTTGGAGGAGGATGGTGTGATCGACTGTGTCGAACGCAGCAGACAGGTCAAAGAGGACGAGGAGGCAGAGGGAGCCCTGGTCACAGGCGGTTAGGATGTCATTTGTAACCTTAACCAGGGCAGTTTCTGTGCTGTGGATAGGGCGGAAACCTGATTGGAGGGGTTCAAGGAGTGAGTGAGTTGAAAGGAAAGAGCGGAGCTGGGAGGCAACCACTCTTTCAAGGACCTTGGATAAAAATGGGAGGTTGGTTAAAAAAGGGATTAAGGGGTATGGGGATAAGGCTGGAATCAGAATGGAATATCAGCCATGATTGAATGGTGGAGCAGGCTTGAAGGGCTGAATGGCCTACTCCTGCTCCTACTTCTAAAAAATAAGTAGGAACCCAGTTGTCAATTGACGGATAGAGCGATCCATAAATCATCTAACAACCGGTTCCTACTTCCTGCTAGGTAAATTGTGTGTGTGGAGTAAGGAAATGCAGCTAAGGTTTTGCCATGACTGGGAATCGGACCCAGGTCCTCTCACTTGCGAGGCGAGTGTGTTAACCACTATGCTAGGGATTAAAAGATAATGAATACAAACGCATGATTGATTTTTAACCTTTAATACATGTACATTACGCATGCCCCATTTCTCAGTTTCCTTCTACAGTAACATAACATCCAACAAACATTAAGGTACAAAAATAGTGTTTTTTTTGCAGTGAAAATATCAAATGGCATTTTTTTCAAGACAACAAAAAAAGAGATGAATTAAACCAAAGACCACCTCACAGCTATTTTACATTCAAATACCGGCATAAATTTGTGTTACACAGGTCTCAGATAGTACAAGTATCCAGCACCCTTTGCTCTTTAAATATTTTCAAATAATAATAAGACTTGCATTTGATATAGTGCCTTATCACATCATTGCGGCATCTCAAAGTGGTTCATAATTTAATATCCCAGTCACAAAAGCTAAAGTTCATATTTGTCATGTTCAGAGCGCTTTGTGGAGTGCTGTAGCTTTAGTGGTTAGAGCACTCGCCTCGCAAATTAGAGGACTGGGCGGTGCAAAACGTTGGGCAAATTTCCTTACTCCACACGTCTGCTTTCCTAGCAGTAAGTAGGAACCCTACTTGTTAGCTGATTGGCTCTCCCCCACGCCTCCCCCTTACCCTGCCCCTCCCTGACTCCCCCCCGCCTCCCCCTTACCCTGCCCCTCCCTGACTCCCCCTTACCCTGCCCCTCCCCGACTCCTGACATCCTCCCCGACTCCTGACATCCTCCCCATTGTGAAAGTTGCTCTACCAGGGGGATAATAATCCACTATATTAAAAAAACGAAGTCACTCAATCCATGACTGTTTGTGGCTGCTGTGAGGAATTGACTGTGCGTTCCACCCACAAAATATAATCAACTCTCTTTCTAGTATATTCTGTGAATGGATTTGAGAAGCCTCGAAGACATGATGAGGTGCTCAATGCAATAATTATTATTATTAAATGCCTTGGCACCTCAGATTTAGTGCAATATTCAGAGTCTAATTTTGACCAGCAGCAATGATGATCGTCTTTTGTGTTCCTTTGACACATTGTGATATGATTGGCAGCTCGATTGTGTTGAGTGTCTGGTGCATTGTCCCTCACACAAGGTCTCTGCTCAGCTCCCACAGTGAGGAGCCAACCCTCCCATTTACCTGATATTACCAAGAAAATGTGAAAGCATTTCTGGCACATCGTGGTCTCACTGCACGGAAGTTATCTCATGCTGCACAGAATGGAATATAGAAACCGTTTCTATGGTGTCTCCATCCCGCCGTTAACACTACCTCATCCCCTCTTTTAATTATCACTGTCTGCATGGATTTCATCTCATGATCTGAAATCTCATCACTTGTTAATTCTGCCTGTATCACCGCTGTTCACATGCGGTGATACAGACAGTTCACTAACACTGCTTCACCCCTCACTTCACACTGTTTCTCATCCCTTCCAATGACATTGCCTCTATCACTGTTCACATGAACTCTATTCCCTCCATTAACACTGCCTCACCCTCTGCCTCCCAATGTCCCTTCCATTAACACTGTCTCAAATCCTCTGTCATCCGAGTTGTTCAGATCTGGAATGTATTGCATGAAAGGGTGGAAGCGAATTCAATAACAATTTTCAAGAGACAAGTGGATAAATATTTTGGGAGGATGGGCCGATTGGCCTCCTTCTGTGCTGTATAATTCTACAATTAGCTGACCTTCACCCTCTCTGTTAACTCTGCCTCTCATCCCTTACCATGAACATTGCTCAATCTCCTCAGGAGATTGGTTCATATGAGGTAAGCCCTTTGGCCCATCTGATCTCTTTTAACACTTGTCTCCATTTCCTCCATCAACATATCTTCATTACTTCCACAAATTAACAGAACAAAAGGGATGGGTCAGGGTTAGAATAACAGCAACAGGTTGGTGGTGTAACTGAGGGGAGCAGAGCTGCCAACCTTCAAGGAAGATTTTCAGGAAGGTTGTAGTAATTTTTCAGGAAGGTTTGTTACATTTTCAGGAAGGATTTTATTATTGCCTCTATCACTTCAGTTTCAGCCAATAGTTAAGCCAGGACTCGACATTAACAGGCATCCAGGCACCCTGGACACCTTAATTTTGTATGTCTGCGATTTACATCTGTGGTTTAAATTTCAAGTTTCACTCCTCCAAACAAGGGACCGCATTCATCCGCACATTGGTGTGTATTCAACCGCTCTGTGGTCCCCGCCTATCAGGATCTTTACTACCCCCACAGTCTAGCTGAACTCGTGGATCTACAGGTATTGTGTGTGTGCGAACAGCTAGCGTATAGCACTAGGACCCAGTTGCAATCAACTAGCGACAGCTTCTCTCTTAGGATTAAGGTAAATACAACGCTTCTCTCTATAGTATTTCACTTTCTCTTCTCCATTAAACTGATTTCTTCCATCCTTCCCCTACTGAACATAGGTGGTGCATGGGGGATTTAGCTTAAATTATGAAATGGCAAAAAATCGGAAGTTATTTATCTGGGATCGGGAGGGCGGAAGAAGGCATGTAAAAGCGGAAGGCTTCCGCAAAAATCGGGAGGGTTGGCAGCTCTAGGTGAGGGTTCTGATTGTACCATAAAAAGGCACCAATTACATCAAATAATTTGTCCAATTCAATTATTATCGGAATCCCAATATGGGGAGATGCTCTACGCCTATAAAAGAACGAGCGTGATGTGCTTGTGATTGCTTTTACCTGATAACGTCTGAACGGTATGTGTCCTGACGAGCTAGAGGTACAAACCCAAGTGTGGTTTCAATGCACGTACATTAACTTCATATTTAATAGGCCGTGAGTTAGCATGTGTAAAAATTGATTGGTTATTTGTGTTATCCATGGTTATTAGAGTTATTTGTCGAAATCATTGGAGAACTATTTCTGAGGAGTTTGGGATTCTTAACGATGCATAATAAAAATACAGTTGAGTTTTCTTAACCGTGTCTGATTCGAGCTCTCTGTTCACGTTCAATACAAGGATGGAATACACAAACATGTTCAGTCTCGGTCAGAGAGATGTTTGAAAACAAACCTCGGATTGACTGAAACTTCCCAATTTCCTTTAATTTAGATAGCAATGGGTAGCACCTGTTCATGTGGAAGAACTCATTAGTCAAGTTACACTTAGTTATAGGGACTTGCATATATTAGTGAGGATTGATTACAGAGCCCACCCAATGAGGAGGGATGCCAGTCATATCATGGAGATACAAATTAAGGTTCTCGACCTGTCTCAGTCATCACCAATGCCCCTAACACTACCTGAATCAATGACCTGCATTACCCAAGCTGTTAGAGTAATCAAGTCATCTCACTAAGTAGGTCACTTATGCCCAGTCATTAGAGTGATCTAATTAGTTAGGTTCTACTGTATATTATTAATGTGACAAAGCACTTAACCCATCAAATGCAAAGATTATTACTATTATTGTATTCCAAATTTAACTTCAGTAGCTCAGTACAGTAGTTACACCAATCGACTAACAACCAGGTTCCTACTTACTGCTAGGTAAACATAGGGCTGTGGAGTAAGGAAACTTACTTGTCTAAGGTTTTGCCCTGCCCAAGAATCAAACTCAGTTCTATCGTTTGCGAGGTGAGTGATCTAACCAAAGGACTGTTTTATGAGGATAAATGCACCAACACAAACCATCTGCCAATGCCATTCAATGGCAGATCATCATTACTGCAGCTGGACTGATCAATGCAACATGAATGGCATTGATTATTTCACTGTACCCAATTGCTATACAACGGTATGATAGACACAGGCTCCATCCGAGCCCAGATCTATTTCATAACTTTACCTAAGTATTCCTCTTAACATTGAACACTAGTTTAGTCCATCATAAATGGAGCAGCAATCTACCACTCTCAGCCAGAAATGAAGTTCACAATATTTTTAGTCTAAACAGAAAAGCATTTTATGGGTCTGTATATATTTTTTCAACATACCAAGCCATTCAAAAACACCTCCTGTACACATAACACGACTGTCCTTCCTCTACCTGTTGCATCACACCAGCCCTTGCTAGGTTCCACTGGCTCCATATTACCGAATGGGATGATTTCAAGATCCTCACACTCGTCTTCAAATCCTTTCATGCTCTGGCACCCCCCTACCTCTCCGATCTGTTTACACCCAAACCCTTGACCTCTCCTCGACTGGCTCAGGTCTCCTGCTTGTCCCTTGTGCTCTCCGTTCCTTCATCGGTGGCCGTGCTTTCAGCAACTACGAAACTCTGGAACTATAGGAGGGGAACTGGAGGAGGTGGTGGACAGTAACCTGATCAAGACAAACTCTGGGTTCGTGGATTTACTGTGACTCGATCTGCCTGGAACCCATGTTCCACCTGAAGATGGACTTCCTCCCGACGTGAAAGGCGCTTTATAAATGTAATTGTGTTGCTTGTTGTTGTTGTTGAAGATCTCAACAGCATTCAGGTCAAGCTGCAGCTCTGTGAGACCCAGAACAAAGGCTGGGGTATCTATCTGGACTTCATCGGCCAGGGCACTTTTGTGTGTTTACATACACAGATACAATATTGACGGACAACATGAGTCTGGGGATCGGGGGAAACAAGTACTTTTGCAACATGGAGAGGGATACGAGATGGAAGCCAAGGGGAGCAGAAGAAGAATGGATTGGAGGCAGCCTCGAGGGACGCTGGGATGATCCGATAGATAGAAAAGTCAGGAAGATTTCTCCTCCAGAGGTTATAAGCTCCTTTTTAACATGGAGACAGCCGAGAATGAGTTTGCCTCTTAACTGAGCGCCTGAGTGACCCAGAGACGGCAGAGACGAATGCCCCAAGCAAGTTGCTGTTAAATCCATGCAGGGCTTTGGTCTGAAATCCATGCACTAGATTGCAGTGAAAGCCAGCAACCTGGAGGAAGCAGAGGCTGCCACCTTTCACAGAAGCACCAGGCAGTTCGATGGTGGCGTGGAGTCATAGAAACCAAACATGAGTTAGTTAGTTAGTTAGTGACTAACACTGTTCTATGGCTTGCGAGAGTTTACAATGGATTGAACAGGCTCTGCTTAGGAAGTAATAAATGTCATTGAGACAAATGTTAAAATAGCCGTGAAACTGGATTAGATCCCACTTAATATCATTCAATTTTAAGTGCTCTGGGATGCTACCCTACAAGAGGGTAAGATATAAATGCAAGTTGTTGTTGTTAATAATAAGCCTAAGAATGAATTCACCTGCCAAAGGTCACTCTGAAATTCAGAATAGCGCATCAACAACAACAATAACAAAATTACACTTGTATAGCATCCCCAATATTCTTCAGTCACTGTGTGGTTCAGATTGCAAAACAAAACTATACTCGGAAGCTGTAGAAAATAGTTGCATTGCTTTCCTTAAGTACTGTACCTTCTTGCAAGGTTGAAACTCAACAGAAATCATCCATGATGTCCCCAAACTACACTGAGTTAGTACTTCAAGACTGTCAGTGGTATTGTCTTTCTGATAATTCCATGAATTAATTCTAGTCCCCACTGGCTTGCTGGAGACCATATCATTTTCACTACACCGTTTTGATAGTAAGGTCATAAGAATTTGCCAGATGAAAGAAGACCAAGGTACATCCAGTTTGTCTTCTACCATTCCGGCAGTTGTATGCACACGTCATGTCCAAACTATATCTTGGCGATTTCACAAGATGTGTGAGAGAGAATGTGTGAGGCACTGTAACCTAGATCTGATTGTCGGTCAGCACGTGTTGATTGTGAAGGAGCTGTGATACTTATGGGCACTTAAGTGGGTGGCTTGAAGGTGCCACATTCACCCTGGTGACTGGAGTGGGTTTGTGACAATTTGACCATCTGTCCTTTTGAAACATACTGGCTTGTCCGTCTGAACAGGGAAATGGAATCCAACTTCAGGATGTAATGACCTCTGACAGGATAGAGTGAGGCATAAGTGCATGTCTGAGCTTGCAAGAGAGACAACAGTAGATCACTAATACATCACCACCATATTTACTGCCTTGGAGACAGACACCATCAAGTTTATGAATAATCTGACCCTATTATTGATTTTTTTTGTTGCTGTGATATCACTGGAGAGACAGCACACAGAGAAGGAAAAAAAACACAATGAGCTCGTCCTGGATTCCATCCAAAGTAAAGTGATTCTGAAATATCATGTGTCTAGATCAGCCTTTGATGCGGGCTCTCTCACACACCCACAAAACAACATTCAAGGAAGCAGGCTGAAATGTACACCTCAGAGAAAGCATACAAATTGCATACTCTCCTCCGGGGGCCCTCTGTGCCATTGTCACAAAGGAGAATTTCAGTCACAGGCCGCTGGGGAAACCTGCGTTCTCTTCGGATCAAATATCACCGTTTGCTGAAAAAATAAAGGGATTCACATCTACCGGAGCCCAAGCCCTCTCCAACAAGCAGTTTGTTTAGCCCACTGTGTCAGTTTGGCTCGTGTTGTTTTAAGTACTTACTTGAACAACGAGCCATGCTACCTCTGCTCAGCTGGCGCTGGCATTCTGGTTGTCCCTTGTCCCCTCCGCTTTATCATCGGCGGCTGTGCTTTCAGCATTACACTCCTGAACCTTTGGAATCCCAATCCCTCCACCACTTTCCCCCACAGACTCAGGGTCAAACTCCATCACTGTTAAGCACTCTGAGGCACTACCCCGCATAAGTTATTGTTGTACATCACTATCTAACAGCACTGTTTAACATAACCTAAGGAATCACTCACCGTTCCTGATAAATGGCAATTCTAACACCACAATTCACTTTTTTTTAATATATATATTTGTACAAAATCTGTACATTCTGTATTTAAGGTCAGTGTATAAACTATAAATCACTGCTTTAAATATTTCCTTCAAATATTTCCTTCTTTACGCGCTTTGATAAGACGTGGAAAGCGCTATATAAATGTAAGGATTATTATTATTAAACACACCCAATTCAAGTTACACAAAATATTTACTCAGGGAGATATTTTAGCACTAATAATCTCCTGTTAATTTAAACCCTGATTTATTTATTCTCCAACAGTAGATATTAATTGTATGGATGAACTGTACCTAGCCTCAGTGTGTGGTCAAATCTGCTTCCTAGATTATACCAGAGCTCATGCAAAGAGAATTAGACTCAGGAGATGGTACATACAAGGCATGCTTTCCACAATTGTATCGTCTATCAGATCAGTTAGCTCGGAGTTAAATGCAAGTCTTTGCTGCCTCACAGCTGATCTCATTGCTCACTGAGGGATGCTGTATTCATCAACGGTTTTGTCTCCCCTTCCATTGTGCAATCTCGTAAACTTTTGAGGTACAGTGGGCTCAAAGATAAGACTTCAATGCTTCCTGTGTGAGAAAGAAGTTACCACTTGGTGGAGGTGGGGAGCAGTTTTGGGAGCCAAGCTATCAGGCCAAGTCTTACCACACTGATCCAAGCTGCTGTAAACAACTTTTGTGGTGGATGCGATTTGTGATCTGTAAAAACAGTCCCTCCAGCCAGGCCCGAGTCTCAAACCACAGTGGAGGAAGATGGAGAGGAGGCAGAGTGCGAGCTGGAGTGCCAGAAAAACCACCTGTGTTTGAGTTGGCGTTTCTGGTACAAATAGTCTTCCTTCTCACGCTCCTTGCGGGCGCGCTGGTAATGATCATTCTCTTTCAGGTACCACACCGGAGGCCATCGGTGTTTCTCAAAATAGTCCTGGTTTTCTGAAATAGATTTTAAAAATAATTTAACATCCCTTGCAGTTGATAACGTCATTGATCTCAAAGCGCTTCACGGGATATGCTGTAAAGTGTAGTGACAGTGTATTCTGTGAGTGAGACGTAACACAACAATTAATAATAACACTGAAGTGTCTCACAAATAGCCATGGATTGAGTGACCAATTTTATTAATTTTGAAGCAATTATTAATATCGCTGGAAGGCAATCTGCCAATTGACTAACAAGCGGGTTCCTGCTTACTGTTAGGTAAACAGCTGGCAGTTTGACACAAGTTGGAGACTCACCAGGAGATTTTGCCTTCATTTCTCTGGGAAACTTGCGACATACGTTGTTGTAGTTGGTACAGATGTGGTGTAGGCACCATTCGGATAGCTGATGGGCACAATGGAACTGCACAGGAAACAAAAGGGCACTTTAAATTTAAACATTGACTGTACAACCCGGCACTGTTACAGTTCAGTTTTGAGAAAATGTGGGAATTCTATACTGTGGCTTTCCATAGTGTTAGCACTGAGCCAGGACGGCACATCTGGCACAGCAGTTGATTGATGTAAGTAATAATAATAATCCTTGCATTTGATATAAGGCTTTATCACACTTTTGAGAAGTCTCAAAGCACTTCACAGAATATATAAATTTCCAGCATCTGCATGTTCTAACATGTTCCAGCAATCAAGCGGCTACAGAGAGCTGACAATATCCTTCTTGCTGTATTTCCTACCTGTGCTATTTCCAGATATAGTAGAACATCTCCGTCAATGTCCACGGCCTGCTTTGCTGCCTCCAAAAGCCCCGACACCGTGTACTGTTCTGTAATAAACCAGTGCAGCAAACTTTAAAAAATAATAATCTTTGCATTTGATGATAGCTGATTATGTCGTTGAGACATTTCAAAGCACTCACAGAATGTATTGTAAAGTCGATCGACTGTATATTTTGTGGGCGAAACGCAGCAGCCACAAAGCAGTGTTCAACAAACAGTCTTGGATTGAGTGACCAAATAATTTATTCCTTTTTTGAAGGAATCCCCTTGGGAAAGCAATCCGCTAATTGCCTAACAACTGGATTCCTACTTACTGCTTGGTAAACAGAAACATGTGCATAGAGTATGGAAATCTAACAAAGGTTTCAAATGAGTACTTCGCCTCTGTCTTCACAAAAGAAAAGGATACAGCCAATGCCATGGTATTAGAGGAGAGGGTAGGAGAAATGGATAGAATAATTATAACCAGAGAGGAAGTTCTAAAAAGGTTGACGTTGCTCAAGGTTGATAAGTCACCTGGTCCGGATGGGATGCACCCTAGGTTACTAAGTGAGGCACGGGAGCAAATAGCAGGGACTCTGGCCACGATCTTTCAATCTTCCTTGGACACAGGGGTCGTACCAGAGGACTGGAGGATAGCTAATGTTACTCCCTTGTATAAAAAGGGGCAGAAGGACAAGCCTGGTAACTACAGACCAGTCAGTCTAACGTCGGTAGTGGGCAAACTTCTAGAGTCTATAATCAGGGACAAGGTCGATCTTCACTTAGAAAGATATAGGCTAATAAAGGACAGTCAACATGGATTTGTTAAAGGCAAATCTTGCCTTACAAATCTGATAGAATTTTTTGATGAGGTAACGGAATGGGTGGATAATGGTAGCGCAGTTGATGTAGTTTACATGGACTTTCAAAAGGCATTTGACAAAGTGCCACATGAGAGACTTATTATGAAATTAAAGGCCCATGGCGTAAAAGGGACAGTGGCAGCGTGGATCCACAACTGGCTGCGAGACAGAAAGCAGAGAGTTGTAGTGAGCGGCTGTTTTTCAGATTGGAGGGAAGTGAGCAGTGGTGTGCCACAGGGATCAGTTTTGGGACCATTGCTGTTTGTAATCTACATCAATGATCTGGACTTGGGTGTACGGAGTACAGTTTCCAAGTTTGCAGATGACACTAAGTTAGGGAGAATAGTAAATAGTGAGGAGGATAGTAGCCATCTGCAAGAGGATATAGACAAATTGGTAAAGTGGGCAGACACATGGCAGATGAAGTTTAATGCAGAGAAGTGTGAGGTGATGCATTTTGGGAGAAGAAATGAAGGGAGGCAATATAGGCTAGATAGTACAATTTTAAATGGTGTGAAGGAACAGAGAGACCTGGGGATTTGTGTTAGTGACTCGTTGAAGGTGGCAGGACAGGTTGTTAAGGCTGTTAAGAAGGCATATGGGATACTAGGCTTTATAAATAGGGGTATAGATTACAAAAGTCAGGAAGTGCTGACTAACCTCTATAGGACTTTGGTGAGGCCTCAGCTGGAAAGTATTCCAGCTGAGGCCTCACCAAACCCCTCATGATCTTATAAACCTCTATTATAAGTGTTCAATTCTGGTCACCACACTACAGAAAGGATGTGAAGACATTGGAAAGGGTGCAGCGAAGATTTACTAGGATGGTGCCAGGATTGAGGGACTTCAGCTATGAGGAGAGGCTAGATAGGCTAGGGTTATTCTCTCTGGAGCAGAGAAGATTGAGGGGAGACCTAATAGAGGTTTATAAGATCATGAGGGGTTTCGACAGGGCAAATAGAGAAAAACGATTTCCACTCGTGGGTGAATCTGTGACTCGTGGTCACAGATTTAAAATAGTTTCAAGGCGAAGTAGAGGGGAGCTGAGGAGAAATTTTTTCACTCAGCGAGTTGTTCGAATCTGGAATGCATTGCCTGAAAAGGTGGTGGAGGCTGATTCGATAACAACTTTTAAAAGGGAATTAGATCTTTATTTAGGGAGAACAGGTCTATTAGGCTATGGGGAGCGGGCAGGGCAGTGGGATTGAATCGCTCTTTTCAAAGAGCCAGCACAGACTAGATGGGCCGAATGGCCTCCTTTTGTGCCGTAAAATTCTATGAATCTATGAATCTAACCCATGCGGGAATCAAACACATTGCTTGCCAGACAAGCGCTTTAACCACTATCCTCCGTGTCTGAAGAAGTAACGAGAAGATGGCAATGTGTAGCGATGGGAGTACAATTGAACTCAGGGTTTTTCAAAAACTCAAAGTTGTGCACCTGTTAATGCTACCAGGTGGGGAAGACAGAGACGATTTGCTAGGACAATCAGTTCCATGCAGTCGAGGTCTGGGCTGGAGCAGAATTGTCCTGTGTATAGATACTCCAGCACTGCCCGCATGCAGCTCTTACTTGTGTTTGGAAAAGATACCTGGCAAAAGAGTAAAGGCAGGTTCAGAGTCTTTATAGCAACCGCAATGATACACCGCATTGTCAAGTCATTTAGACATCTTGAAGCACTTCACATACTGTTAACTGAATTCACTGTATATTTTGTGGGCGAAATGCCAATTGCACTGGTGTCAGCATCAATTTCTCCTATTCAGTCCAAAACATGCATCCGAACATTGCTACCTGATCTCTGGAGATCTTTTATTAAAATCTTTTCATAAGCATCCTTTCTTTCTGAGAAACTTTCTCAGTGCATGGGCTGAAAATGGACCCTGCTCCCCAGGGATTGTTTTCAACGTGGGAAAGTTTAGTAGAGCATTCAAGACCCGAGTAAGCCAAATTCCTAACTGTGCAAGCCAAAGTCCTAATGGATAGGGCGGTCCAAGCTGCTCAAGCAGCGGGAAAGCTTGGCCAGACACCGATATCAATGGCAAGCTATATGGTTTTAGACTCCAGCAGTTATCCCAACACACACTCTGAGGTCTCCACCAAGCCTTGCCTCTTGCCAACCTGTACCTAATAGTGTCCTAAGTCAGGTAAGCAGAATGCGTTCCTCCAAGGAGAGAGAGAGAGAGAGAGAGAGAGAGAGAAAGTGTGCAAATTCCACTCCAACAATCTATTTTGGGTGTTTCCAAGTATAGGAAAGGATGCATGAAATATTCAGCTTGGTTTGGAGGCTGTAAAGCTCAGGGATAGGTTCCCACATGCGTCAGACAAAACAAAAAAGGACCCATGTGATTAAAGCAAAACTTGAAAGGGCACATCACAACAAAGGATTTCAGTGCTGCTACACCTTCGAATGAACATGACGTGAACTAAGGAATATTAAACATGTGGTTGAATGGTTGTCTGATATTCGCCACTTCACAGTCTTTCTGTGTTTCAATAGCACAAACACGCTGTTGTTCTCTCAACATTTCCAAAAATAATGTTGCCACCTCTAGGCAGTTAGCAGCTGGCTATTCACAAAGCAGTGAGGGTCAGAGATTGTGACAGCTCATTGTGACAGCAGCTCTTATTATTACTGAAAGAGAAACAAAGGCATTCAGGAATTTGCATTTGACGACAGTTGGGATTTGGTGTGCAGGCTGACTTCAAGTGATGTGCACAGACTGTACTGTATTTTTATCATGATTCATCTGTGGAAATTATGACAAGATGTATTATATAAAGCGGAACGAGGTCAAAGTACAGCCACGTATTGGAGCTCTCCTCCACGATGGCTGAAAATACTTTGCAGGAAGGAAGATATTTTTTGTCTGCACATTGACCACATGTTAAAGAATTTTAATACAGTTAAAAAAAATATAGCGCATTATCACGTTAGTGAGACATCAAATGTTTCACATGATATTCTGTAAAGTCAGTTGACCATGTATTTTGTGGGCGAAACGCAGCAGACAATTGTGCACAGTAGGGTCCGTCGATATGGAAATTTTCCGATTTAGATATATCGATGGGCTCATATCGAGATATACCGAAATATCGATATTTTGGGGTTTTTCATACTGCGCAAGCGCGTGTGGCGCGCGCATTCGGGGCCTATCTCCTCAGGAGGTAAATATGTTTCTCTGTCTCTCACTCTCTCCATCTCTGTGTTTTTCTGTCTGTGTCTCTGTCTTTCTCACATCCCCCGCCCCCCATCTCTATCTATCTGTATATTATCACATTCACCCCGTCTCTCCCCACACACCACCCCCCCAGCCGTCTCTCTCCCCACCCACCACCCCACAGGCTGTCTCTCTCCCCACCCACTCCCCCCAGCCATCTCTCTCTCCCTCCCACCCCCCCAGCCGTCTCTCTCCCCCCCCCCCCACCACCCCAGCCATCTCTCTCCCCCCCCACCCCCACCAGGCTGTCTCTCTCCCACCCCACCCACCCCCAGCTGTCTCTCTCTCCCCCCTCCCCCAGCCGTCTCTTTCCACCCCCCCCAGCCATCTCTCTCCCCCCCCACCCGTCTCTCTCTCCCCCCTCCAGCCGTCTCTCTCCCCCTCACCCCTCCGAAGCCGTCTCTCTCCCCCTCACCACCCCCCCCAGCCTTCTCTCCCGCCCCCCCAACCACCCCTTGCATACCTGTATATTGTATTCGAGGACTATGAATACAATATGGCCGCTTTGCACCTCGGTCTGTGCATTGTGTATAGAGATGAGCATTCTGGGTCTTGTAGTTCAGTGTGCGCGCATTCCGATATTTTTACCTTGATATATCGATTTTTTTATATTTTAAAAATGCCTATATCGGTATATCGATATGAAAATTATATCGGATTTTAGCGATATATCGCCGGACCCTAGTGCACAGCAGTGTCCCACAAGCAGTTGTGGATTGAATGAGCAAATTATTATCATTATTATTTATTTGAAAGGATTATTATCCCCGGTAGGCAATCCGGCAATCAAGTAACAACTGAGTTCCGACAGAGATGTGTGAAGTAAAGAAATTTGCCTAAGATTTTGCTGTGTCTGGGAACTGAACCTGGGTCGTTTTGTTGCGAGACTAGGTATGTTAGAAGAAGAAATGTCTGACTTACCTCTTTGGTTGAACTCTCCACAAACGGACCTCCGAACATGGCTGCCATCCAGTCACAGCTGGCGATCAGCAAAGGCTTATGGGCACAGATTGTTCCATCATCTAGTTTGAAAACGACATCTGCCGGGAAAAAGGAGAGGAGTAGGAATAAACAGAGAGCTGGGACTGTACACAGCAACTGAATGGTCTCCTTCTGTACTGAAATAAATCTCCCTCTCCTATATTAATATATATTAATGGATATACTGTATTTAGCTAAAACTGGAGCATAATAATAATCCCTGCATTTTATGTAGCGTTTTATCACTTTGTTGAGACATCTCAAAGCGCTTCACAAAATATACTGTATAATTGAATATATATTTCAAGGATATATTTCCCTCCCCTCTCCGCTTTCCGAAGGGACCGTTCCCTCCTGGATTCTTTGGTCCACTCTGCTGTTAGCACCACCAGCTGCTCTCCTTCCTCTGGCATCTTCCCGTGCAAGCTTAGGAGATGTAATACCTGCCCTTTCACCTCTACCCAAACCACTCTCCAGGGACCAAAACACAGCTTCCATGTGAGACAGCGGTTCACATGTACTACCACCAATGTAGTATACTGCATCTGCTGCTCATGGTATGGTCTCCTCTACATTGGGGAGACTAAGCGCAGATTGGGAGACCGATTTGCAGAGCATCTTCGCTCTGTATGGAACATCAACCCTGATTTTCCAGTCTCCCTCCATTTCAACTTGCGCTCACATTCAGAGGCCGATATTTCGATCCATGGTCTCCTGCGCTGTTCTAGTGACCTACAGCGAAAGCTTGAGTAACAGCACCTCATCTATCTACCGGGAACACTACCGCTGTCTGGCCTCAACATTGATTTCAGCCATTTCAGGCGATAGGAGTTTCCCACCCCCCTACTCCCCCCATCACAATCATAACTCTCCCTTACCTCTCTAGTGTTTTGTTTGTTCTATCACCACTAAACACTTCTTCTCCCCAGTTTTGTTTAAACCCACCCCCTTCTGTTTCTCCCCCTGAAGTCGTTAACACATATTCAACCCATCAGTTAACACACTCTTATTTCCTTTTCCTTCTTTGTCTCCTTTGTTTTCCATGACCTAGCTCTCCCCCTTTAAGAAACCTGTCCCTCCAAACAAGCCCCAGTTCTGACGAAGGGTTGTAGACCCGAAACGTTGACTCTTTTTCCTTTCTCCATGGATGCTGCCTGACCTGCTGAGATTCAGATGTTTTTGTTTCAGATTCCCAGCATCTGTAGTATTTTGTGTTTTGAATATATATTTTGTGGGCAAAACCCGCCAGCTAATTACGTACAGCAGTGTCCCACAAAAAGTTATGGATAGAATAACTAATTTTTTTAAAAAGGGATTATTAACCCCAGAAAGCAATCCCTAAAACGCCTAAAAATAATCAATTAAAAATGCGAGATAACATGAAGGAAAACTTCTCAACAATCTGGAGGAACAATCAGTGAATTAAAAAAAAGGTTTTACTCACAGCATAATTTTATGCAAATATTAAATGTTTCATCCACGAAATACCCGGTCACTGTCGTTCACAGTAAATTCTGTGAAGCGCTTTGAGAAGTCTCAACGACATGATAAGGCGCTATATCAAATACAGGAATTATTATTATTCATAATTTGAGAGGAGAGAACAGCACTAATTCTATAATGAATTCTTTTGATGCATACAAATCAAATCCGCGGGGACTGAAAATGGATTTCTTAGAAATGCCTGCAGTTGATATCTATGCAGTGTGTGTTCTCCAATATAGCAGGTTGCAGGAACCGATCCCAGTTAGATCAGACAAGAGAATTGTTGGGTTATTCCAATGCAGGGAATCAGGGATAAAAAAGCATTGTTTCATAACAGTTTTCATGTGCAATAGCATGTACTGAATCCATTTAGCATATTCTATAGTACAGTACTAAGAATAGAATGTTCTATAATGAATCATTGCATTTTTGGTGAAATACTTAATACAGCCCTTACCATGGGTTTTAATAATAATACTTGAATTTGTTGAGATGTCTCAAAGAGCTTCACAGAATATACTATAAAGTGAATTGACTATATATTTTGCGGGTGAAACTCTGCAACCAATTGCGCACAGCAGTGTCCCACAAACAGTCGTGGACTGAATGACCAAATATTGTTTTTGAGCGATTATCACCTTGGGAAAGTGATTTGGCAATCGACTAACAATTGGGTTCCTACTTACTGCTAAATAAACGCAGGCATGTGAAGTAAGGAAACCCGCCTAGGGTGTTGTCCTAATATTAACATAGGGAACCAATGAAAGCCTCTTACCTGAGAATGTCCCTTTAGCAAGGCATTCTTTGACCCGGTTTGCTCTCCTGACATGGAATGCTTTGGTGATCTCTTGGTTCATGAAGGCCTCATTGTTCAATATGTTGGCCACCATCATACGCAGGTCAAAAACCTCCAGTAGCTCAGCAATGTGAGCGATCTGCATCAGATCCTTCTCATTCTCATCCAGCTGACCTACATATAAATAGCGCATGACAGCTCCAAAAGCATCCGGTTGCACTGAGTCATCCATCCTCACCACGGTCATCAGCCGAGTGTTGTAAGTGATGGGATCCTCCGCCATCTCTTCTTGGATGCTGATGAAAGCCCTGCTCCACGACGACAGAATCTTTCCCCTCTTAAACCCACTCTTTCTTTGCACCCCACTATCTGAACCATTCAGTTTTAAGATGCCATCACTTGTCGAGGCCCTAAGATTGGAGGATGGACCATCATCTGTGCTTTCACTGATATCAAAGCTGGCAGCTCTCATCAAATACTCCCGGCCTTGCTTGCCAGTGTAGCTGACAAACCTTTCACTGCTTGGCTCTGGATCTTCATTCAGATCCATCACAAACAGGTCGTAGAACTTCGAGGAAGAGGTAGACAAGTAAATCTTATGAGCATAGATTTTTACTTTGTCCTGAAGCACTAAGATGACGTCCGCACAAAGTGGTTCAGCCAACAGGCAGGCTGTATGCTCTTCACTCGTTTTGGGAGGGCATGGGACGGTGATGATGGGCGGAGGGGGTTTGGGTGGCAGGAAGGGGGCTTGCAATAAGGACTTCTGAACATTTCTGAGGTGGGACTTCCAGAACTGGAGATGTCGCCTGGAAATTAACGCGGCTCTGATGGCGTTATCAAACACATCCTTGATGCCAAACTGGGCAACCACACTGGTTTCGAAATAGGGGATTCCCAACTCCTTGGCTACCTCACGACCCTTCTCGGGAGGCAAGATCTCATTGTGTTTTATTGGCCTGTGAAAACAATCAAAGTATGAGTTTGATATCTAATTTTGGAAATATTTATTCAAATCTGTCCACCCAATAATAATCATGTATTGTATTTTCATCCTTTTATTTAATAAGGCCTTAACACGTTATTAATAAGTCTCAAAGTGCTTCAAAGAATATACCGTGACATACATTGACTATGGACGAAATGTGGCAGCCAATTGCTTGCAGCAGTGATCCACAAACAGTCATGAATTGAGTGACTAAATGATTTTTATTCTATTTATTTACTAAGGCATTATTACCTTTGGAAAGCGATCTGACAATTGACCAACAATCGGGTTCCTACTTACTGCGAGGTAAACAGAGGCATGTGGAGTAAGGAAACTTGTCTCACTGGGAATCAAACCTGGATCCTCTGCTTGCGAGACAAGTGCTCTAACCACTATGCTACAGGATGCCACAATAAGCCTTGTGACAATTATCAATAATGGTAATTATCAAATCACTTTCACCCTACTCTTCCCTCTTTCACAATACCTCGCAAGAGGTCGCCGTGCACGGTTAACGGCTTCCAGATCAGCGTATCGCAAATCCAGCTGACATCCCACCAAAACCACAGGTGCCCTCGGGCAGAAATGCTTGATCTCTGGGTACCACATGGTCTTCACGTGATGCAGAGAGTTAGGGTTTGCAATGGAGAAACAAAGCACAACCACGTCAGATCTGAGAGGGAATCAGAGAGGAAAAAAACTGTTAAATCTAATGAAGAGACTTGAATTGTCTCAAACTGGATCACTATGTTTGAGCTGCTTCAGAATAGATCCACGACAGATGAATATTAGCACACTGGAATCTGCAATGTGCTGAACATACAAATGTTTCATTGAGACCAGTTTGAAGCTACAACTACAAATGTCTCATTGTCCAGCTATATGCCTCTGGACCTGAGGTGAATGACAACACCTTTCATATGAATTAAACCTCATTCAGTTCTTGGCTGCACGTTGAGCCCCATGGAGGGGGGGATCCAGGTGTCTTGATGGAAACCCGTGACCGTTAGTTAAGCATCTCCAAACCCAACTGAGAATTCCCTGACTCCCACCAATACATGGAAACCCCAGAGATAGATTGTTGGGATGGAATGTGCTCTCTCTCTCTCCCTGGAGGGAGACATCCACTGCTTACCTAATTCTGGAAGGTTGTCGAGAGCCAATACTTGGGGGACCACAGTGTATGTGTTTGAGTAACTACTGGAGTCTAACCACATAGCTTGCCAATCTACATTGCAATGTAATATAATTCTGAGTTGTGGTGTGGTGTAGACTTAATAAACAACAGCAACATATCATAAAGCAAAACATACAGGAGCATAGGGACAGGAGAAGGCCATTCAGTCCCTCAAGCCTGTTTCGCCATTCTATTAGATCACTGCTAATCTGTACTTCAACTACAATTATTTATTCCAATTAAAATTTTGGAAGCTCACAGATTTCTCCTAGCGCTAATCATTACGCTGTTTTTGGCTTTACTGACTGCTTGGAAAAATGGGGAAGGGGTGAGAAGGAGGGGGTGACTTTCCCACTCAAACTGACACCCGTTGTCGCTGTTGAGCTGTGACTCTGCTGTACCTGCCGTACGCAAATCGTCTGTCCTTGTGATGATCCCCAAACGTGTCCCAGAGACGCAATGATACACTGACGTCATCTACTACATCACGAGAACGTTCCAGAACCTATAAAAAATCATAACAATTTAGTTGACAATTTTAAGAAGGGTGTAAATTTCCTGTTTTAGGGACTTGAGGGATGTCCTGCCCCATTTAGCTGACTGAAAGCACTAACTAATCTGTAAGTGGGGCGCTATATAAATGCAAATTGTCGTTGGTGATAATAATTCTTGAATTTGATATCGCCCTGATCATCTCGTTGAGATATCTCAAAAAGCTTCACAGAATATGCTGTAAAGTGTGTATTTTGTGGGCGAAACACAACAGCCAAATGTTCACAGCGATGTCCCACAAACAGTAATGGATTGAAGAAATAATTATCCCAGGAAAACGATTGGCCACTTGACTAATAACCGGGTTCCTACTTACTGTAAGGTAATCAGAGGCATGTGGAGTAAGGAAGTTTGCCGAGGAATTGAACCTGGATCCTCTCGCTTGCAAGGTGCTCGAAGTAATACCACAGGACTCCACACAATTAAGAAAGTATCTTACTGCACGATCAATCTTACTGCATTTGAACTTACCTCTTGGCATACACGGTACTGGTCAATGGCCCATACTGTTGGCACATGAGTGGCTAATAGCTGGTATTGTGTGAGAGTGGCATTGCAAGCTCTGGCGCATATCAGCCTGGTCTTTCCCACTGCATTATCTCCCACAACAACACACTTGATGGTTTCGACGTTTGGCCTCTCGTAATCCATGTTTGAATCCATCAATTGTGGTCTAGACACAAAGAAGAGACAAACAATGAAGTTAAAAGAAGAACCTGGGTTCGAACCCTCAGGCTAGTTATCTTCCTCCATACGCCTCTATTTACCTAGCAGTAAGTAGGAATCCAATTGTTAACTGATTGGCGGATCAATTTCCAGGGGTAATAATCCCTTAAAAGTAAATAATAATTTACTCAGTCCATGGTTATTTGCGGGAGACTGCTCTGTTCAATTGCCTGCCGCTTTCAATCCCAAAATATACAGTTAATTCACTTATAATTCACCTATTATAACGTATAAGGCTTAATTCAGCCCAGGTCAGTCTCTAACAACATTCTAAACATCTGCGACAGGGTTCTCTTTGTCTCCTTGACCTCTCTGCTGCTTTCGACACTGTCGACCATTCTATCCTCCTACACTGCCTCTCCTCCCTCCTCAACCTCAGCGGATCTGCCCCCGCCTGGTTCGACTCCTAACTCTTCTATCGTCTACACTTTGTCACCACCAACGGCTTCTCTTCCGGCCCCCCTTACTGTCACCTGTGGTATCCCCCAGGGCTCTGTCCTTGGCCCCTTACTTTTCAACATCTACATGCTTCCACTTAGTGACATCATCCGCAGACATGGAGTTAACTTCCACATGTATGCGGATGACACCCAAATCTATCTCTCTGCCTCTATCTACCCCCGACTCCAGAATTACTACTGTCTTGGCAGATTGTCTGTCAGACATCAAATCCTGGTTGGGAGCTAACTTTCTACAGTTGAATGTCAACAAGACCGAGGCCCTACTAATTGGCTCGTGCTAGCGCCTTCATGCATCAGGCGCTGGCAGCATCAACCTCCATGGTTGCTCACTTGACTGGCTTGACTGGCTCTCCAAGCCAGTCAAGAACCTAGGTGTCTTGTTCGACCCTCAACTGTCTTTCCTCCCCCACATCCAAGCAATGACTTGTTCTGCCTTTCCCCATCTCTGCAACATTGCCCGGCTCCACTACTACCACAACACCGAAGCTGCTGAACCCTCATCTATGCCTTCATTACATGCCGGCTCGACTATGCAAATGCCCTGCTGGTTGGCCTTCCCAATCCCTCCCTCCACAGGCTACAGATAATCCAGCACTCTGCGGCCCATGTCCTCTACCGTTCCAAACTCTGTGACCCCATCTCCCCCATCCTCACCCGACCCCATTAGCTCCCCATCACCAGAGGATCCAATTCCAGATTCTGGTCCTCACATTCAAAGCCCTCCACAACCTCGCCCCATTCTACATCCGTGACCCTTAGCAATCTGTCCACTTCCTCTGCTCAGCAGGTTCTGGCCTGCTCCACGTCCCCCGACCCACCTGCCCCACCATTGACGGTCAAGCCTTTAGCTGCTCTGCCCCCAACCCATCCAGCAGTCCCTCCACCTCACCCCCTCCCTGGCCTCCTTCAAGTCCTGCCTCAAAACTCTCCTCTTCGATGGTCCCATTGGTAACTCCTTCCTTCCCCACCCGTCCCCAGCTTAAGTCTGACTCAGTGACTGTCCAGCGCCTTGGGACATCCTTCTGACTCATATAGTGAAAGGCGCTATACAGGTGTAATTTTGTTGTTGTATATATTCTGTGGAGTGCTTTGAGACATCTCAATGACATGACAATTTGCTGCATCAAATCCAAGGCCTGAGGAAGGTATGGGTCATGAGGCCACTGATGGAAAGAAACTTGCTAAAAAATGTAGGAAACACAAAGACCATTTTATTAATAAGAATTGAAAATGTCATTCCCCAGGATTTTGTTTGTGTGTAGCGATAGATGAAACATTACCAGTCCAGTATCTTATATCACAACCATTTCCCTGCCACAGCAGAGTGGAGGTCACAGACTGGATTTCAACTGGCTCAGCTGTTTCAATGGTTCTAGTGGAGAATTGAGGAAATCGGAGTGGAGGGAGAAATTGGCATGCTTGCGACAATGTGTTCTTATCTATCAAATATCATCTCTGGTGCTGTGAAGGCAGGCACAGGCACTCCCTTTAATGCAGCACTTTCTGTCACAGAGGTTTTAACCAATGTTCCACTTGTATTTTTAGTTCTGCATTAAGTGTTTTTGACCACACTCTCACCCCCTGCCCTCCACCCCTCCTGACCACAACCCCTAGCTTGGGGCCAAAAAAAACATGGCTATGCAGTCACCCGGGATGTCTTTCTGATATGAAGGGCGCTATCCAAGGGTAATTTGATTTGGGAAACTCAATAATGTGAACTTTCAAAAACAACAATAAATTAAATTTAGATAGCGCCTTTCACAGGAAGGACGTACCAAGGCACTGGACAGTCAGAGTTTTGGACCCGAGCTGGAGGTTGGGATCAGGAGAGTTTCAGGGCAGGAGAAGGAGGGTGACCAAAAGAGGACGGTCATGAACAGGCCTTGAAGGAGGCAAAGAAGGGAGGTGAATGGACTATGAGATGGAGTTCCAAAGCCTGTGAGTAGGGAGGCTGAAGGCTTGACTGCCTATGGTGGGGCGGGCATGTGGGAAACATGGATCAGGCTGGAGATCACTGAAACAATATTTATATATATATATATATGTTTGTGTTTGTGTATATAAAAAACGGTGCTAAAACATCAAGATATTTCAATGACACTTTTTACCCAAAAATGTGACCAAAGCTTTCTCTCTAGGGATAGTAAGAGACCTTAAATGTAATTACAATGACCAAATATATACATAGAGAATGCACTATAGAACAAAGTTTCACCTGCAAAATATACAGTCAATTCAATTTGCAGAACATACACTGAGCCATTTGCAGGACCCAGAAACACCGAGATGAACACTGTTGGTCGTCATGAGAAGAAACTCCCTTTGTGCGAAATATCATGGAATCTTATCATTCATCTGAACAGGGTAAAAAAAAATTCTCCTCATCTGCCTCTGATTCTTTTGCCAATTATCTTATATCCGTGTCTTCTGGTTACCAACCCATCACCCAGGAAACAGTTACTTCCTATTTATTCTATCACATCTGATCTAAACAACAGTGTGTCAAACACGGAGTGCTGGTGCAATCCTGCCCAGAATATGCACTCGAGTCCCATGTGGAGTATGAACCTATACGTTTCTGACCCAGAGACAAGAACACAATTGAATGATCCAAACTGAAATCCCTCCACAACCTGTGCACATGGTGCTTGAGGTGGAGAAGGAAATGCAAAACGCTTCAATGAATAGTAAATATTGCTTCTTCAAACAACCTATGATTAAGGTTGCGGAAGGCATCTGCTACCCATCCAGCTACTCATAACGCTTGGGAGAGAAGAAATGTCAAGTGTTTTACATAACAAACTGCCGACATACAGCTGTAATGCCTCCCAAATATTATTTTGGTGTTTTTATATCCAATTCACAGCCTATGCCTAATGCTGACGAAATTGAGATTCCATTCGTATAACCTGGGGGCTTCTTATATGCCAGTGGCTTCCAAACTTTGAATAGCGGCGCCACCCAACTCAGCAACGTTTTCGTTGCGCCCCCCGCCCCTTCCCTTCACACTCGGGTCCTCAGCTCCACTGGGGACTGCTTGTTGGCAGGGGTGGAGCCGATTCACTGACCCTCGAGACTCTAAAGCTCCGCGCGCTCCAGTTTGGAAACCACTGTTATATACCATTATACAGATCTAGTACATTAACCAGATACACTGAGCTCTGGGAAACACTTGACATCAAGGTCATCAACAGTCTGCTGAAGAAACGGAAACCAAACAGACTGGTATTATTTCTGCCATGTACAGTATATTAGAATCATCCACAAATCTCTTTGTGCGTTTGCCCCTTCCTACCTTTCCGATCTGCTTTCTCCCCACTCCACTCTAAGCTGCCCCCACTTGGCTGGCTCTGGCCTCCTGCTTGTCCCTCGTCCCTTCCACTATTGGTTACCAATCAGCCACCACGCCCCCAAACACTGGAATTATTTTCCTCAATCCCTCCAAATGCATGTTGTTGCGGTTGTTCAGTGGGTGAATGTTAAGGATAATAATTGATTCCACTGGAACACAACCAAACTCTCTTTGAACAGAGATATTATTGTGCAGACCCAAAGGTTACAGAATTAAAGAGTACTATAGCTTCCATTTATATAACACCTTTCATGTCGAGTGGCGTGTGAGTCTGCTTTACAAAGGCTGGGGTCAGATGCTGAGCAAGGGAGAGGGGAGGGATTACTTTAATACTAAAGTAATTAAAGGCAAGGAAATTGAAGTCATCGCTTTGATACCAATGATTTTGTTTTAGTTCTGATATGCTATTCTGTGTGAAGATTGCTACAGAAATGAATGTAGTTGTTGTAAATTTACTTCAACTTAGAATTACAATCTGCCAGCCTGACTCAGTTGAGTACACTAAACCCCAGCTAGTTTTATATATATAGATATATATATTTATATATTGGCTATATACACACACTACTGCACATACAATATATGAAAGACACTATATGTGTTGGCTGCCGCATTTCGCTCACATAATATAAAGTCAATTCACCTTACAGTACATTATGTGAAGCTTTTTGAGATAACAATCCTTGCATTTGATTGCATACAGCAGCGTCCCCATAAACAGTCAATTTGAGTGCCCAAATTATTATTGTTTTTTTCTTGAGTGAATATTATCAGGCACATGTGTGTAGAGTAAGGAAACTTTACCAAGATTTGGCCTTGACCTTCTGGGAATCATACCCAGATCTCTTCGCTTGCAAGGGGAAAGCTCTAATCCACATCCAATATCTGGGTGGCTGAGCCAAAACAAACTTTTTTTTTTGGCTAATTCTCCCCCCATCCATCACGGCAATTATATCCCCCCTCCACTCAGTGATTACCCCCAGAAAGCAAGCCATGAATCAGGTTCCTACTTATTGGATAAGCATATCTAGATTAAGGAAGTTCGCCTAAGATTTTACTCCACCTAGGAAATCTAACCCTGGTCCTCCAGCTTGTGAGGTGAGTGCTATAACCACAGTGCTGCAAGACTCAACGTGAATAATTAGCCACTTAGGAATGGGATTCAAGGGCTCCTTCAGGAGGGAAAGGTGGATTAGGAGAGAGATAAACAAAATATGCTACATCAGATGTCTACTCTGCTAGATAGATTGCCCAACAAATAGTGTGGAACATTTGAGACATTCACCGATGTGAAAAAAGTTACAGAAATGTAAATGGTATTGCATCAGATTGAGCAAAATTGTATTCCAACCATACATATCCCAAAAGGTATGTTTAAGAGTGGGCAAATACTCCCATAGAGAATTGGTGAGAGCACTTGCCTCACAAGCAAGAGGACTCGGGTTCGATTTCAAGGCGGGGCGAAACTTTCGGCAAACTTCCTTTCTCCACATGCCAACAGTAAGTAGGAACCCGGTCAATTGGCGGATCATTTTTCCAGAGGAAATAATCCATTTTAAAAATGTGGTACTCAATCCATGACTGTTTATGGGACACTGATGTGTGCAATTGATTGCCCTGTTTTGCCCACTAAAACAGCGCCTTGGGACGTCCTCGTGACCTAAATGGCGCTATACAAATGTAATTTTGTTGTTGTTGTTCTGTTGCAAATATATACAGTCAATTTACTTTAGTGTATTCTGTGAAGAGCTTTGAGTCATCGCAATCATATGATAAGATATTATATGAAATGCAAGGATAATTATTATTAAATGTCTAGTTTTTGTGCTAATTGTGATCCACCACATTTATATTGTGTTTAAATATTTAAAAACCTGATGCCATATAGCATTCCTCCTCAAATAGCAATGTCTTTTGAACTCTCATTCAATCGTTTTGAATGAGAGTTCAAAAGACATTGCTATTTGAGGAGGAATGCTATATGGCATCAGTGTGTACCATGGGTACACACTGTTCACAAATTGTGAACATTTCATTGCATTCGCCTAGAAATACAACAGTCAATCCATTTCACAGTAAATCACGTAAAGCGTGTGGGATGCCCTTCTGACAAAAATAAGGTGCTCTACCAAGGATTATAACAAGGATTATTATTATCCACAAGGGTTATTATTATTACTATTACGCAATCTTGAAGTGAAAGGTGTGATATGAATGCAATTTGTTGTTGGACTTTTACCCACTCATGAGAGTTTCTGACCCCAAGTAGCATGGCACAAATTCCAGGGGACTGGAATCATAAGGTGATGAATATGGGATCAATAAGGGGAAGTGCAAGTACATCATATATAACCTGGAATATTAGCATTACAGACATGTAAATTGGAGTTCTGCATCTTAGTGGATAGCACGGCACCCTCATAAGCGTAGGAAACCGGTTGTTAGTTGAATGGTGGATCGCTGTCTGCAGATAATAATGGAGCTTCTATAGCTCAGTGGTTAGCGCACTTGCCTTGCAAGTGTGAGACCTGTGTTTGAATCCAGGCAGCCTTGGGCAAGTTTACTTACTCCACACGCCTAATAATAATCCATCCAAAAAACCCACATTAATAAAATTGGTCATTTCAATCCATGACTGTTTGTGGGACATTGCTGTCCCCAATTAGCTGCCGCGTTTCGCTCACACATTCAATTCACTTTTATATTCTGTGAAGCTCTTTGAGACATCGATAATGTGTGAAAAGCGCTGTATCAAATGCAAGGATTATTATTATTATACTCCATTCACTCCATAGCCCTGTTTCTGGGACACTGTTGTGCACAACTGGCTGCCACATTTCATCCATAAAATACACACAGTCAATACAATTTACAGTATATTTTGTGAAGTGCTTCAAAATGTCTTAATGACTTGATACGGAGCTAAATCAAATGCAAGAATTAATATTATATTATTATATTTGTATTGCACCTTTCAGGATGAAGGATGAAGTCTCAAACTTTCATTTGCTCCAGCATTTCTTTGGTTCCAGTTTCTTACAAGTTCAGAATTAATTTGGTGCCAGAACAAATGTTATAATTTTTATTACAAAAATGTAAATATGAGTAGAATTTTACAAATAAAAGTCAAGATTTGAAAGAATAACTACGGTAACTAGTTGCAAGCTTTATTGTACATTTTAGGTCTGCAAGATTCTGTACAAAATCATGTTTTGAACAATGTACTAAATCTTCAAGATGTGCAACTGCTAATTTTGAGGAAAGCTGAGTAAACAGCTTGTCTGAAAGGAAACTGCAACAAAAATATTGCTCTGGTTGTGTTTATCAGGCTATGGAATATTGTAGGGAGATGATTAAAGAAATCGCTTCACAAGCGAATGGTTCAATCCCATGGTGAAACCTTAGGTAAATTTATTTACTCCACACACCTCTGTGTGTGTAGGAACAGTTATTAGGAAATCAGATGTTAGTCAACTGGTAGATCACTTCTCCTGGGGCAATAATCCCTTAGAAAAAAGTTGTCACTCAATCCAATCAATTAATTTGACAGTGTATTCTATGAAGCATTTTGAAAACTTCTCGAAGACGTTCAGGGCTATACTAAATGCAAGGATTATTATTATCAAATCTAAAATGTTGCTGATCGGAAAACAATTGGATTGAACTATTTAAATACAGGTATGTATAAATGAGAGGTTAAGTGCAATTACAGTTCTACAATTCTGCCGTCTATCAGTATTAGCATTAATATATTGATAGAACCTCATTAACCTTCTACATTATTATCTAGTGTCAAGATAACCCTTAATTGCACAAAAACATCAGACAGAATCTCTACACATGTTTCAGAGAGATATGATCTCTGAATCACATCACCATAGTAAATGGGATATTCATAAAGCCCCACATTTGATAGTTATAATAATAATTTTAATAATAATAATCCTTATATTTGATACAGTGACTTACCATAGTTTTTGTGAAGTCCTAAAGCGCTTTAAAAGGTATATTGCCCAGTTGATTGACTGTGTCTCACAAAGTTAGGGAATTATTGACCAAATTATTTTGAGGGATTATTACCCCAGAATGCAATCCACCAATCGACTAATAACCAGATCCTTACCTATTGCAAGGTGAACAGAGGTGTGGAGTGAAGAAACATACGTTTCGCTCTGCCCGGGAATCAAACCCAGGACCTCTCGCTTGTGATAACTTGTAACAAACGCGGGCATTTATTTACCCAGCTCCCACGGAATCCTTCGACTAAATATACAATCAGAAACTGCTAGCTATTGTAATTGGTGTTGAAATTGCTACAACTAGTGCTATTTGTATTTACCTGCAGTAAGTAGGAACCCAGTTGTTAGTCAATTGCTGGTAATAATCCCTTAAAAAAATTGGTCATTTATTCACGACTGTTTGTGAGACACCGCTGTGCGCAATTGGCTGCAGCGTTTCACCCACAAATGCAAGTCAACTTTACAATATATTTTGTGAAGCACTCTGAGACGTCTCAATTACATGATAAGACGCTATATCAAATGCAACTATTATTATTATAATTGTGCTGTAACTGAAGGCTGTGTGCAAGTCCACAGTCTTGTGCGGCATTTGTTTTTTTTGCCACATCAACCTACTTAAAGGAGTCTCCAAACCAAGTGAGAATTCCATGCAGCTCACCTACACATGGAAATACAAGAGATAGATCGTGAGCCTCACTCAAGAGCAGAGGACTGCACTGTGCTGTACTTACCCTTTCCGTTTTGCTCTCGAATCCTGTTACCAGGACAACCCGCTTAATTTAGTCCCTGGGTGGCCAGGCAGAGACATGCAAGTAGCTTTTTTTCCGAAAATAGAAGCGAGAAAAACATCCGAGGAAACGAGACATTCGTAAGAAGTCAGGGGATCTCCCAAACTGTGAAGGATCCTTGTTGTTTGTTGGTCAGGAAACGGCGGGTGGTTTAATCATTGTAGCCACTCGAGAAACATCTGAATAAAACATCATTGGGCATGGCAACAAAACGCTGACTTCACACTATACAGCCTCCAACATAACAATGAACTAAACCACCACACTAAACTGATTCTTTCTCCCCCCACAAACAAATCCCTAACCACTTAGAGGGTGTTGGATAAACTAGATACATTGTCACTAGAGAAAAAATATTCTACATTAAAATAAATCAGGGGCGAAAATCAACACACCGCTAATGGGCTCAGGATAAATAAACTAACGATGGATTTCTTTATTCTTCTAAAGCTGGCGGATGATTATTTTGCGACTGGCGTTGCGGCGATCACAACGTTTCATTCATAAAAAGGAAAGGATTCTGCAGCTGGAGAGAGAGGGGGGGGGGGGGGGGGGGAGGGGAGACACTGAGAGCAGTTACCCCGCCCCTTCCTACAGGCCTGTTCCTCTCACTCCCCTCTCCCCCTTTCCCATTGGCTCACAACAGGTCCATCAGCTGGGGGGGTGGAGGCTGCGGGGAGGCCGGCAGTGGAGGGGGAAGTGATGAACCCAATCGCCTTGTCTTGGGCAAGGTGTCCAAACCACACACAGACAGATAACAGTGTGTGTGTGTCATTCATGGCTGGGGTGAGATCATCTTATTGATGCAACTATTTAATCAATGGATCAGCACAGCTCAAGCCACCCCCCCCCCCCCCCCCCCCCTCACACAGTACTCTGCAATGGTCTGTTAAGATCAGAGATCCTCGGACTCCCAACAAAAACGGTGATGATTTACCTACACAGAGCACTGCCCTGCAAACAGTCCTTGCTGACATTTACTAACGAGCTCAATCGTTTCAGAGAGATTGCGGCAACATTTTTTTTAAAAAGGCAGCTTTCCTTCTGACATTCACAAAGTTCAACACAAAACATTTTCTCAAATCTAGTTTATTTCACACACGCAACTGTGACTTTCCTGTTCCTCTTTTTCTTCCCACCAGGTCAGAATAAAATCATATCAGTAGTCGGACGTTAACTGGACTCGAACGCTTTTCTATTTTAATTGAAACTAGATGATTCCTGACGCAGAAAGCTGGCCCCGGCGTCACACTGTTATATAACAAGAGCAAGCTGACTCCTGGGTAACCAGTAGGGTTATTTTTGCATAAGATGCAAATCTGTTCACCCTTCACAAAATACAGCCCCAACACGTTACAGCATATCCCGTGAAACTGTTGGCGATGTTTGAGACAGAAAGCAGGTGAGCGGCTGTTTTTCTGACTGGAGGGAAGTGTACAGTGGCGTCCCCCAGGGATCGGTATTGGGACCACTGCTCTTTTTAAATTATATCAAAGATCTGGACTTGGGTATAGGGAGCACCATTTCCAAGTTTGCAGATGACACAAAGTTAGGAAAAATAGTAAATAGTGAGGATAGCAGTCATCCGCAAAAAGATATAGCCCGAATGGTAAAATGGGCAGACACATGGCAGATGAAATTTAATGCAGAGAAATGTAAGGTGATGCATTTTGGGACGAGAAATGAGAGGAGGCAATATAGGCTAAATAATACAATTTTAAGGCATGTGAAGGAACAGAGAAACCTGGGGGGTTTGTATGAGTGATTCGTTGAAGGTGGCAGAACAGGTAGACAGAGCTGTTAAAAAAGCATACGGGATACTAGGCTTTATAAATAGGGGCATAGAGTACAAAAGTCAGGAAGTTCTGACTAACCTCTATAAAACTTTGGTTAGGCATCAGCTAGAGTACTGTGTTCAATTCCGGTCACCACACTTTAGGAAGGATGTTAAGGCATTGGAAAGGGTGCAGAGAAGATTTACCAGGATGGTACCAGGAATGAGGGACTTCAGCTATGAGGAAAGTTGATTCTCATTGGAACATAAGTTATGTGGAGACCTAATAGAGGTTTTTAAGATCATGAGGGGATTCAATAGAATAAAGAGGGAAAATCTGTTTCCACTGGTGGGTGTATCAGTGACTCGTGGTCACAGATTTAAAATAGTTTCAAAAAGAAGCAGAAGGGAGGTGAGGAGAAATTTGTTCACTCAGCGAGTTGTTTGAAACTGGAATGCATTGCCTGAAAAGATGGTGGAGGCTGATTTGATAACCCTTTAAAAGAGAGGTAGACATTTATTTGGTTTGCGCAGTTATGGGGAGAGACCTGGGAAGTGGGATTAAATTGCTCTTTTTAAAGAGCCGGCCGAATGGCCTCCTTTTGTTCCGTAAGATTCTATGTATTTTGGAGGGGCAGTTAGGTGTCTGACACATGTGGAAATCCAATACTATGCTTAAGAGCAATAGGAGGGGTGGAGCTTCATGTAATGTTCATAAACACAGGCATGGACTGGTTCAGCTGAATGGTTTGTTTCTGTACTACAGTAGAAACCTGTTTATCCGGCACGCTCAGGGGATCGACTAATTGACTGTGCTGGATAATCGGGTGGCAAGTTGTCGAAAACTCAACACAAAAAATGTACTTATTTTAAAACTTACTATATTAATAATACTGTATACTAAATAGTAACAGAATATTGTATAGCTACTTACCAATAAAGATTTCAACACACTCGGTAAAAAATCGGTAAAAATGCTTTTTTACCGCAAAAAACCTCCAAGTTTAAAAAGTTTAATAAGTGCACATGCGCACACATTACGCACATGCACAAATTGAGCGTACTTGCGATTGCTAGAATGGGGAATTGCTCTGGGAGAGGGTCGAGCAATCCAGTTAATCAGATCACGGATAAACGGGCTTCTACTGTATGTTTAAAAAAAACTCAACTTTATTTTCCAGCATCTTGGGACATCCTCCAGACGTGAAAGTCGCTTCACAAACGTAATTTGGTATTGTACTAACCTCCCCTAAATCCCAATTTACATCCTGGTTTTCATGTTGCATCAACATTGACGTTGCCTTTCACATCTTAGTATGGATTCCATTCACTATTTCAAAGAGAATTGTGCTCACATGTGGCTATTGAAACCATTTCAAGCCAGAGGTTTGTCAGGAAATCAATTTGCACCGATGCAGTAAAAACGCAGTCATTGCAAAATCGATTTGATCTCTGCGCAAAAATGGTCCCTTAAAAGTTCAACACTATGCCAACTCCCTTCTTGCTGGACTTCCCAACTCTTTGCAACCTACTCCACCTGCTTGGTGTTTCCTAGGACATTAAGGCCATTGTCAATTGCTAGGCGAAAGAAGGCCAAAGTCCAATTAGTTCATTCACCATCCTGGCAGTCTCAGAAATGAGGGAGAAATATCAAAAGCCAAGTAAACCTTTTTGCATTGACCCCATGTCCTAAACCTCTTAACTTTTTAAAGTTATTAAAAAGTTATTCAATTAGCAGTTTAATTCTATTCTGTAATCAAAAGATATTAAGTTCAGTTTAGCTCTAGAGAAAAGCTTTTGTTAGATGTGAGTTCAAATATAACTCACAGATGTAAAGCTAATGCTTAAGCCAAAGAGGACGTTTATGCGTAAACTAGAATCCTGTAGTATAGTGGTTAGAACACTTATCTCACAAGTGAGAGGACCCAGGTTCGATTCCAGGGAGGGGTGAAACTTTCGGTAAATTTCCTTTCTCTGTTTAACTAGTAGGAATCCAGTTGTTGGTCGACTGGTGCATCGCTTTCCGGGAGCAATAATTTGGTCACTCAATGCACTTGTGGGACACTGCTGTGCACAATTGGCTCCTGCGTTTTGCCCACAAATTATACAATTAATCCACTTTACAAAATATTCTGTGAAGCGCTTTGAGACATCTCTGACTTGATAAGGCTTTGTATCAAATGCAAGGGTTATTATTACAATTACACTCAATTCTCAGTGGGAGAGGAATACAGGTATGTAGGGTAACTGAAGAACACATCTCTGGCCCCATTGAAATACCAGAAAAACAAAGCACACTGAAAAATGTCACTAAACTGCAGAAGCATTGTTTGAATGGAGGATGATTCCATCTTGAGCAGCAGAATTATTGATTTGTGAATAAGCAGTTTACAACAGCCCTGAGGAACAGCTTGAGTAAAATTCAGATAACAAAACAATGAACACAGAAATTCATTGCTATCAGCCACAGGTGACAGTGCGGGGGCTGGGAGAGAAGCCGTTGGTAGCGACAAAGTGGAGACGATGAGAGAGATAGGAGTCAAACCAGGCAAGGGCAAGTCCACGGAGATTGAGCTGGGAGGAGTCAGTGTAGGAGAATGGAATGGTCGACAGTGTCGAAGGTGCAGAGGTCAAGGAGACAGAGAGAGCCCTGATCGTGGAAGTTTAAAATGTCACATAAGCAGTTGTGGATTGAGTAACCAAATACATCTCCACAAACGGCTTCTCCTCCCACTCTTACCTGATTATCTGCGGGGTACCCCAAGGATACATCCTTGGCCCCTCCTCTTCCTCATCCATATTCTCCCTCTTGTCATCCGCAGACATGGGGTACACTTCCACATGTATGCGGATGACACCCAACTCTATTGTTTCACCGCACCCAGTCCCCTGATATTCTGTCAGCCTGTCTGTTAGACATCAGCCCTTTGGGATGTCCTCCTGACGTGAAAGGCGCTATACAAGTGCAATTTTGTTGTTGTTGTAAGCATGTCTGTCCGACATCGAGTCGTGGACGAGGGACAACTTTTTGCAATTGAACGTGAATAAGACCGAGGCCGTCCTGATTGGCTCAAGCCAGCGCCTCCGCACATCGGGCGCTGCCAGCCTCAATATCCAAGGTTGCACTCTCCACCTCACAAAGCCAATCAGGAACCTCGGCATCATGTTCGATCAAAAACTTTCCTTCCTCCCCCACATCTGCGCCTTGACCGGCACCGCCTATTTCCATCTGCGCAACATTGCCAGGCTCCGTAATTATCTTACCCCCCGCGCTGCCGAAACACTCATGCACGCATACATCACCTCACGGCTGGACTACGGAAATTCTCTCCTCGTCGGCCTCCCCAGTTCCTCCATTCATAGGCTGCAGGCCATCCAAAACTCTGCAGCCCGTGTACTATCCCGCACCCGCCTCCGCGACCACATAACCCCCACCCTCGCCCGTCTCCACTGGCTCCCCATCCTCCAGAGGATCGAGTTCAAGATCCTCGTCCTCACCTACAAGGCCTTACACGGCCTTGCCCCATCCTACTTAACCGATCTACTCTCCCCCTACACGCCCACCCGGACCCTCCGTTCAACAGGACTTGGCCTGCTCCAAGCCCCCCGCCCGAACCACCCCACCATCGGAGGCCGGGCCTTCAGTTTTTCCGCTCCCACCCTATGGAATGCCATCCCTCAATCCCTCCGTTTCGCCTCTTCCCTTTCCTCTTTCAAGGCCGGTTTGAAGACTTTCCTCTTCGATCGTGCCTTTTGATCCACCCCGAACTCTTTTACCTCCCTTTCGTGTTTCACCCCTTCCCAAACACTCCCCTCCCAGCTCGGGTCACACGCCTCCTGTTCAGCGCCTTGGGACGTCCTCCCGACGTGAAAGGCGCTCTATAAATGTAAATTGTTGTTGTTGTTGTTGTTGTTGGACGAGCGTGAATTTCCTTCAGTTCAATGTTGACAAGACCAAAACCATACTTTTTGGCTCTCGTCACCGTCTTCAATCACCTGGCTCTCATTGTCCCCCACCTACCTGACTTGCTCCTAAAACTCTTCGACCCTTTAGGCAACCTAGGCATCAGGTACGACCCCAATTATCCTTTCTCCTGCATATCCGGTCCCTCACCAGCACCGCTTTCTTCCATCTCTGACGCATCGCCCGTCTCCGCCAATATCTCACCTCAAAAGCCGCCGAAACCTTGGTCCATGCCTTTGTCACCTCTTGGCTGCAGTATTCAAATGCCCTCGTCGACGATCTCCCCTCTGCTACCACTCATAAAATTCAGGTCATCCACAATTCTGCCGCCCGCATTCTTATCTTTACCAAACTCCGCTCCCCGATTACCCCAGTCCTTGCCAGATTGCACTGGCTCCTTGTCCCAGAGAGGACATTCCCTTCGCCTCACCTCCTCTCTTCCTACTTTCAGGTCTCGGCTAAAGACCTTTCTTTTCGACAGCGCTTTTGGTCACCTTCTTCTCCCTCCCCCTGGCTCAGCCCCGGGATCTGTTATTGGGAAGAGCTCTGAGACGCCGTCTGACGTGGAGGGCGCTATATAAATCCAAGTTGTTGTTGTATTAAAAATCCTTGTATTTCATATAGCACCTTATGTTTTTAAGACATCTCAAAGCACTTTATAAAATGTAAAGTGAACTGACTGAATATTTTATGGGGAAATGCAAGGATTATTATTATATATAAGAGTTAAGAGAAACATCTAAGTTGACGTCACAAATATACTATTGGTAAACTGCACTTATACGAGGAACTCTGAATAATATGAACATTGAAAAAAGCAATTCAGACGCTAGAAACTTCGGTCAGTACTTGATTGCATTTGGAAAGCAGTGTGCATCTATTGAACAATTTGCAGTGTTGCAATTGGCAGAACTCATAAAGTATTCATGACGCTGTAAGCCTATCCCACTTTTATTGCTCACTGCAGTGTGACAGCATGCAGATAGATGCTGTTGTTTCACCATCTTTGCATTTACAGCTTTTATCTTATATAAGATTTGTGGTTTTTCCTACATTCAATTTATTGTCCTGATTTGTCTTTTATTTCGTTTGCACTAAAAATGCTTGTCTTTGCCTACCTTTGTATGCTTCTGCTCAGTGAAAGCTCGATACATCTTAGCAGAAGAGCCCTGGACTCCCATTAAGAGGTTCAAATTCCAGTTTCGACTGACATTCCAAGTAGATTTCCACAGTGAGTGAGTTCTGCTGGTCACTTGATTGGTGCTTAAGGTACTCGAGTCCCATGTGACACAGTCCACTAGCACATTTTTACATACAATTTTAAAAATAAATTGTATGCTACTATAATAATTTTCAGACTCATGTAATGAGTCCAAAGTGCATTGGGCCCAATTTGTGTCTGAGTCAGCTCCTTACAGTAGCTATCCACATCAATACAATTTCCCAGCTCAATCTCCATTGCGTGTACATTGGTTACCTCATTCACAGGAGCTATCTATTTCCCTTCTATTACCCTCACATTAATATAAATAATACATTCATCTCACCGAACATTTTATGCAATTCCTTTTTGAATGACATTATCAACTTGGCTCCATAATGCATACCACATTCAACAACTTGCATTTATTATACCTCCCCTCACGAATGGTAATGTCCCACTGAGCGTTTTGACAGTGGCTGAGAACAATGCTGAGCAGGGGGAGGTGGACGTAGGCATGGGTTAAGAGGAAGATCTACAGTCATAACCTGAAGTTGGGGAAGAATGGGGCAAAGAATAGGGCAAGGCGGATGGAGAGAGGAAGATCATTCCAGAGTTTTGGGGTGCAGTGGTCACTGATTGTGAAATAGAGGGCACGAGTGACAAGCAGGAGGCCAGAGGCAGTTGAATGAAGGCAGTGGGTAGTAATTGGTTGGAGAGTAAGCAGGTTAATAATTCAAATAACCTTTGGGTAGAAATGATCCTTAAACCTCCACTTTATGTTCTGGTGAATAATCGTAATAATCGTATTACTGAAATTATGCTGCTTTTTAAAATTACTTTAGTGAGCACTTTAGTGAGCGAGTATGCAACAAGCGAGATGGTGGAAGCAGAAAGCATTGATTCTTTCTAGAATAAATTTAGATAGATTAGATAGATTTCTGTTGGGAAATAATACCTTGGGATGTGACATGTGACTGCCAGGTTGGTGGATATAAAACTGGATGGACTTTGGTCTTCTTTTGTATAGCAATTCTTATGGTTTATATGTTTGGGTCTGAAGGTGGGCAAAATTTTGCAGCCAAATGTGCACAGTAGTGTCTCACAAACAGTTATGGATTCAGTGACAAAATTATTATTATTATTAGGAGGGATTACTACCCCAGGAAAGCAATCTGCCAATCGCCTAACAGGGTTCCTATTTGCCCTGGGTAAAAAGTGCAGCAGTAGGGGAGTTCTCCTGACATGCAAGGCACTGCACAAATGTAATTGTTTTGTTGTGTGTAAGGAGTAAGGAAATTTGTGTAAGGTTTCACCCCGCACTGGAATCAAATCCGGATCCTCTTGCTCACAAAGTGATTGTTCTGACCAATATGCTACAAGACTCCATGAATATAAACAAGTTGATAATTCATGGTCATGATAATTCATAACTCTACAAAATGATCACTTGAGGCAGATTTTGTTCGATGTAAAGAATGCCTTTGCCTTTAATCAATATTAGAGAATGTTGAGCAGCATGTTCCCTGCTTTGCACTATAGGGCATGGAGTTTCAGTGCTGCTCATTACATTGCTATGTATGTCACTGAAATCTTTATAAACATAAATCATGAGAATTACCTGAATTAAAGTCATCTAGTCAAATAAAGCGCTCTGAGACGCTGTCTGGCGTGGAGGGCGCTATATAAATCGAAGTTGTTGTTAAATTTGCTGGAGCCTGTGTCTGAACCATTTTGGGGGATTCTCCCTGCTGCAGCACATAGGCAGGCACATTCAAACAATAATATAGTAATAAATAATCCCTGCATTTGAAATAATGCCCTATCATGTCTTATTCACAGATATAAAGTACAGTAAAGTGAATTGATTGTATTTTGTGGGTGAAACTATTTAAGAAGGTGGGAGAGAAAATATGGGAAACTATAGACCAATTAGTCTGACGTCAGTTGTAGGGAAAATTCTTGGTCCTTAATAAAATACGTAGTTATGGGATACCTTGAAGACCATAAAAAGATTAGGCAGAATCAGCATGGCTTTACAAAAGGGAAGTCATGCTTGACTAATTTTTTAGAATTTTTTGAGGATGTACCAGCAGTTGGATAAGGGGGAACCAGTAGATGTGGTATATTTGGATTTTAGGAAGGCATTTGACAAGGTGCCGCACAAAAGGCTGTTACTCAAGATTAAGGCCCACGGGATTAATGGGAAAATATTAACATGGATAGAAGAGTGGCTATCGAGTAGAAAGCAGAGAGTAGCGATAAACGGATCATTCTCGAATTGGCAGGATGTAACTAGTGGAGTGCCACAAGAATCAGTGCTTGGGCCTCAGCTATTTACTATTTACATCAATGATCTAGATGAGAACATTGAATGTAACGTGTCTAAATTTGCGGATGACACTAAACTAGGTAGCAGAGTGAGCTCTGAGGATGATGCAAAAAGATTGCAACAAGATATAGATAGGCTAGGGGTGTGGGCAAGTAGGTGGCAGATGGAATTCAATGTTAGCAAGTGTGAAATTATTCACCTAGGTAGCAAGAATAAAAGAATAGATTATTTTCTAGAGGGGGAGAAGTTAGATAGTGTTAGTATCCAAAGGGTTTCCTTGTACACCAGTCCCAAAAAGTTAGTTTGCAGGTGCAGCAAGCAACTAAGAAGGCCAACGGCATGTTTGTGTTCATTTCAAAAGGTTTAGAGTATAAGAGTAAGGAAGTCTTGCTGCAACTGTATAGGGTCCTGGTGAGACCGCACCTAGAGTATTATGTGCAGGTTTGCTCTCCTTATTTAAAAAAGGACATACTTGCCTTAGAGGGGGTGCAGCGTAGATTCACTAGGTTAGTTCCTGGAATGAGGGTCTGACCTAGGGAACGGCGATATATCGGTATATCGCTAAAACCCGATATGATTTTCATATTGATATGCCGATATAGACATTTAAAAAATATCGATGTATCGAAAAACGGTATATCGAGGTAAAAAATCGGGATGCGAGCACAATCAACTACAAGACCCAGAATGCTCATCTCTATACACAATGCACAGACCGAGATGCAAAGCCGCCATCTTGTATTCATAGTCCTCGAATACAATATACAGGTATGCAAGGGGTGGGGGGAGAGAGACGGCTGTGGGTGGGGGGGGGTGAGGGGGAGAGAGACTGCTGGGGGGGGGGGGGGTGAGGGGGAGAGAGACGACTGTGGGGGTTGAGGGGGAGAGAGACGGCTGGGGGGAGGGGGAGATAGACGGCTGGGGGGGGGGGGGAGAGACGGCTGTGGGGGGGGAGAGGGGGAGAGAGACGGCTGGGGGGGGGAGGGAGGAGAGGGGGAGAGATGGCTGGGGGGGGGAGGAGAGGGGGAGAGAGACGGCTGGGGGGGAGGAGGAGACGGGGGGAGGGACGGCTGGGGGGGAGGGGGAGATAGACGGCTGGGGGGGGAGAGGGGAAAGAGACGGCTGGGGGGGGGAGAGGGGGAGAGAGACGGCTGGGGGGGGAGAGAGACAGCTGTGGGGGAGAGAGGTGGCTGGGGGGGAGAGGGGAAGAGAGATGGCTGGGGGGGGGAGAGGGGGAGAGAGATGGCTGGGGGGGAGAGGGGGAGAGAGACGGCTGGGGGGGGGAGAGAGACGGCTGGGGGGGGGAGGAGAGGGGGAGAGAGATGGCTGGGAGGAGGGGGAGAGACACGGCTGGGGGGGGGAGGGAGAGAGACGGCGGGGGGGAGGGGGGGGAGGAGAGGGGGAGAGAGACGGCTGGGGGGAGGGGGAGAGAGACGGCTGGGGGGGGGAGGGAGAGAGAGACGGCGGATGGGGGGGGAGGAGAGGGGGAGAGAGACGGCTGGGGGGAGGGGGAGAGAGACGGCTGGGGGGGGGAGGGAGAGAGAGACGGCGGGGGGGGGGAGGGAGAAAGAGACGGCTGGGGGGGTGGTGGGGGAGAGAGACGACGGGGGTGGGGGGTGCGAGAGAGGGACGGCGGGGGGAGAGACGGGGTGGATGTGATAATATACAGATAGATAGAGATGGGGGGGGATGTGAGAGAGGAGAGAGGGAGAGAGACATAGAGAGACACAGACAGAAAAACACAGAGATGGAGAGAGTGAGAGACACAGAGAGAGAGAAAGATATTTACCTCCTGAGAAGATAGGCCCCGAATGCGCGTGCACCCGGAATGCGCGCAGTACGAAAAAACAAAAATATCGATATTTCGGTATATCTCTATAAGAGCCAGCCGATATATCCATATCCGGAAAATTCCCATATCGCCGTTCCCTAGTCTGACCTATGAGGATAGGTTGAATAAACTAGGGGTGTATTCTCTAGAGTACAGAAGAATTAGGGGGGATCTTATTGAAACATATAAGATTCTTAAAGGGCTAGATAAAGTAGGCACTGAGGGACTGTTTCCCCTGGTAGGAGAATCTATAACCAGGGGTCACAGTCTTAAAATTAAGGGTCACAGTCTTAAAATTAAGGGTCAGCCTTTTAGAACAGAGTTGAGGAAACATTTCTTCACTCAGAGGGTAGTGAATTTATGGAATTCACTACCCCAGAAGGCTGTAGATGCCCAGTCCTTGAACATTTTCAAGGCTGAGACTGATAGATTTTTGAAAAATAGAGGGATTAGGGGATATGGGGATAAGGCAGGTAATCAGAGTTAGGTGAGAAGATCAGCCATGATCTTATTGAATGGCGGAGCAGGCTTGAAGGGCCGAATGGCCAACTCCTGCTCCTAGTTCTTATGTTCTTATGAAACCAGGCAGCCAATTGCACACAGCAGTCTCCCACAAACAATCGTAGATTGAGTAACCAAATTATTGTTTGTTTATTTATTTTTGAAGGGTTTATTACCCCTAGACAAGTGATCCGCCAATTGACTAACAACCGGGTTTATACTTATTGCTAGGTAAATGAGGTGGGTGAAGTAAGGAAACTTGGCTAATGCTTTAAGAACTTATATTGGAGTTTGACATTTCAGTTCCTGAGCCTCAGGCCAAGCAATTAGGAGCGGGAAGTATAAATGAGGCTTCTTACTCTTTATTGCTTTACTGGAAACAGTATGATTTCACGTCCAGCACCAAAAGGAGAATCATATACTGCTATAGCAACTGCTGTCTGAATGCAACAAAGTTGTCCAGCATTCACGAGTGTTAACTGTAGTTAACACTCGTAAACATGATTTTCTCGATTGCGAATTCAACTATATGCGAAGAAAAAAATGTAACGTGTAATGTTGCTGAGTCGCCATTTCAAAGTTAACAAGTCGTAGATATGTGCTATCTGCTCCCATGAGGAAAAAATCTGTGCAAGTGTTAAGGCATCGGCGCTGGAAAGTGTAAAGGTATCTAGATTGTCTAGGATTGTGGAGCTCCTGTGGCTCAGTGGTTAGAGCACTTATCTTGCAAGCTGGGGAGACCAAGCTGGGGAGATCTGTGTCCGAATCCAGGCAGGTCAGGGCGAAACCTTGGGCAAGTTTCCTTACTCCACACGCCTAATAATAATCCCTCCAAAAAAAACACAATAATAAAATTGGTCATTTCAATCCACGACTGTGTGTGGGACACTGCTGTGCGCATATGGCTGCCGCGATTCGCCCACAAATATATACAGTCAATTCACTTTACAGTATATTCTGTGAAGCGCTTTGGGACGTTGATAAGATGTGGAAAGCGCTATATCAAATGCAAGGATTATTATTATTATTATAGATTGTCTAGGAGAAACGTTTTTCTCGAGAGATTGGAAAAGTTGTTAATTGCTTTGATAAATAACCAAATCAATGAGAAAGACTGCGTTGTAGATGGTGTAGCGATCAGAGAGAAGGCGCTCAACTTATACCAAGTGGAGGAGCAGAACGTGAATTCAAAGCCAGCAAAGGCTGGTTGTCAAACTTTGTGCGCCGATTTGGTCTGCATAGTGTGAAGTTGCACGGTGAAGCAGAGTCAGCAGATCATGGCCTCGGACTGAGAGCGGGGAGAGCGACGAACGGGGAGAGTGACGAGAGCAGGCCAGCCGGCTGTAGCCGACCTCAGTAGGTACCTTGCATTGATAGGGTGTGGATGTGCTTCGAGGCTTGAGGTGGGTAGCCTGTGGCTGGATTCCCCTAACCGCTCTTTTCCCATTACTTGTTAAGCTTACCCAGTGTGATTTTACCGAGCGCGCAGTTTTCCAGGAACATAACCCCCGTGCTCAGTATTACTGTGGAAAGCCTCCAAAATATTTTAAAACTATAATACTGTACACAACAAAAACAACAAAATTACATTTGTATAGCACCTTTCATGTCAGGACTATATAGTTAATAACAGTGAATAGATGAGCAAAGACTATTATGGTCAATCTGATCAGACTCATGATCAGCTGTTTTATCTTATACTGAACAGTAGAACCAGAGGGCAAGCCCTGTGATCGAAGTGGGGGTAAATGTAGAACAAATCTGCGGAAACACTATCAGTGAGCGAGTAGTAAACACATGGAACAGGCTACCTAGGGAGACAACAACAACTAACTTCAACAACAACTTTGATTTATATAGATAGCACCCTCTACCCCAGGGGGCATCTCAAAGCGCTTCACAATAGCGGATCCCAGGACCGAGCCAGGGACAAGGATAGAAAGGTGGTCAAAGGCGCGGTCGAAGAGAAAGGTCTTTAGTTGAGATCTGAAATTGGGAAGAGAGGGGGCGAGGCGAAGGTAGTGAGGAAGGGAGTTCCAGAGCCTCGGGGCGTATTGGCTGAAGGCACAGCTGCCGAGGGTGGAGCGGAGGATATGGGGGACAAGGAGGAGACCGGACCCGGTGGAGCGAAGGCAATGGGTGCTGATTTGAGGAGGGAGGAGGTTGGAGAGGTAGGTGGGTGCAGAGGAGTGGAGGGATTTGAAAACAAGGGTGAGACAATGGAAGCAGAAAGTGTTGATTCTTTTAAGAACAAATTAGATAGATTTCTGTTAGGAAACAATATCTCAGTATACAATATATAATTTGGGACACGACATGTGGAGGATGGAAGGCAAACTGGATGGACTTTGGTCTTCTTTCGCCTAGCAACTTATGTTCTTAAATATTGTCTTGAGCCCAGGGCCTTGAGACCTCTTGCAGCTGTGAAAAGCTCTATGCAAATATAATTTTATTGTTGTTAAGATGACAAATAAATTTGAGTTTAGCTATCCTGCAAACCAGCACTTGGCTGACTTCAAGACTACCCAACTATTGTTAGAATCAAATAGGTCCCTCTTGTGGACAGTGAAGAATTTTATGAAGAATTATAACTGCATAATGATCAGCACATCAAACCTTACATTTTAACTTCTATATCTTACCATCACCCTAAAATTTCTTGATGAAATACAAGCTCTAGTAGAATGATAAAGGTTATATTATTTTGTGGGTTTTTTGCTGTATAACTTACTCAACTAATTCTGATGGTGGGAGCTCCTCCATTTTTGCTGCAGGGATTGTGTCCTTTTTTCTCAGGTCAGTGCTTTCCATAACCAAAACCCATAACTCTCAATGCCAGCTGTATAACAGAGAAAAGGGAAACATATTATTAAATGTGCTTTAGTGTAACATTCTCACAAAAAAAGTTAATCATGATCAATTCTCTAATGCCAAGTTACATTTGCTCCAAATTGCAATGAGTCAGCAGTAAGGAAATGTCAGAAGAATGGGATGTTATATCTGACAAATGGAAATTCTAAGATTGACGATGGGAAAATCTGAGCTTGGGGCGACAGCAGCTGGAAGAAGTTACCTGGAGTCCGAGTTGGTGAACATACCCAGTGCCTGGAATCTATCTTGATTGGTCTGCAAAAAAATGTGTTACTCAATCCACAACTGTTTGTGGGACACTGTTGTGTGCAATCGGCTGTCCCTTCCCCTACAACCCACCCATGTCCTCAGCTCGGGTCTGAAGCAGTAACTGTCCAGCGCCTTGGCACGTTCTCCTGACGTGAAAGGTGCTATATAAATGTAATGTTATTATTCTTAAAAGTTTATTGTGCACCCGTGAATTTCAATGCTAGAAAGATTGAGATCTACTGTCAAAATCGGTGACTAAATTAAAAAAAATGAAACTACATATTCCATTCCAAACAATCAAGCTTTTTTAAAACACATACAGTACTCAGAATTATCACTCTTGTCGGCATTTCATGCATTATTTAAACCATTCACAGGCCTATCAGCATTTCTTGAACTATGTTTTTAACTACAGGATTGACCCAAAGCTTACCATGTGGTGAATGTGCTGAGAGTAAGCGAGAAAATTTGGTTTCAGAGCTTTAATCTCATAATCAAAGGGATTAAAGTATAATCTCAATTATAATAATAAAGCAAACATTCTTGTCGAAGCCGTTTTTTTAAATTAAGTCTTGTTATTAACAGTTGGTGCAGAGAACAGCTTACTCCTTTCAATTTACTAACCAATCTACTGACAACCAGGTTTCTACTTACTGCTAGGTAAGCAGAGGCATGTGAAGTAAGGAAATTCCCTGGCTGGGAACTGAACCTGGGTCTCCTTGTTTGTGAGGCAGACACTCTAATCAATATGCTGTGGGAACTCACGAGATTCACAGCAGAGCATCGGAATCTAAGTTTACTTAGGCTCTAGTGGCAGAATGGCATTTTGGAAGGAAGAATGAGGAGAGGCAATACAGGCTAGATTGTACAAGCTCAAGGGTGGTGAAGGAACAGAGAGACCTGGGGGTTCATGTAAGTAATTTGTTGAAGATGGTAGGACAGGTATATAAGGCTGTTAAAAAAAAGGATACGAGATACTACAACAACATGGATTTATATAGCGCCCTCCACACCGGACGGTGTCTCAGAGCGCTTCTTAATAATGGAACTTGGGGCCGAGCCAGGGGGAAAGGGAAGAAAGTGACCAAATGAGCGGTTAAAAAGAAAGGTCTTTAGCCAAGACATGAAAGTAGGAAGAGAGGGGGCGAGGCGAGAGGAGTGAGGAAGGGAGTTTCAGAGCCTCAGGGCGTAGTAGCTGACGGCACGGTCACCGATGGTGGAGTGGAGGAATCGGGGGGACAGGGAGGAGGCCAGACCTGGTGGAGCGAAAACAAAGGGTATTGTTGTTATGAGAGAGGAGGTCAGAGAGGTAGGGGGGTTGCAGAGGAGTGGAGGGGTTTGAAAACAAGAGTAAGGATCTTGTACTCAATCCTCTCCGGAACAGGGAGCCAGTGCATTCTGGCAGGGACTGGGGTAATTGAGGAGCGGAGTTTGGTATGGGTAAGAACGCGGGCAGCAGAATTCTGGATAATCTGGATTTTATGAATGGTAGCGGAGGGGAGATCGACAAGGAGGGCGTTTGAATAGTCCAGCCGAGAGGTGATAAAGGCCAGCGTTTCGGCGGCTTTTGGGGTGAGATATTGGCGGAGACGGGCAATGCGTCAGAGATGGAAGAAAGCAATGCTGGTGAGGATAATTGGGGGTCGAACCTGACGCCTAGGCTGTTTATGGGTTCGAAGAGTTTTAGGGGCAGGTCGGGTAGATGGAGGAGGTGTCAGCTGTGCGATTGGAGACATTGACGAGAGCCAAATAGTATGGCTTACGTCTTGTCAATATTTAGCTGAAGGAAATTTGCGCTTATTGAGCTCCTGATATCTGACAGGCTGACGCAAAGTGAGGTGGAAAAAAGAGCTGTGTGTCACCTGTTTACATGTGGAAGCCTACCCCATGTGGATGACATCCCCAAGAGCGAGCATAAAGGAAGAGGAGGAGGCTAAAGATGGATCTTTGGGGTACCCCGCTGGTAAATGGGTGAGAGCGGGAGGAAAAGCTGTTTGTGGAGATGCACTGCTGGCAGTTTGTGAAGTAGGACTCGAACCTAGCGAGTGGGGTCCCACTGAGGTGGATGATGGAGGACATTGGGGGCGAAGTAGGATGGCATGATTGACTACAACAACAAAATTACATTTATAGAGCGCCTTTCACGTCGGGAGGACGTCCCAAAGCGCTGAACAGTCAGGTCGGGACCCAAGCATGGGGTGAAGGGTCGGGGTAGAGGGAAGGGGAAGGAGAGTATGAGAGGTGGAAGAGTGAGGAAGGGAGCAGAAGGCATGGTCGAAGAGGAAGGTCTTGTGTCCGGCCATGAAGGAGGAAAGAGAGGAAGTGAGGCAAAGGGATTTCAGAATGGAGTTCCACAGTGTGGGAGCAGAGAGGCTGAAAGCCTGGCCACGGATGATGGGGTGGTTGTCAGAGCCTGCTGAGTGGAAGGGATTGGGCTATGTCAAAAGTGGTGGAGAAGTCCAGGAGGCAAGGAGGCAGAGGCAGCCCTGGTCACAGATAGAGAGGATGTCATTTGTGACTTTCACAAGCGCAGTCTCTGTACTGTGGGCAGGGCGGAAAGCAGACTGGAGGGGTTCAAAGAGGGAGTGGGAGTAGAAGTGTGTGAAGTTGATTGGCAACAACATGTTCTAGGACATTTGCAATGAAGGGCGGGTTTGAAATGGGTATTGGCTAGGATTTGAGGGATCTTGGGAAGATTTTTTGAGGAAGTGGGTGATGACAGCAGATGACAGTGAAGTCATGTACCTCAGTATACTGTTAGACCACTTGCCTTTCTAGAAATGTGTTTGAATCCAGGCAGGTCAAGGTGAAACCTTGGGCAAGTTTCCTTACTCCACTCTCCTAACAATAAACCTTCTAAAAGAAACACACAATAATAAAATTGGTCATTTCAATCCACCGTTTTTAGAAGGACTGTTTGTGGGACACGGCTGATTGCAATTGGCTGCCGCATTTTACCCACAATATACAGCTAATTCACTTTACAGTATATTCTATGAAGCGGTTTGAGATGTCTAGAAGAAAAGCGCTATAAAGCACCAAACACAAGGATTATTATTATTATTTTGAGGGGGACAGGAACTGATCCAGAGGAGAGAGACTGATTGATGATGTCAGCCAACAGTGAGCAGGGGAGGAGGAGCTGGGTGACCAGCAAGTTGGTGGGAAGGGGGTCGAGGCATAAGGTGGTGGGTTTCATCGAAGTGATGGTGGATGAGAGGGAGGAAGGAGAGATGGGGAAGAAGGAATGTAGGCTGGGCGTTTTGGTAGGAGCTGATGCTAGGGAGGGTGAGGGGGACGGAGAGGTGGTGGTGGTGGGCGACAAGAGACAGGAGAATGAGGCTACCTGACGAATATTAGTCATTTTAGCGGAAAATAAGTCCATCACCTCCTCGCACTTGGCATGAAGTGAAGATTGAGGAGGCCTGAGGGGGCGCATGGAGGAGGTAGTGGTTGGTGGAAAAAAGGACTTTGTTTTTTGCCTTCAAGATGATGTTGGAGTAGAAGGCCGTTTTCACACGTGATAAAGAACGGTGGTAGCTGTGGAGTTGCTCGAGCCACAGTTGTTGGTGAACTGTCAGGCCAGTTTTCTGCCATCTGTGCTTGAGCAGCCGGTTGGATTTTTATGGAGCCGAGATGACTTTTATACTAGGCGGACTGGGTGGGTTTGGAGATGGAATTGGATTTCAGGGGGAACGAGAGAGTTGAAGGTGGAGGAGAGGCGATCATGGAACAGCTGGATGGCTGCTTTAGGATCTCTATGAGTGGAAGGCCAGAGGGATAGGAGGTCAGAGGATGTGAGGGCCTTTGTGAGGGTTTCAGAGGGCAGCCTTTTCCATGGGCCTTATAAATAGGGGCATTGAGTGCAAAAGTCAGGAAGTTATGATTAACATTGGTTAGGGCTCACCTAGAGTACTGTGTTCAGTTCTGGGCACCACACTTCAGGAAGGATGTTAAGACATGGGATAGGATGCACAGGAGATTTACCAGAATGGTACCAGGATTGAGGGACTTCAGTTTTGAGGAAAGGCTGGATAGGCTAGGATTATTCTTATTGGAGCAGAGAAGGTTACGAGGAGACCCAATAGAGGTTTTCAAAATCATGATGGGATTCGATAGGGTAAATAGGCAAAAACTGTTTCCATTGGTGGGTGTGTCAGATCACAAATTTAAAATAGTTTCTAAAAGAAGCAGAGGGGACGTGAGGAGACATTTTTTTATGCAGCGAGTTGTTCGAATCTGCATTACCCCAAAAGATGAAGGAGGCCGTTTCGATAGCAACTTTTAAAAGAGAGGTGGATGGTTATTTGGGGAGGGCAAGTTTGCGGGGTTATGGAGAGTGAGCTGGGGAGTGGGATTGACTTTGAATATCTCTTTTCAAAGAGATGGCGCAATGGGTGGAATGGCCTCCTTTTGCACTGTAAAATTCTATGAAATTGGGGGTGCTTTTTGGCATCTACCCAGGGGTGCTGGGTAGATGCCAAAAAGCACAAAGTATCTGTGTGTTTAAAATCTTTGTTGGGTTTAAATGGCCCTTCTGTAAAGGTTGCATGGGTTCATAAGCTTCAAAGGGCAATTCCCCGATTTGCTGTACACCCACTACACCCTGCATATGGCACTAACTTCTAAAGAATCACAGAAATGTACAGCACAGGCCATTTGGCCCATCATGTCTATACTGGCTCCCTCAAGAGCAATCCTTTCAGTCCCATTTACAATTCCTTTCGCCATACACCTACAGCTGACTCTTCTTAAGGTATCTAATCTACTTCCCGCTTGAGACCAATAAGGATTTTGCCTCAATTACTTCTCCTGGTTGCATGTTTACTAACTATTTTAAATTTATGCCCTCTAGTTATTGACTGACTGACCAGTGAAAATCATTTCTCTTTATTTACTTTATTTATTTTTATGTACCAAAATCCCTCAGAATTTTAAAGCCCTCGATCAGGTCACCCCTCAATCTTCTTTGTTCCTGCGAAAAAAAAGTTCCAGTTCCTCCAGTTTCGGCTCAAAGGTCTAACCACTCATTCCTGGTATTGTCTTAATACATGTCCTAACTAATACGGCACAGGCCTCTTTCACAGAATGTTTCACAGCTCGTGTCACACTTTGAGCTTTTGGAGAACGAAAGCATTCGTCAACAATGCTCCTCGAGTCGGTCACCTCTGACTCAAGGTTTCATTCAGTTGCTGTCACCCATTCTCCCCCGCCTTTACTCATTGCAAACTCCTGACATTTAGAACCATAGAAAATCTTACAGCACAGAAAGAGGCCATTCAGACAACCGTGAGCCTATGCCGACTCTTCGAAAGAGCTCTCCAACTAATCCCACACTTTCCTCCATAGCCCTGCACATTTTTTTCCTTTTCAAGTACCGATCCAATTAATAATAATAAACCTTGATGTAATGTAGCACCTTATTGAGTTGTTAAGATGTCTCAAATCGTTTCACAAAATACATCGCAAAGTGGATCGACTGTGTATTTTGTGGGCAAAACGCGGCAGTCAATTGCACATAGCAGCGTCCCACAACCAGTCGTGGATCGAATGACCAAATCGATACCTATTTATCGATGATACCCATTTGAAAAGCTACTATAGAATCTGCTTTGTAGTTCCTCCACCCCAGCTACTTCATTAAAAAAAACTAATTTAATTTTGAACACCGCTAAAATGAAACCTCTTTATTAAGTATATTTTGCACACAGAATATACAGTCGATGGATTCACTTTACAGTATGTGCTGTGAAGTGCTTTGAGACGTCTCGAAGATGCGATAAAGCCTAATATTAAATGCAAGGATTATTATTATTGTCTCCCCCTCAACCTTCTCTGCCCTAAGGACAACAATCCCAGCCTCTCTCTCTCATCTCGTCTCGGCACACGATTGAAGTCCCTGGTACCATTCGAGTAAAATCTCCTGCATTTTCGGGGTAAGATATTTTAAAATCAAACGGGGTTGGGGGGAAATATCTAAGCTTTTCTTTTTTCCCCCCCCGCTGAGTGATGAGGAGAGACGATTCAAACAATTACTTACCGGCAAAAGCGCGCAGTCAAGTCAGTCCCTCAAACGGTTAACGCGGCATGTCCCGAGCACAGGGGTGTCAGTGGTGAACAGGCGGGAGAGTGGTCAGACAGGGGCCCTGGACCAATCAATCGCATCACGTGCCAGCACGCTCCGCCAATAGGGTAAGGTCTGGTGGGCGGGACCAGCCTGGGCAGCGACCGTTTTTTTTAAAAAAGTCGTTCGTCAGAAGCGGCCGCCGCCATCGCCGTCTCTCACCTCAGGGTCACTCGACAGGTGAGCAAAATCCCTCCTGTCTCTCCCACCCCCTCCCTCCCGGTAATCTATGAGGAGAACTCCTATTATTTTTCTGGCTACGTTCGAAATAAGGCTTCATTTTTCCGCTCAGACATGGTTATCATCCGATGAATAATCGTCGTCGTGTTTGGCGTTTGGATGGAGCGCCTCATCATGGTCCAAAGCGATCCCCAGAGTTTTCAGTGAATAATTATTTAGGCAATTCTCCCCACATCCCCCACCCCCCCTCCCACTGCAATGCCCTACAACCAGCCCTGAATGGAGTGACTATATACAGTATAGAGTATTTATTATTATTAATAATAATAATCCTTGCGTTTGATGTAGCACCTTATTATCGTGTCTCTGGGCGTCTCAAAGAGCTTCACAGAGCTGTGTAAAGTGTAGTGACTGTATATATCGTGGGCAAAACGCGACAGCCAATCATGCACAGCAGAGTCCCATTGTGGATGGAAGTTAAATTATTTTTCAAAAATCGAAAGGAATTATTAGCCCTGTTGGATTGTCGACCAGGACACTGGGAGAAACTGGATTCTTTTTTCAGTAGTATTGTGGGGAGTTCAGTAATTTAATCTTTGAGCTCAACAACCTGACTTCAGCGCTTGGGACATCCTCCTGTAAATGTAATTATTGATTGATTGAACAACAGCCTGTATTTGTATTGCATTCTTCAAGTAGGATAATTAATAATAATCCCCGCATTTGATATAGCGCTTTTCATGTCTTCTAGACTGTGTCTCAAAGTGCTTCACAGGCTATACTGTAAAGTGAATTGACTGTATTTGTGGGCAAAACGCGGCAGCCAATTGCGCACAGCAACATCCCACAAACAGTCTTCGATTGAGAGACCAAATTTGTTTTGAGGTATTATTATTATTCGGGTGTGTGTGTGGAGTAAGATAACTTTCCCAAGGTTTCGCACTGACCTGCCTGGATTCGAACATGGGTCTCAAGCTTGTGAGGCGAGTGCTCTAACCACTGAGCTACAGGACTGCCACAAATTGATTATCCTCATTGGGAGCCTAGCAAGGACTGGAATGAAGGACTGGAATGATGGTGGAGTTTGGGTTCATTGGATTTAGGAATACGAATGAGGGGTGGTTTGAGGATCTTGAATTACATAGTGTAGCTCAAGTTTCCAATCTTCCAAGACAGAGAGAGGTCAGCATGTTCTGATTGAGTCAAGCTAATGTTACTGATGCTCAAATTTTTTTATTATTATTGTAAAACCTTGCTTTGACTAGTGAACTCTTTAATTACCTAAGGGGGTACAGTTATTCTGGTTGTGTTTATCCAACCTACCCCTTGAAAACATAATTTCAGGACATGCATCTGAGAACACAGTGAATCGCTGAATCGTTCCATTTTTAATCATGATAAACAATACAGTATGTAACAAACACCATTCTACTTCTATAAACCTTGCAGAAAGTTCCGCGTCTGGAATCTCTGCCCCTTTCTGTGCAAAGCAGTGAAACAAATTTCATATTGAGGCAGGTCGGAGCCAAGAAATGAAGAAGAAATAAGGGTCTAAGGTGGGTGATTTGTTTTTCTTTGGGGGTAATTCTGATATAACACACTACAACCTGTCTCCCTCCTTTCTATTAGCCTCCTTAAAAGCCTTTCCCTCCCAACGTACTCCAGGTATGATGAAGGATCGTGGACCTGAAACATTGACTTACTTTCCCTTTTCCATAAATGCTGCCTGACCCACTGAGTGTTCCAAGCGATTTCTGTTTTTTACGCTAGAACCTGCAATTTTTCAAATAGAAAAATATTAGGAAAACAGTCAGAACAAATTGCTGATTGGATCAGGATAGCAAAGATAAACAACCTTATGGCACAGTTTCATATTGGGCATTGTTGGTAGAATATTGTGCCAAATAAAATAACTTGAAGGTAGCAAGTAACTTCTCTAAACATTAGAAATGGTTGATTGACTCAGTGAAATGTGTATTCGAAGTGTTCAGGTATGAACCTTGCTCAGTTGGTAATAATCATGTTTCCGAGTCAGAAGTTTCAACTTTATGGTTTCAACGTTCGTACTTTAAGTTCATAGTCTGGGCTGAAACTCAATTTCAGTGCTAAAGAACATTGCATTGTCAGAGATGCTGTCCTTTGGATAAGATATTAAACCAAGGTCCAGTCTGTACATGTTCAGCTTGATATTAAAGATCCTGTGGGACTATTTGAAAGAGAAGAAGGTTTCTTGCAGTATTCTGGCCAATCACCCCCAGATGAAATTGGTTACTCACATCACAGTTGTTTGTGGGACATTGCTGTGAACAAAATTGGCATCTGTGTCCAGCTACAAAGTACACATCTGCTAAGCACTTTGAGGCAGCCTCTTGATATGCAAGGTGGACTGACAGGTTCCCCATACCCCAGCAGATGAAGTTTAAAATCCTCATCCTAACTCTCTCGACTTTCCTCTAACCACATTCTTTCAACCATTTCCTCCCCCACCCTCACTCTCGAATTCACTACCCCAGAAGGTTGTAGATGCTCAGTCCTTGAACATTTTCAAGGCTGAGACTGATAGATTTTTTAAAAATAGAGGGATTAGGGGATATGGGGAAGGGCATGTAATTAGAGTTAGTCAGCAGATCAGCTATGATCTTATTAAATGGTGGGGCAGGCTCGAGGGGCCGAATAGCCTACTCCTAATTCTTATGTTCTTATGTTCTCCTCTCAAACTTCCCAGTGCCCTGGGATGTTCTGATGTGAAAGGTGCTACCTAAGTATATTTATACTATTGTAAAGGGTCTATATCAAATGTACACGTTCCTTTTATTATGTTGGTCGGCAAATAAATTGTCAGCTTGGTTTAGTTGGTAGCACTCTTCCATGAGGTCAAACGTTTGTGGGAGAACCTGTTATAGTCTATTTCAACCTCCAATACAATGCTGAGTTGGGGTGCTGTAGTGTTGGAGGTGCTGCTGCACCATAGATGAGATGTTAAATCAAAGTCCTATCCTATCTCTGTGGACCACGCAATCCTCCTCTACCGCCTCTCAACCTCGAAGGCTCTGTCCTCGAATGGTTCCGGTCCTATCTCTCCCACTGCCTTCACTTTGTTTCCTCAGCGGCTTTTCCTCCAGCCCCCACACAGTCACATGCGGCGTTCCACAGGGCTCTGTCCTTGGTCCCCTGCTCTTCACCCTCTACACTCTCCCCCTGGGCGACATCATCTGCAGGCATGGGGTAAATTTCCACGTATATGCGGATGACACCCAACTCTACCTCTCTGCATCCACCATCGACTCCAGGACTCCTGGCGTTTTGACTGCATGTCTGTCCGACATTGAGTCCTGGACGAAGGCAAATTTCCTATAGCTCGCTCACTCGCTCGCTCACTCACTCGCTCGTTCACTCACTCACTCACTCACTCACTCACTCACTCACTCACTCACTCACTCACTCACTCACTCACTCACTCACTCACTCACTCACTCACTCACTCACTCACTCACTCACTCACTCACTCACTCACTCACTCACTCAAAACTTACATTTATGTAGCATCTTTCATGTTGAGAGGACGTCCCAAGGCGCTGTCCAGTTAGGTAGGGACAGGACGGAGGCCCTCCTGATCGGCTCACGCCAGCGCCTCCATACCCCAGGGGCTGACAATATCAGTGTTCAAGGCTGCTCTCCCCACCTCTCGAATCCAATCAGGAAGCTGGGTGTCTTGTTCGACCCCGAACTATCCTTCCTCCCCCACATCCGCACAGCCTTCCATCACTTCCGCAATATTGCCAGACTCTGCCACGACTTCATCCTCCATGCCGCTGAAACTCTCATCCATGCCTTTATCACTTCCAGGCTTGACTACGGGAACTCTCTCCTCGTTGGCTTGCCCAGCTCCTCCCTTCACAGGCTGCAGATCATTCAGAACTCTGCAGCTCATGTACCAGGCTTCGTGACCACAACACTCCCACCCTCGCCCGTCTCCACTGGCTCCCCATTCCCCAGAGGATTGAATTCAAGATCCCTCGTCCTCACTTTCAAGGCCATTCATGGCCTTGCCCCCGCCTATCTCTCTGACCTACTGTCTCCCTATCAGCTTGCCCGAATCCTCCGTTCAGCTGACTCAGGCCTGCTCCATGACCACCATCCTAAGTGCCCAACCATCGGCGGCTGGGCGTTTAGCCTCTCTGCTCCCGCACTATGGAACTCCATCCCGCAGCCCCTCTGCCTTGCTTTCTCCCTTTCCTCCTTCAAGGCTGGTCTCAAGACCTTCCTCTTCAACGCGCCTTCGGCCCCCCCCCCCCCCGACTAACTCTTCCCCCTCTCCTTCCCCCTCCCCTTCCCCCCCACCCCCGCTTGGTTCCGACCTGCCTGTTCAGCATCCTCCCGACGTGAAAGCACTCTGAGAAGCTGTCCGGCGTGGAGGACGCTATATGAATCAAAGTTGTTCTTGTGGTTGTTGAAAGGCGCTATACAAATGCAACTTTTGTTGTTGTTGTTGTATGCTCTGGTGGATGTTAAAGGTCCCGTGGCACTATTTGCAAAGAGTGGGAAGTTTCTTCCAGTGTCCAAGCCAACAATAGTCCAAATAAAATTGGTCACTCACCCCATGGAACAATGCTGTGTGCAAATTAACTGCCAGGTTCGCCCAGAAAGCACATAGTACACCACTCCATAGTATATGCTGTGAAGTGCTTTGAGATGCTTGACGATGTGACAAGGTGCTGCATTAAAGGCAAGAATTATTATTGCTCCCTAATTAAAGGTTCCGAAGTGGTGTGGATCACTCAACCTTCTGATTTAGAGACTATTAACTGAGCCAGGCTGAAATTGTTGGAATAGTCCAACATAAGGCCAACATTTTTGTGTTGTATTAGGGGATTGGTCATTTTTTTGGACATAACATTCCAAGGAATACTTACAGGGTGCATCATCTTTCCTGCTGTTTGGAATGAATTGGCCCTCATTTCTATTTTTGGCTGGATTGGTCTGCTTTGCCTATCAGAAAACAGAAACCGATACAGATGTTGAGGATGTCGTCTGTATTGTTCAGAACATCACTGGCCCAGATACCAGTATTTGCAGGCAAGTAATGTGGTCACAGCTAGAGTCATTTTGATATATAAAAACTACATTGTGCTAAAATTTAGAATGTATTGTTGAATTGTACTTGTTCTTATCTCCCCATTGTTCTTTAATGGTGATATGGATTAGATGTGGATTATCATGTTTCTCAGATAGTATTTTTATAGTAGAAAGCTTATGTTAAAGTTGAGATCCACCAAAATAGTCAATTCACATAATATATTCTGTGAAGCGCTTTGAGACTTCTCAGTAACGTAATAAGATGTTGTATCAAATTCAAGTATGATCATTAAGTGAAATTTTGGTATATTCCAAAATATATCTAGGTGTCTTGTTTGACCCCGAACTGTCCTTCCTCCCTTATATCCGCTCCATGACCGGTACAGTCTTCCACCACCTCCGCAATATTGTCAGAGTCCGCCACTATCACTGGCCGCCGAAACTCTCATTCACGCCTTTATCACTTCCAGGCTTCACTACAGGAACTCTCTCCCCGTCGGCCTTCCTAGCTCGTTCCTTCACAGGCTGCAGATCATCCAGAACTCTGCAGCTCGTGTACTCTCCCGCACCAGGCTCCGCGGCCGCATCACTCCCACCCTTGCCCGTCTCCACTGGTTCCCCATCCCCCAGATGATCGTATTCAAGATCCTCGTCCTCACCTTCAAGGCAATTCATGATCTTGCTCCAGGCTATCTCTCTGACCTGCTGTTTCCCTATCAGCCCACCCGTCCCCTCTGCTCAGCAGGCTCTGGCCTGCACCGCCCTAACCGCCCCATCATCGGTGGCCGGGCTTTCAGCCTCTCTGCTCCCACACTGTGGAACTCCATCCCGCAATCCCTTTGCCTCACTTCCCTCTCTTTCCTTCTTCAAGGCTGGTCTCAAGACCTTCCTCTTCGACTGTGCCTTCTGCTCCCCTCCTAACTCTTCCCCCTCTCCTACTCTCCTTCTCCTTCCCCCTACCCCCACCCTTCTTCCTCCCCCGCTTGGGTCCCGACCTGATTGTTTTGGGACGTCCTCCCAACGTGAAAGGCGCTCTCTAAATGTAGTTTTGTTGTTGTTGTTATATCCTAATACAACTTCTTTAAAGTCCACTTTATTTATTTTCTGACTTTGGAATCCTTTTTTTAAAATCCGCGTCCCTTGACACCCGGAAGAATGGATTTATTTTTTCCACAGCCCAATTAAAGAAGCAAAAAGTGACTTTAACAACCACCACAAATTACATTTGTATAGTGCCTTTCATGACGAAAGGACTTCCCAAAGCGCTGGATAGTCAGGGATTTGGACTAGAGCAATGGAGGGCAGGGAGTGTGGGGGAAGGCTGGTGACCAAAAGTGCAGTCAAAGAGGGTCTTGAGACAGGCCTTGAAGGGGGCAAGTGAGGGAGTGGGGTGGAGGAACTGCAGGATAATAATAATCTTGCATTTGATATAGTGCTTTTCACATCTTCTAGACGTCCCAAAGGGCTTCACAGAGTATGCTGTAAAATGAATTGACTGTATATTTGTGGCATCCAATCGCACACAGCAGTGTTCCACAAATTAGTCATGGTTTGAAATTACCTATGTATTATTGGGGGGTTTTCGAGGGATTATTATTAGGTGTGGAGTTAGGTAACTTACTCAAGGTTTCACACTGCCTGGAATTGAATCCAGGTCTCTCTCTTGCAAGGCAAGTGCTCTAACCACTGAGCTACAGGACTCCACACTGGAGTTCCAAAGGGTGAGGCAGAGGCTGAAGGCCCGTTCGCTAATGGTGATTAAGGTTAATAAATGTTTTGTTGCACACAAAATGTCATGAAAACAAAAGCTTTGTGCTACAGTAAAACCTCGATAAGGTTGACAATCTGAAAGCTGGCAACCCCCTAAAATTGATAATATTTCAAAGTACATTACATACAATATTAGATATTTTTCTGATGTTTCTGATGGGTTTTTTCCGGCAAATCTCCCGAAGTTCATAACAGCTCCTATTAGTTGCCGCTCTGTCATGTGGTACTATGGTTGCTACTTGGGCATTTTTTTGCTTCAGTGCTTTGTTTGCAGTACATGTGGTTTATGTGGCGGTGTTCCCCCAGCCATTTCTAGGTAGTTTCTAAGTATCGGCAAACTCCGCAGCTGCCTGATCCGAACTGAACCGGATTATCAAGGTTTTTCTGTATAACAAAACTAGAGTATCTGAGTGGTAGCCTATTAATCATACAAGCCCAAATCCTAACAGGTGGGGTCGTCATAGCTGGTCATCCATGGCCATTCTGTCCCATTTTTCCTCAAGTATAACTGATATAAAATCATCGTAAAACAAATGCTTGTTATGATACCTCTTGCATTGGATTTCTGTTCTCTTGCGGGCAGGTGAGGGACACTTTACCTCAGTGAAGTGGTATTACTGTAGTATGGCTCTTGCACTGTGCCTAGATGTGGAACTCATCTGCAATCAGAGATTCAATGAAAGGCTTTCCGCAAAAATAATTGCTATATATGCTTTCAATAGGCAGCAAATATTAATTTGTGTCAGATTTCTGTAATAGCTATTTTCTACCACTGGATGTCCTAGATGCCCTTTGGAAAGGTGATTTTTTTCCTCCAATTTACCCAAGCTATGGCTGATGAAGGATTAGTCAGCCTGGCTCACCATAAATCACAGAATTATTTGGGTAAATTATTTGGATAAAATAACCCTTTGGTCCATCTGATCTCATCCTTCAAGCACACACTCCCACCCTTGCATTGCAACATCTGTGTTTTTAAAATAAATCCGATATCCTTTCCTCAATCAACCTTCCTTTAATCCTTTAATGTTAGCTCTGCCTATTAATGTAAAGCAGAATCTGCCAAACATTGAATTTTTCATCCAATAATAAGGAGCATGAGTTGGTCTTACACTGTTTTGACTGATGTAGTAAACCTGCTCTTGCTCTGGACATGTCCGTCATAAATAACACTCTGGATAAAGAAATCGTTTCCTTCCTGATGTCTTTCCTGGAAATGCACTTTGCAACTCTAAACCCAGTGGTTTGGACCCTACCTGGATTTGGGATCGGGGAGAGTGGAAGGAAGGGAGGGGAAGAAGGGGGTGACCAATGGCACAGTTGAAGAGGAAGGCTTTGAGGCGGGACTTGAAAGAGGTTGAGGAGCTTCGAGGCTGAGGGATTGCTGGATGGAATTCCAAAGGTTGGGGGTAGAGTGGCCCGCCAATGGTAGATGGGTCAGGGGACCTGGATGAGGCTAGAGCCTGCTGAGCAGTGGGTGTGGACAGGGTGGTAGGGGTTAGGAGCTCCCATAGTTAGGAGGCCTTTAAAGGGGAAGTCCAAGATCTTTAATCCTCTGAGTGATGGCAAGTCAGTGGGGTTGAGCGAGAATGTAAGGATTATTACAAACCTAGTACAGTAAAAGCTTGGTTATCCGGTACCCTCGGGACCTGACCGGTGCCGGTTAATTAAATATGCTGGACATGCAAGTTACAATGCAGGTATTAGGTCCAAGGGTTGGGGACCCTAGAGTGTGTATCGGGTACACTGGTGGAGTCTAACCAACTAAAAACGCATAGCTTGCCATTGATATTTCTGTTAAGATATTTCCTAACAAAAAAATTACTTATTTTGAAACATAAAATATTAATAACATAACTCATCATAACAGAATATTACCAATATTAAAAATCATAACAGAATATTACCAATAAAGCATTCCAGCACACTTTGTAAAATGATCGGTAAAAAAGCATTCCAGCATTCGGTAAGTTTAATAGTGCGCATGCAAATGCGCAAAGTGAGCATACCGTGAGTGTCCTGGATGGCTATGATATGAGATCTGGTTGCTGGAATGGTGAATTGTATTGGGAGATACCGGTTGGTTGATCGTTCCGGTTAGTTGGGTGCCGGATAACCAAGCTTTTACTGTAATTAAAATGTTATCCTATAATTACCGTATATCTCCGCGTATAAGGCGCACCCGTGTATAAGGCGCACCCCCCACTTTTGACCTTTTCTTGGTGAAAACAAATGGAAGCATTTTCAATGATATTGCCGGCAGAAGGGAGGAGAGACAGGAGGTAGGGAGAGAGAGAGCCAGGCAGCCAGGGAGAGAGAGAGGCAGGGAGGCAGCCAGGGAGAGAGAGAGGGAGAGAGGCAGGCAGGCAGGCACGCAGGCAGGGAGGGAGGGAGGGAGGGGGGGAAGCAGGCAGGCAGGGAGGGAGGGAGGGAGAGGCAGGCAGGCAGGCAGGGAGAGAGAGCGGCAGGGAGTGAGGCAGGCAGACTGGGTTTGGCAGAAGGCAGGCAGCAAGCACAGCACTGAAGTCCGTTGCTAAGCCACTGCCAGGGCGGCCGAGGCCGAAGCCCCGTCACCCGCTCCCCCCAACCCCCGCCGGACACTGACCAAACCCCGACTGACAGCGCGCCAGCCACCCCTCCTGTTTACTGTATTTCCGAGGCTCAAAATTTCTTGTATCTGCGTATAGGGCGCACCCCCAACTTTTGAGATCTTCCGACGTGCAAAAAAGTGCTCCTTATACGCGGAGATATACGGTAACTAAACATGCACTAAATCTGTGTTCAATGTACAGCATTATAATGAAGGATTTAACTCTTATGAAATGAATGTATTTACTTATTGAGTCACCTACTGGAAGTGCAAATTTGTTCTGGAATGGCCCTGTGTTTTATTGCATGCCTAATTCGATATTAAGTTTCCTTATTGTTAATTGATCAACAAGCAAAAAGTCATTGGAATCTGTTTACAATTTTTATAAACACATATTCTCTTGTTCCACTTCGTTAAATTAAAACAGATTGATTTAGAAATTTAACTTTTTTTAATAACCACATTAATATGAAAAATACTTTTCCTTTCAGAGGTGATCTTGAAATAAACTATCCAGAGTTGGGCAATTTAGCGTGTAGTGTCATCGTGAGATGTCTTGAGTTCCAAAGAAAGCTGAGCGAAAAATGGGGACCTCCATCTGTTAAACATTTTCAAAGTGCCCAGGTACATAGAGACAGTACGTCAATTAAAGTGTAAGCTAGCCAGTTTCATATTTGGAGTTTTTAGTGTAGAGCGCATGTATACAAAGAAAGTGATATCAGTGGCAACCTAATTGTCTAGAAATTGGCTATTTTGTAGCACAGGAGATAGACTGTTTAGGCCCAACACAAGTTTAAGGCCCAACACAAGTTGGGCCTTAAATTTATTTGGGCAGCTAGGTGTCTGCCACATGCGGAAACCCATCCCCAAGTTGAGATTTCCATGCATCCTGTCTACACATGGAAATGCCAGAGATAGATTGTTGGAATGCGCATTCTCTCCCTGGAGGGACGCATCCTAATTCTGAATAGTATTAGGTGAAGGTATTAGGTCCAAGGGTTGGGGACCCTAGAGTGTATATCGGGTACACTGGTGGAGTCTAACCAACTAAAAACGTATAGCTTGCCATTGATATTTCTGTCTGGCAAGTTTTGCTGCTGCTTGTCCAGCTAGAACTCCCTACCTGTTAGGGCAGTGCTTCCCAACCTTTTCGCCAGCATGACCCCCATTTCAACACTGAAAACATTTGGGATCCCAAAGTGGTGCAGACAATTATGCGCCTGTGCGCGAGAGATCACGAGAGTTCAGGTTGGGAAACAGTAAGCGTATTCAACATAGCCAGCTAGGTAACTTCACTGCTACTGCTAATACACTGATAAGTATTTGAAATTATTTAGAATGAAGTTTGTGTTGACTTTGATGGATATGTTGCACTATTAATCACTATTAATATATTGATCCTTTCACTTTTTTTTGCCAACAGAGGCTTTGCGACCCAATTTTTTTTGTCCAGAGCTAGATGGCATTGTGACCCCATTTTGTCATGTTGCAACTCCAAATTGGGTTGTGACCCCTGGGTTGGGAAATGCTGTGTTAGGGCTTTGGCTTGAAGGAGCTGAGAGGGATGAGCCCTGCCCCCAGTGAATTGCCAATAAACTAAGCTGGGCTCTGCTATCATCAGCAGTGCCTGGAGTACTGCAGGCTGGTCTTGGCTCAGGATCAGAACTGCTAAGACCCCACCAGAGGGCTATGTCACTTTGGTGCCAGTTCAGCTTCAAGGAACCGCCACTCACTGGGAGCCATGAATACCTTTACTGAAGCGTTCTGAGATGCCATCCTGCGTGGAGGGCGCTATATAAATTGTTGTTGTTGTTACTTCCATTTACTGTGGGTGCTCAGCAAGCCTATGTTTTAGCAGTTATAATTGAGTTATTTTGTATCTGTTCCACTTTTTGAACAATTGAGTAGTATTGAAGTCATTCCTATGTACAGTAAAAGCTCGTTTATCCGGCACCCAACCAACCGGAACATTGAACCAACCGATACAATTCACCATTCCAGCCCCAGATCTCATACCGGAGCTATCCAGCACATTCACGCATTTAGTGAGTTAGTTGTCTCACAAGAGTACAGTACGAGTAATTCTGAATGATGCTGGTAGTGGCTTAAAGTGGCACTGCCAGTTTTTCCTCTCGTCGTGTCCGCCATTGTAGAAGTTATCGATATACTGTACATCCATACCCCAGCACCTCAGCGTGGCTTCTTAGTCATCTAAGAGTTTAGAGTTGCAAAATCGCATCAAGAATTTGACTGAAGAAGAAATTGAAAAATGGTTTGATATTGACAAAGATGTTGAGGTGACACATATTGTATATGATAAGGAGATTACAGAGTCTGTTGTTAATCCTGAAAAGGATAAAGAAACTGCAAAAGACTCAGAAGATGTTGATATCAGAGTAGAAAAAATTAAGTGGAAAAGTGCTTTCTCCACACTGCTGAAATTTGCAGAACAGCAGTTGTGTTATTCTGCCCAGGAAGTGATCCAGCTGCTCATCCCGCACAACACTTTCATGCATAAATGGCAGAAGTTGAAAAAGCAGGCTGACTTAAGGAGTCTGTTTAAGCTACCTTCTAAGGCTTGTGGCGGAACTGATGACCCCAAGGAAGTGGAGAAAGACATTCAGAACTGCCAACCCTCCCGATTTTTGCGGAAGCCTTCCGCTTTTACATGCTCCCTTCCGCCCTCCCGATCCCAGATAAATAACTTCCGATTTTTTGCCATTTCATAATTTAAGCTAAATCCCCCATGCACCACCTATGTTCAGTAGGGGAAGGATGGAAGAAATCAGTTTAATGGAGAAGAGAAAGTGAAATACTATAGAGAGAAGCGTTGTATTTACCTTAATCCTAAGAGAGAAGCTGTCGCTAGTTGATTGCAACTGGGTCCTAGTGCTATACGCTAGCTGTTCGCACACACACAATACCTGTAGATCCACGAGTTCAGCTAGACTGTGAGGGTAGTAAAGATCCTGATAGGCGGGGACCACAGAGCGGTTGAATACACACCAATGTGCGGATGAATGCGGTCCCTTGTTTGGAGGAGTGAAACTTGAAATTTAAACCACAGATGTAAATCGCAGATGTACAAAATTAAGGTGTGCAGGGTGCCTGGATGCCTGTTAATGTCGAGTCCTGGCTTAACTATTGGCTGAAACTGAAGTGATAGAGGCAATAATAAAATCCTTCCTGAAAATGTAACAAACCTTCCTGAAAAATTACTACAACCTTCCTGAAAATCTTCCTTGAAGGTTGGCAGCGCTGGACATTATTGAAGTGCAAGATGCAGTTCCTTCAACTTCAACAGATAAAAATTACATGATTATATACAAATTTTTGTTTAAATGTACAGCATTTGCAATAAAGTACTCATACAATATTCTGTTATCATCTGTTATTATTTAGTCTATTACAGTGTTACTGTAATATGGTATGTTTTAAATAAGTTAAATATATCAATTGGTTCACCCATTTTTTTGTGTAGCAATGTCTTACAAATATTCATTACGTGAATGTCACATTTTAATTAGTTTCCTATTTGTTGGTCAGGAAACCGGGAGAAACTCCCTTCTCTTTTCAAAACCATGCCATGAGATCTTAAAACATTCACTTGAGCGGGCAAATGGGACCCAGAATAAAGTTTCTGTTTGTTAAAGACTGTTATCCAAGTATTCTTTCTTGACCACATCAACATTAGCTGAACCAATATTTTACTAAACATATCTTTGGAAACAGAAAACGTTTCAAATAAAAAATCATGAGTCTGCAGGAACTTGGTATCATTGATATTAAGTATTGCCTTTATTGTACCACAGTGTGGTGCTATTGTTTTTTAAACTGATCTGTACTTCTTTGTTAGAACTTGTATATAAATTGAAATGGAGAGTTTTATGTCATGTATAATTATGTACATGTATTTATTATACTTACATTTTTCTAAAACAATGACTTCCCAGTGCCTTGGGAAGTCCTCCTGACTTGAAAGGCGTCATACAAGTGTAATTTTGTTGTTATTGTTACATTTAAGCTTGTACTGCACTAAGTGTAGCATTTTATTCAACTGGGAGATTGTTGGCCAGGGTACTAGGAGAAATCTCTTATTTTCTCAGATAGTAGAATAGTGTGCTGTGGGATATTTAAAGTCCATCTGAACAGGCATAGATGGGATCTTGGTTCAATGTCGTATTGAAGTACGGGACTTCCAATAATGCAGAGGAGACTCTTCCAATGCTGCAGCGGAGTATCAAACTATGCTCAGTTTTCTGATGTGGGATTTTAACCCACAACCTTCTAAATACGAAGGGAGAGTACCACCGGCTGAGCTAGGCTAAAGCTTTCAAAGTATTTCTTAGAAGAAATATTGAATTATAAGATGGATTCAATTGGCTTTATACTGTAGTAAGGTTATGTAAGATAAGTCTGTTTTGATTTTTTTTGTATCTGAACAGGAGGAAATTCAGTGCATGTTACATATTTAGATTTTAAAAGCTATTGATATAGTAGTACCTTGGAAACGATCCATAAGATTGGTAGGTGGAAATATGGAGCAATAGCTTTGTAAATGGCTATTTCATAGAAAGCCATGGGTAATTGTACATAGAGCTGCTGCAAAGAAAAGGAAGTGACTAGCCGGGAGCCTCCAAGATCTGTGTTAGGGCCAATACTATTTAAGCTGCACACAAAACATTTGAAAGTGGCGATTGGATCAAACTGAGTTTGCTGATGATACTAAGTTTGGTAAATTACCCAGAGAATTGGTTGACCAAATTCAGAAGGATTTAAATAGATTTGAGTGACAAACCCTGTCATTTAATGTAGGCAAATGCATATTGATTGTAGTGATGATAATAATAATCCTTGCATTTGATATATATTCAAGATGTATCAGATACACAAGAATTGACTATTTTGTGGGTGAGTGTGGCAGCCAATTGTGCACAGCAATGTCCCATAAACAGCCATAGAGTAATTTGACTAATTATGTTTGGAAGCAGAATAAATGGAGGGTCTAAGCATTATTAGTCTACTAGTTACAACATACCAGGGAGCTGTTTGCGGGTACGAGTGGGTAGATCTGTGAAAACATTTGTACAGTGTACGGTGCATCAGTTGGAGAATCTTGTGCTGTGTAGCTACAGGAACACAAGTAACGTGAAAAGATTGACATCTGAGTGCAGCTAAAAGAGGATACTGTCTTGACTTCAGTGAGTATCTTGTGAAGCAGCACTCAAATACTGCCTTAGGCATGTCAAATTCTAGCAGGTGCCATGGCACCTGAAGTTTCCCAATAGTAAAATTGATGGTAAAACATTGATTGTTACACAGGTGAGTTGATGTGTGTGTATCTGTGTGTGTCGTTGGTTTGGGGGGTGGTTGGGAAGAAGTATTGAGCCTGGAGATAATTAAGGAGTGGCTACTAGTTAGTGGTGTTTATATGTGTTTATATGATAACAACAACAAAATTACACTTGTATAGTGTGTCTTTTATATCAGAAGGATGTCTCAAGACGCTGGACAGTCACTGTTTCAGATAATATTGCAAACTACAGTAGTTATGAAATGCTGCAATTTCAGCCTATATTTTATACTACATACAGTAAAAGCCCATTTATCCGGCTCACTTGGGACCTGGCCAATGCAGGTTAAAGCGCGTGTCGGATATTCGGCCGAAAACACAAAAACATACCATATTAATAATAGACTAAATGAGAACAGAATATTGTATGGATACTTACCAATAAAGCAATAAATATCGATTACAGTCGTGCTGTATTATTGTGTGCTGTGTTTATAACACAGCACACAATCAAAGGGGTATTCTCCTTCCCCCTCTCTCTCTCACACACACACACAGTCAGTCCGACATCTCGATAGCTCCAAACCTGACCCCCCTCCACTCCTCTCATTTTCCATCTAAATTAATCAACTCACCCCCTTGCTCTCCCCCACCTCTCTCTCCCTCCTTCCTTCCCTCGCTCTCTTTCACACACAGTCAGTCTGGCATCTCAATGGCTCCAACCCAAACCCCCTCCACTCTTCTCATTTTGCATCTAAATTAATCAACTCTCTCTCTCCCCTCCTCTCCCCCACCTCTCTCTCCCCCTCATACTCCTCTCTCTTTCTCTTTCTCTCCCGACCCTCTTTACCTCTCTCCTCACCCCTCCCACCCTCTCTCTCTCTCTCTCCCTGCCTCTCAAACCATGAAGTGCACTATGGCAGTATTCTGTGAGGGAAAAAAAATGGCAGCCACTTCAGCCACTAGGATCAGCATTCCAAAATTCTGATAGGGAAAAAACAGCAGCGCCACCTTCAGGCACTAGTAATAGCATTCCAAAATACTGATACATTGTACCAGATAAGATCCGGTTAATCAAATGGGAACTTTTTTTTGAGATGCTGGTTATACGGAAGTTACGGTTGATTGGGTCACGGATAAACAGGCTTTTACTGTATTATAACATTTCCCATCATTTGAAATAATTTATATGATAAATAATTTTTTTTAATGATAAATAATTTAATGATAAATCCACAGTTTTGATCTCATGTCTTTGGATGTATGTGACTTTTTTTCCAAGTACAGGTAGACCCTGCTTAACTTAATTCCGCTTAAGGTTATTTCATTATTACATAGCTGATACATTGGAACATATTTTCATTTAACATTGCGATGTTTGCTATTACATCGTTCGCGTGGGTGAAACAAGCCAGGCTGGCAGCAAGTGAGACCGGTAGCGAGTGATTGAGCCGGGCAGGCAGACAGTGAGCAAATATAATGTTTTTTGTTTGAAAATGTTGATGAAAAATGTCCAAAAGAACCTAACTCCAGTTTTTACATTCATTTCTATGGGAAACATATATTTGTATAACATGTTTTCGCTTAAAGTCACAATTTGCAAGAACCAATCTACGACGATAAGCGGTGTCTACCTGTATATGGAACATTGTCAGGATTAAAATGTTGTACGAAATGGAAGCAGAATGTGTCATGATCAGTAGAGATTATCTAGTGATTTGATGACTTCAAACCTCTTTCAGGTGTTGTAAGGTCATATTGAAAGTTTTTGATGTTATCTGAATTGCTTGATTACATTACTACTTTATAATCACTCACAGGAATACATTACTCTCCTTATATTTAAAATATTTTAGACTGCTGTTCTAAATGAAATGGTTCTTAGACCCCTGCAGTTGCCTTCTCAGTCTATAAATGATTGTTTTATGGCATCTATATTAACCCCTTAGAGCTTCATACGATCACGTTAAAACAGATGTGGAATCAAAGTTTAGCAGTTTATCCATAATACAGTATTTAAAACAATCTTTATGGTACAGTACTTCTGTTAGTGTTTACTGCACTGCTATGTGATTTATATGACACTCCATTGAGGTACTGGCGTCCCAACGCCTTGGGATGTCCTCCCGACGTGAAAGGGGTTATACTAATGCACTTTGTTGTTTACTTGTTATACACTCTAGTTGGAGATGCTATCTTTCCTATGAGACATTAAAAATCTGTTTAAATTGAAGATTCCAATGTGCTATTTGAAAAGATAAGAAGTTTCTCAGGAATGATGTCCAACAATCCTCATTTAAAATGGATTAATCACTGTTTATGAATAATTGTTGAGTGCTATGTGCAAAATAATTGTTGAGTTTGTCTACAAAACACGCACTATAAATCCTATGAAGTGCTTTGAGACTCTTGATAATATGGGGAAGTTTCCTTACTCCACATGCCTAATAATAATCCCTCTGAAAAAATCACAATAATAAAAATTGGTCATTTCGATCCACGATTGGTTTCTATAAGATCACCTCTCATTCTTCTATATTCTAGAGAATATAAGCCTAAATTGCTCAACCTATCCTCATAACTCATTCCCCTCATACCAGGTACCAACCTAATAAATCTATTTTGTACCCCCTCCAAGGCGAGTACATCCTTTCTTAAATAAGGAAACCAAAACTGCACACAATATTCTAGGTGTGGTCTCACCAGGGCCCTATAGAGTTGAAGCAAGACTTCCCTACTCTTATATTCTAACCCTTTTGTAACAAATGCCAACATACCGTTAGCCTTCCTAGTTGCTTGCTGTACTTGCAAACTAACTTTTTGTGACTGGTGTACAAGGACACCCAAGTCCCTCTGAACTAGTCTCTCCCCTTCTAAAAAATAATCTGATTCATTGTTTTTGCCATCTGGGTGGATGACTTCACACTTCCCTACATTATACTTCATCTGCCACCTACTTGCACTCACCTAGCCTATCTATATCGCGTTGCATTTTTTAAATGTTATCCTCGGTGTTTACTCTCCCTCCTAGTTTAGTGTCATCTGCAAATTTGGATATGTTAAGTTCGATGTCCTCATCTAGATCGTTGATGTAGATTGTACAGAGTTGAGGCCCACGCACTGATCCTGTGGCACTCCACTATTCACATCCCGCCAATCTGAGAATGACCTGTTTATCCCTACTCGTTGTTTTCTTCCCCTTAGCCATTCTTCAATCCATGCTAATATATTCCCCTTAATTCCATGGGCCCTTATCTTGTGGATCAACCTATATCGAATGCCTTTTGGAAATCTAAATATACTACATCTACTGATTCTCTACTGTCTAATCTATTTGATATGTCCTCAAAAAAATCTAAAAGATTTGTTAAGCATGACTTTCCTTTTGTGAAACCATGTTGACTCTGTCTAATCATATTGTGATCCTCTAAGTACCCAACTACGATATCCTTAATTAAGGATTCTAGAATTTTCCCTACCACTATATTGTTCTTGTATAGTTTGGGACATGACATGTCTTGCTAATACAGTACCAGGATGGTGGAAGCGGAACTGGATGGATCTTGGTCTTTGGCCTAGTAATTTGTATGTTATTCTCCACAACCCTTTCCTTGAATAATGCTAAAATACATTGCACCCGGTGTCTGATGAATTTCTTTAAGTGGAAATAGAGTGGAATTAGAGGAATGAGCTCCAAAGGAGGAGCTAGTGCTAGATATGCACTCTCTGGTCCAGATAGATATCTGTTAATTTACTTCTGTAATTGTTGATTATTTGCCTTTTCCTCTTTCTGTAGTGAAATTAATTACAGATTTGCTCATTAATATGAAAAATATTTGGCCCTGAGTGTTCATTTCTGGCACTAGCTTCTCCTTTGGAGCTCACTCCTTTAATTCCACACTTTAATTCCACTTGATGACGAACGTTACTGGAGTAAACTCCTTTGTTAATGCTGTTTATCTTGCTTGATGACCAGAGGCTGGTTTGGGATTGATCCTGTACTTGTGGTTCAAGAAGAGGAAAGCAGGGTGTAGTAAATCTCAGGCTAGAATGAGACATGCCAGGAGGAAGGATGTCATTTTGTTTCAGCAGGAGGCGTTTGGCTTTGAAAACTCAGTCAAAGAAGAGGCAGGTGGTGGAGATCAAGTAAAAATGAAATTTAGGAGAAGAGGGAAGAGGTAAAGTAAAGAATAATGAAGAAGAAATGTCAACAGAATGGGTCAGTTTGGGATAGGGAAGTCTTGTCTGGGTGTGGATGAGGGAGGAGGAGGGGTGTGGGAGGAGAGTGGAAGAGATTAAAGATGGATGGTAACTGATATATGGTTACAATTAAGGTGGGTGGCATGAGTGGGTGAAGGAGATTCACATTAACAGTAAATGAGATCATTACCACAAATATCATCATGTGATATTCCTATGGAGTATCTGATTGCATTTGACACACATGGTCACAAAAGTATTAATGTTCTATGGAGCTGCATAAATTACTTTATTGGTAATCTTATGGACAATAGTTCTCCTTTTCTGACTTTGGTCTGTATTCTTTGTTCTATCGTACAATACAAATTCAATGTGGATATATAGTGCCTTTCACATCAGGAGGATGTATTAGGGGCATTTGACAGTCTAGATTTAAGAACGTAAGAATTTACTCCGCCAAAGAAGATGAAGTCCATCCAGTTCGCCTTCCACCATCCTGGAAGTTGTATGTCACATCTCAAACTATATTCCTATTATTTCCTAACAGAAATCTATATCATTAATAACAATAACAAAATAATAATATAACAAGGTAACAATCAACAGTTTTCCCTCCTTGGGTATCTGTTCCATACATTTACTACTCAAGCTCACTGAAATAGTGTTGGCATCTTTAGTTTGATGGGAGCCAATTGGGTTGATAACCGGAAAGATGATCAAAGGTGCAGTCAAAGAGGAAGGTCTTGAGAGCGTGGGCAAAGGGACGGGGCAAGGGACTCCATGATACAGTTGCAGAGAATAGAGCAAGCGGCTGTAACCTAACCTACGTTAGGATGGATAGGGTGGAAGATATGAAGTAGGCTAGATCCTGCTGAGTGAAGGGAGCTGCCAGGTTGGTGTGATTTGAGAAGATTATACAAATGGCCTCCTGCACGGTAGATTACTATGATTTGATTTGATTCATATGAACATTTTAAAGATTTTATTGTTTTGCTTTTACCGTAAGCTTTTTTTTAAAAAGGGAACCTTTGATTATTTATGGATGATAACTGGCAGTTCTTGAAATGCTAAATACTAGTGTGGTCTGGAACTAAAAAAAATTGGTAAAGAAAGTAGAAAAGTTGCAGTTTAAAGTACATTTATAAAATCTTGTACCTAAGCGGTTACTGTAAGGAATGATAGATCACTTGAGTGGTTTTGTAACCTCCTGTGATATATGGTCATGTTATCTGTAAAACTGTATTACATGATTCTTCTTTATTGCCAGTGTTGCTGGCAGTCAGTAAAACAGATTACTTTCTAGGTCAAATCGATATGTATTTCATTTACTCAGCTTTCAAATACATTTTCAGTTCTATATAAAAATACATGGGTGGATTCTCACAGAGCATTGTATCAGAGGAATAGTTGTGTATTGTTCAAATTACAGATTTCTGTTTACTTTTTATTCCAACTTTTTAACTGGTTAAAGTGGAGTTTTTGCACAGATGGTTCCAATACAAAAGCAGCATGCATTTATATAGTGCTCCTAATACTGGGTGGCGTCCCGGAGAGCTTGATAGTGGTGGTGCACGATGTTGAGTCGGTGGGGGGGGAGGTGACTGTAGGCACAGTCGAAGAGGAAGGTCTTCAGGCGCGACCTGAAGGTGTGGAAGGAGAGCCATTGGGGATGGATAGAGGGAGAGTGTTGCAGAGTTTCAAGGGGTCAGTGCTGAAAGTGTGGCACAACAAAATTATATTTGCACAGTGCCTTTCACGTAAGGAGAAAGTCCCAAGGCGCTGGACATTTATTGATTCAGACCCGAGCTGAGGACTGGGGGGTGGGGGGAAAGGAGTTGCCGATGATTCCATCAAAGAGGAGAATCTTGATGAAAGACTTGAAGGAGGCCAGGGAGAGGGGCAAGACAGACAGACTTCGGGATGGAGTTCCAGAAGTTGGGGCAGAGTGACTGAGGTTCGCCCGCCAATGGTTGGGCTTGTGGATTGGGGAGCAAGCCAGAGGGGGCGGGAAAGTTGATCAGAGGATAGGAGGTAACTGAATTTATATGAACAAAAAGACATGATTGTCTCTGTCTGAAACCTTGGAGGTCTGCTCATAGGTAGCACAAAAATCAAGAACTTAGAGAAAGTAAAGTAATGAAACTTACTCATAGATCTATTTGAGATGTACTTTACTTACTACATGCCACGCAGATGTTTATATATATCAACTCAGTGACAAAAACATTTCCAAATGAACTGAAAGACTTCTCTTGCAACAACTGCGAATGTTGTCTTTGTTTTTAAAAACACCTGATAATGAATCTATGAATAAGGATTTCTGATTCGCCCTGTATAATTCTGACTGCCTTGAGGACAACAAGAACAAATTACATGTGTATAGTTCTTTTCACGTCAGGAGGACATCCCAAAGCGCTGGCCAGTTAGGGATCCGAGCTGCTGGTTGGGATTGAGGTAGTGGTGTGGGGATAGGGAGGGTAGAGAGGTAGGAGGGTAACCAAAGTTATTGATAGATTTATTTATTGATAGAGGATAGAAATGAGGAGGGAATGTTGAAATTGTACAAAACCTTGCTTTGTAATGCATTGCTTCCTAATATGCAGACTAATTGAATTCATATGATTATTCCTGCAGGACACATTGGTTTGTTCATAGCTGGCACATAGATTCAGGAACTCGGAGGAAATAAAATTATTTGAAAATTATTTTTATCATCCATCAATCACATTTAGAGTACAGTCCAAATCTGGTCTCACACTACAAGTACCAAAATACAAAATACTATAGATGCTGGAAATCTGAAGCAAAAACAGAAGTTGCTGGGAAAAGTCAGCAGGTCAGGCAGCATCTATGGAGAGAGGAAAGAACCCCTTTGTCAGAAGGATACAATAGTGTTGAAAAGAGTACAGTAGATTTTCTAGGATGATACCAGGGTTAGCAGGTTATTACTAACAGGATAGGCTGGATAAGTTAGACTTTTTTTTGCCAAAAAAGAGATGTTTAAGAGCCCTACAGAGGTGTTACAAATTCTAAAAGGATTTGATAAGGTTAGCATAAATGGCTGATTCCACTTGTTGGGAAATCGTTCCTACGGAATACGAGCGTAATGTAGCACCCAAGGGATCCATAGCGAAGTTAGGAGTAACGTATTTACGGAGAGGGTAGTGAGAATGTGGAAGTAGCGATTAAAGCAGACAGTCCAGACATATTTAATAATAATAATCCTTGCTTTTGATATAACGCGTTTCACATCTTCTAAAAGTTTCAAAGCTCTTCACAGAATATATTGTAAACTATTAAGAGGAAGCTTGGTAGACACATGAGAGAGAAGACAAGTAAAAGGATTTGGAAGGGAGTGAAGTAGATGGGAGACTTGTGTATATTCGCCGACACAGACTGTAGGGATCAAAGGGCCTGTTTCTTTGCTGAACGGTCTATGTAAATCTACGTGGATGTCGTTAGTTATCAACTGACAGTGTTGGCTGGATCCTTGAATACTGTGATAATTAACACTGTTGCTAATTAACACAAGTTACAATTTTTCACACCATTGTTTCAATGTACACCTAGTTTTAAAAGCCAAGTTATCTCTTCTGTAATGCTGGCTGTTAATCTTTGATCATTTATATGTGCAGGCATTTTATATTCTGATGCCTTGTGCAGAGTTGCGAACACTGATCACAAGCTCACTGTGACTGGATACATTTAAAAAAAGAGAGAAGTAGGCACCTATCTGAGCTGCCATATTTCTCAGAATACACAGGCTTCCAGTGTGATCAGATCACTGACTGGATCAACAGTCATCTGATCCAGCTGCAGGTGCTAATGAAGAGACGGAGAGAGAATACTGTATGAGTAAACGAGTTCTGAAAATTGCACTTTGAAGTGTTGTCACAATGAAATCACAGGTGGCAAAAGCTGTCACCGCAACTCCATTAAATTCCACACAATTTCTTGTAGTATTATTTTGAGAAATACAAATGATGAGATCACTGAAAATAGAGGATGTTCTTTTTCAGTTGTATCAAACTTTCACTTAATTGCCACATTCTCTTGACTTTTAGCTTCCACGTATGTTTACAAAATGAATGGAAAGTACAGTATTGAGTTTGTCAACATTTACCACAATTTACAACTCTAGGCACAAAATAATTATAATAATAATCTTTGCGTTTATGTATCGCCCACAAAATGTAGTCAATTCACTTTATAGTACAGTATTGCCTTTGAAGTGCTTTAAGACATTTCGAAGATGCAAGGATTATTATGGTTAAATCTGATGCCCCTTTAACAAACTGATGGCACCTATATATTGTGGCTCATGAGATTTGAGATGTGGTGACAAACAATTTGAGAAAAGACTTCTGAAAACTTTGAATAAGTAAGAGATTTGAAAACTTAGCATCTTCAATTTAATAAGTGCCTTATATTTTCTGATGGTTTACTTATGTCTTTTATAATAAGTGAAAAGTACAGGTTAGTAATCATCTTTTCTCAGGCAGTGATTTGTATTGTTTGATAATTGGAAATATCTGAGGGTGGAAATGTTTAATTTTGACCAAGCTGCCTATTACTGGCTTTAAAAGTAGTGATGAGCTAGAAAAGCCTTAAGCCCATCATCCTTCCCTCTCAAGAGAAGGAATTCTGCAGCCCCCACATACCTTACTCAGGCATTGATTGCTTATTTCTGCATGTGTGCTGAGCTACTTGCTTTAAGCATGGATGAGCCTTGTCATCTGATGAGAGCCCACATTCCTTCCCACACAGGATCTCCCAGACATTTCACCAGCAGCACCTTTTTGAAGCTAAGGGGGATCCCCTGTAATATGTGGACGGAGTCCGAATGTTTTCTTCCAACAGTGACACTCCAGTAGGATTTATAATATTATCTACAAGTAAATATTTAACAATGCTTCATCTTTCATTGCTGTTACAAAATAGTTATTTGTAACCTATGAATGGGTTCAGTGTTGGCTTAGGATGCAGTTCATTTGGTTAATTTAACTCTGAAATATAAGTCACGATGTTTGACTCAAAATGAAACTAATTCCGTCTCGAATTAAGCCATCATGGTTGATAAATATACTCAGAAAGCACTGGCTTTTAATATTTTAAGTAGTATAGTGGTTACAGCCCCGCTGGATTTGATTCCCGGATATGGCAAAATGTTAGGCAAGTTTCCTTATTCCACACACCTCAGTTTACCAAACAGTAAGTAGGAACCTGGTTGTTAGTCAATTGGTGGATTGCATTCCGGCGGGGGGTAATAATCCTTCAAAAAAAATTTGGCTGCTCAATCCACGACTATTTGTGGGACAATGCTGGGCCCAATTGGAACATAATACTTTACAATGTATCATAACATAGGGTTTAAATTGTAAAGGGTAATTTCAGAACAGAAATTTGCTATACCGAATTCAAGGAGGGGAGGCAGAGAAGTGGGAGGGCGGCTGAAGGCACAGTCGAAAAGGTGGGTCTTGAGACCGGAGGAGTCAAGGGAGGAAGTGAGGCAGAGGGACTGTGGGATCGAATTTTAGAATGTTGGGGTAGAGAAGCTGAAAGCCCGGCCGTTGATGGTAGGCGGGTAACACGGAGCAGACCGGAGCCCGCTGAACGAGGGAGTCAGCAGGTTGGAGAGATAGGAGGGGGCAAGGTCACGGATGGCCTTGACAGTGAAGACTAGGATCTTGAATTCTATTTTCTGGTGGAAGGGGAGCCGATGGATCTGACGAGGGTGGGACTGATGGAGTCGTAGAGCCTGGTGCGGGGGAGGACAGAGTTTTGGATGATCTGCAGCCTGTGAATGGAAGAGTTGGGAAGGCCGATGAGGAGGGCATTTGTATAGTCAAGCCTGATGTGATGAATGCAAGACCTGTCTAATGACCCTCCTCTTTGACTGTGCCTTTTTATCACCTAGCCTTTTCCCCACCCACCTCCCCGATCCCCAGTTCGGATCTGAAACACTAATTGGCCAGCAAGGTGGGACGTCATTGATGTGAAACACGCTATACAAATGTAATTTTATTGCTGTTGTCGTCATACTTCACCCACAAAATGCAAAATTCACTTTACAGTGTATTCTATCAAGCTCTTTGAGACCTTTCGACGATGATAAGACATTATATCAAATTCAAGAGTTAATATTTTATAACCATTTTTGAAAGAAAACTTGATCTTATTATTATTATTACTTAGGCTTAATTGGACCATTAGCTAGATTTCAGTTGTTTGGGTGTGGCAACTTGTTTTGAACCAATCAGACCAGACATCTTACCAAAGTACATCTCATAGGAAACGGTGTTTCAGATAATCCATGGTTGCATGAAAAAATTAAATGACAAATTCGGAAATTATTAAGGAATCGTGTTTTGCTACATTTGTTTAAAGTTAAATACAACATTTTGTTCAAGATTTCACAAAGTGTTGAGAGTCAAGACTTGCATGCAGGATGTGTGTCAGTTTGTTAAAGTGGATGGAACTCTACAACAACAACAACTTTGATTTATATAGCGCCAGGCGGCATCTCAGAGCGCTTCCCAATAGCGAATCCCGGGACCGAGCCAGGGGCAGGGGTAGAAAGGTGACCAAAGGCGCTGTCAAAGAGAAAGGTCTTCAGCTGGGACCTGAAACTGAGAAAAGAGGGGGCAAGACGAAGGTAGTGAGGGAGGGAATTCCAGAGCCTCGGGGCATATTGGCTGAAAGCCCGGCCGCTGAGAGTGGAGCGGAGAATTCGGGGGACATGGAGGAGGAAGGCCAGACCCGGTGGAGCGAAGCAGCTGGTTTGAGGAGAGAGGAGGTCAGAGAGGTAGGGGGTGCAGAGGAGTGGAGGGATTTGAAAACAAGGGTGAGGATCTTGAAGTTGATCCTCTCGGGGAAAGGGAGCCAGTGAAGTCTGGCAAGGACTGGGGTAACGGGGGAGTGAAGTTTGGTGCAGGTGAGTATGTGGGTGACAGAGTTTTAGATGAGTTGGATTTTATGAATTGTGGTGGAGGGGAGACTGGCGAGGAGGGCATTTGAACAGTCCAGCCATGAGATGACGAAGGCGTGGACCAGGGTTTCAGCGGCTTTTAGCGGTATTGCCAGAGACGGGCAATCCGTCGGAGATGGAAGAAGGCGGTGCTGGTGAGGGACCCGATGTGGGGGAGGAAGGACAGTTGGGGGTCGAACCTGACGCCAAGGTTGCGCACTGGTTCTAGATTGGGTTTGAAACTGACACGCACACTAGGAATTCCACACTGGGATTTAAGCTTATAAACTTGGCTGACATTCCAGTATAATACTATTCGTGCTCGGTTGTTTATAGAGCCTTTATATAAACCTAGTATCTGTCATCCTTTTCAAGTGGTACGGATGGATTTTAAAATCTGTTTTAAATAACAACTTTTTATGTGCTGCTCAATATTCTTTCTCCTAGGGGGTGAGGAAATGCAAAGCAGTGAGTCAGTCATGATGAAGCTGAATTGGCTACTGAGACTGGTGGCTCCACAGTATTTTGCAGAGCACTGCTGATAACAAGCCAGACAGCCTTGCTTATCAGCAAAGTTTGGCGGGGCAGAGCTCCTACTGGGAACATGGCTTCTTCTCACTCGGCTCTTGTTGACCCTGCAAGCCAAACCCCTAATGTGTAGGAATCAGGACAAAAGCGGACAGCTTGCCAGAACATGCTCTCAATGGCTAGCAATGAAGGCTTAACTGTTAGAATTCTTGCTGTATCAGTAATGCACACTCTGGGCTCCTTAAGCTACCAATCCTCATGCAGCACAATCAAAAATACGGTACGTAAATTTATATAATGTCTTCCATGTTGGAAAGCTGTCTCAAAGTCGACAAGACAGAGTCTCTGGCTTAGCACCTGTCAGTGCCTTCTCACTTCAGACACTGACAGTATCAATCTATGTTGATGCACACATGGCGCCAGTGCGGAACCTTGGTGACCTTCAGAATGAGCAGGAGTGTAAACACTTCAAGACTCCTCAAGGGTTTTATAAAGAAAGGAACTTGTTGTTGAGCAGTCCTATGGAGATCTCAAGAATGGCAGTTGAAGCGGGGCTGTTTACATTACAGATTCCTATAATAAACCATTCAGTCTCTGTTTCAGATTGATAACACTGGATGAGTGACAGGGGGAATAATATTCTCATGGTATTCTGCCTGCTGTGTGCCATCTAACTCACACCTCATGGGAATTTTCAGCTGAATAATGAAGAAGTAGGAGTTACATACTGTAATACTTTAAAGATTTGTAAATGAATATTATTTATCAAGATAAAATAACATAGACACTTTGATGATTGTCCCTTCTGATATCGAGTCTAACTGGGCTTTTGAATGCAAAAGAGGCCTTCAATTCCTGTCCTCATCTTACACCTCTCACATTGTGGAGTCTATCGCTCAGTGGTTAGAGCACTCTCTTTGCAAGCAAAAGGACCTGGGTTTGATTACTGGGTAGGGCGAAAGCTTCGGCAAATTTCCTCTTGCCATGCCTCCGCTTACCCTGCAGTAATTAGGAACCCGATTGTTGGTCAAGTGGTGGATCGCTTTCCGGAAGTAATAATCGCTTGAAATTGAAACAAAATTAACTCAACTACTTGTGGGATACTGCTGTGCACAATTGCTGATCGCTTTTCACCCACAAAATATGCAGTTAATCACTCTGCGGTATATTCTGTGAAGCATTTTGAGACGTCTCAATGACGTGATAAGGCACTATATTAAATGCAAGGAATATAATTGGTATTATACACTCACTTCTAGGAAGACAATTACTCGGTGATCTGAAAATATTTCAATAATATTTATTGGAATTAGAAGCAATTATTTAGATGGTTCATGTGGGAACCACGAATATACGCAGGGATAGGATGAGGATCTTGTGGAGACATTTTAAATAGCTATTAAATTGCAATTGGCTGTTCCGTATCTCCCACAAAATAGACAATCTGTTTTACAGTATATTTTGAGAAGTCTCAACGATGTGATAGGGTGCTTTACCAAATGCAAGTATTATTACAGTTAAAACCCGCTTAACATTACCTCTGTTAACGTTTGTTATTACGTTGCTGATACATATATTCATTTAACATTACGTTGTTCGCCAGCAGGTGAAAAGGGGGCACGACGGCGCTAGGGCCTGCCCATCAAGAGAATGATGGGCAGGCTGGGAGTGGAAATTTGCCTTATGTTTTGCACTGCCTGGGAATCAAACACAGGTCCTCTTGTTTATGTGCCGCATGCTGTATAAGTACTAAACTACATGACTAAAGGTGTGCAAAAAAAATAACCTGGGAGTTAATGGCCGGGTGGAAAGTCAAGTTGAGGTTAAAGTTGATTTGATATGCTGGTTCTGTGACAGGCTTTGGCATATTCATGAGATGTCTGATATTTGACGTATTTGCTGAGCAGCATTATCTGAGTCTGTGTTTTGACAGGAATTCCCTCATTAAACAAATATTTAATGTGTAGGAGTGGAGCTCCTGGTGACGCGCACACCGGCAGTTATCACCTGGGAGCAGAGAGTCTCTGCTAAATTACATTGCAGGGCAATTACATCCTGAATAGAGGTTGCTGCTGTTTATTGTGTAATGGATGATAAGCTTTGAATAAATCTTCATTTACAAAATAATTAGTGAATTTAGTTTTATCTACAGAGGTCCAGCTCTTTCAAACTAAATGTTATTGGCAGCTTTCATTTTTTTTAATGCACAGTGAGCTGCTGGATATGTGTTGTTATGTTGAACACATGCCTGTATGCGCGTTTAATTCAAACGTTGCTTCAAAGGGATTATCATTCCACAAACCACATGCTAACAGAAATGAAACAGCCATTTGCATAATTCTTGAACTCGTAATGCTGCTCCCAGATTCTTGTAGATAATTAACAGGTCTTTCCACAAGCGTAGTCACAAGCTTCTTTTAGAGTTATTAATAATAATAATAATAATTGTTGCATTTGATATAGCGTCTTATCGCATTGTATTATCACACTGTGGGACGTCCTCCCAACATGAAGGCATGCATGGTCAAAGAGGAGGGTTTTGAGATGGGTCGTGTACTAGACAAGGGAGAGAGTGAGGTGAAGGGACTGTAGGATAGAGTTCTAGAGGGTGAGGGAAGAGTGGCTGAAGGCTCGCCCACCAATGGTAGGGCAGGCGAGGTGGTGGACATGAAACAGGCTGGTGCCTGCTGAACAGAGAGAGCGGGTAGGTTGGTATGGGGTAAGGATGTCACAGAGTTAGGTGGGAGCAAGGCCATGGATGGTTTTGAAGGTGAGGATCAGGATCTTGAACTCTGTCCTCTGTGTGATAGGTAGCTTGTGGAGTCGGGCTAGGATGTGGGTGATAGGGCCGCGGAGCCTGGTGTGGGTGATGACACAGGTGTTCAGAGTTTGAAGGTTTTGTGCCACAGGAACTCGAACCGAGGTCCTCTCCCTTGCTGTAACCAAACTGCTACAGGAGTCCCTAATCTCCCCCCTTTTTAAGTTGCCTATTACACCTCTACTCCCACCTTCTCACTTAATGCATTAAGTTCCTTCTTAAATACATTTATGCTTTCCGCTTCAACTACAGCTTTTTGAAAACCATACTTGCGATTATTTAGTTGTGATTCCAGTGTTTTCCTGCCAGGCTGCTGGACCGTGTAGCTTTATGAATCTTTGAGTTAGCACTTTCATTTGGCAGAATTTAATTATGTTTTAAACACAAGGTTTTCTGGCTCGCAGTTATGAGACGGAAAAAAAGCACGTCTCGCAGATGGCAAAGATGCATTTAGACAGACAGATTGGACAGAATCAAAATGCTGAAGTATTTGCATTGTCCTTTTGTGAGGGAGATATTATATTGTCTTTTGTTGGAGTCCTGTAACACATTGGTTAGAGCACTCGCAAGCAAGAGGACCTGGGTTTGATTCTGACAAAAGATCATTGACGTAAAACTTTAACTCACTTTCCTCACTATAGATCCTGTCTGACCTGCTGAGTGTTCCCAACAACTTATGTTCTTGTTATTGTGTTTGGTGTAACTTTTAGTTGGATTTTACCACTATGGACGCTCAGTGAGTAGTATAAGTAGTCAGGCTCACTCGAGGGGATGAAAAGAAGTACTATAGTGAAATGCTGTGGAAATTAAAGGGAAATGTCTCATCAATTTGATTGTTATGGTTGTTAGGAACACATGTAGACTTGGAGAAATTATCCTGGGGCATTGAAAGCCAAGTCAAAAAATGCCTGATGCATGCTCCCTCAACCACTTCAGTAAATGTTGCTTTATCATGTATTTAACAGTTGAGATGGAAAGGTTTGAGGCAATATCATTCAAAAGAGTTCTGTATAGAGCAACGTGCTGTGTGGTTTTGGTGTTTTGTGCAGATGTTTTTCTTCGATAATTGACCAGAGCCTGTGGTCTGCATAAACATTAGCCTTCAGTCCTAGCAACTCAAGGTTCTGCTCAAGTCATTAATAATCAATACTGCTTGCAATTTATACAGCACGTTATCACATTGTTGAGATATCTGAAAAATACTCTGCTGGACAGTCTCTCCAGCTACACTATCCACAAATTTAGTTAATCTAAACTCTGCCAACTTCATACTCACCTTCACTAAACTCTGTACCCCCAAGCCAAAGCCCTACGGTAGGATCCTCGCTGGATAAGCAGTGGGAAAGCTTGCCAGACAACGATACCAATGACAAGCTATGCAGTTTTAACTGGTTAGGCTCCAGCAGTTGTCCCAATGCACATTTTGGGGTCATCAAGCCCAACCTGTGCCTAGTGCTCTCCCAAATTAGATAAATAGGAGAGAGAGAGTGCATATTCCATTCTATCAATCTATCTCTGAAATATCCATGTGTAGTTGGGATGCATGGAATTCTCAGTTTGGTCTTAAACACATGTGTCAGACACCTGGCTGCCCCCCCAAAAATGCCCTCCAACTTGCTTCTAATTTGAGGGCTAACTCAATTGATAAGGCTACTAACAACTGTGAAGAATACAGTATGCCCACGATGATCTGAGCCAATTGTCATGGTGACAATTGAAGTTGCCAAACAGAAGAATGGTATATAGGCACATTCTGTCAATACAAGTGGATGAAAATGGAACTTACCAGATGGTGGACAGTAAACTGAAGCCAAAAGGGACCTCACACAATATTTCCTTTCAGTCTTCCGCCCCTTCCCAATCACAGCAGGTTGCAAATATCAGATATGACATGTTTTCTGTATCATACAATATGTTTAGAGCTTTTTTCTTCCTGTGAAAAGAAGAAGTGTGAATGCTGGAAATCTGAAATAAAAACATAAATGTTAGTAATCCACAGCATTCGGTCAATCAGTATATGAAAGACAAAGATGGATATTTTGGGTTTGAATTTTAAGAAGAAAAAAACCTAGGAACAGGATTAGGCTATTCAGCCCCTTGCGTGCGTTTGCCATTTTACGAGATCATGGCTGATCTGTAACTCAAGTTCAGTTAACCGCCCTTGATCTCCCTTTGATACCCTGGCCTGACAAATATTTCTACTTCCGTCTTAAAATATGAATGGATCCAGCCTTTTGGGGAGAGAGTTCCAGTTTCCACTACCTTTTGGGTGGAAAAACTACCTCCATTAATAATATCACTTTATACAGTAAAACCTTTGTTATCCAGCACCCTCGGGACCTGACCGATGCCAGTTAATCAAATATGCTGGATATTTGAGCGGCAAGTTGCCGAAAATCCTACACAAAAAATTTACTTATTTTGAAATATACCACATTAATAATAGACTAAATAATAACAGAATATTGTGTGGATACTTTCAGGGCCGGCGCTATCTTTAGGCGAACTAGGCGGTCGCCTAGGGCACCAAAATTTTGGGAGCGCCAGCCCTGGTTACAGAGTATGTACGGTTACCGAAGACGGCGAAATTTACTGCTGTCGTCTGCTGGCTTATAGCGGCGGAGGCGTGGGAGAGTGCAGTAAGTTGAACAAGCAGTACACACACACAGTTTTAAGCGCACTACATACACACATGCAGGATGGTGTGATTTTAAACGCACTACACAGACATAAATACAGGGAACAAGCAATAAACAGCAGTAAGTAGTTAATACATTAACGTATCAAAATTACTAGTGAGCGCACATCTGAAGGCTCACCTAGGGCGCCAAATACCCTTGCGCCGTTCCTGGTTACCAATAAAGCATTCCAGCACACTCGGTAAAATGAGCAGTAAAATAAAAAGCATTCCAGCATTCAGTAAGTTTAAGTGCGCATGCATGCGCAAAATGAGCATACCGGCGTGCCGGATGGCTCTGCTATGAGATTCGGTTGCTGGAATGGTGAATTGTATTGGGAGATATGGATTGGTTGAGCGTTCTGGTTGGTTGGGTGCCGGATAACCAAGCTTTTACTGTAGGTTGATTGCATAGATTAGCATTTGAATGCAATTAAAAGGGTAGCTACTTAATTCATTGATACTTTATGAAGCAGCAACCACAACCACTGCTTGCATTTATAGTAAAAACCCGTTTATCCATGACTCGATCAACTGGAACTTCCGTATAACCGGTATGTGAAAGAAAACTCCCCACCCGATTAACCGGATGTTATCCTGCACAATAGCGGTGGCGCATTTAATGAATTGATTTTCACATGAGAGTACTGAACAGGTATTTCGGCTTGCCGCTAGTAGAGCCTTAAAGTCGCGCTGCCGTTTTTTTCCCTCGTGTGGCGTCCGCCATTGCAGAAGTTATCAGTACACCTCTACCCCAGGATCATGGCTTCAAACCAGGCATCTACCAGCAAAGCTGATTTTAAGGTGAATTTTTAGGTGAATAATAAAGGTCTGTTATTGTCTGTTATTATTTAGTCTATTATTAATATGGTATGTGTTAAAATAAGTGAATTGTTTTGGGGTTAGGTTTTCGGCACCTGATCCGACCAAATATCTGGCATGTCGTTTAAATGGCATTGGCCAGGTCCCGTGGGTGCCGGATCAATGGGCTTTTACTGTATATTGCGCCCTTCATGCAGGGTAGCATCCCAGAATGCTTGACCGTGGCGGAGCACGACACCAAGCTGGACGGAGGGAGATGACTGTAGGTAATATTGAAGAAGAAAGTCTTCAGGGCTGACCTGAAGATGGAGACGGAGGGGCCATGTTGGTGGGATAGAAGAAGAGTGTTCTAGAGTTTTGGGGTGTAGTGGCTGAAAGCACGGCTACCAATGGTGGAACTGAGGGCACAGGGGATAAGCAGGAGGCGGCTAGTGGCTGGAACTGGAGAAAACATTAATAATGCAGCTGGAGGCAGCATTAATATACAGTTGATTCACTTAAATAGTATCCTGTAAAACGCTTTGAGACGTCACAACGATGTGATAAGGTGCTGTATCAAATACAAGGATTATTATTACCCTCACCATCTGGCTACCAATGATCTCCTTCTTTATAGTTCCTTAAAAGAGAAGCAATAGAGAAAGGCATCCACCGGCCATTCTCCTAAGATTTTAATATTAATCGCAGAAATGGCCTGTGAGATCTAAATGAATTGAAATATAGCATTAGTTTACCATTGTACAGTAGTTGCTTTTCTCGTTATCTTTCACAATGTTGCCATGAGAACAATAGTAAGAATAGTAATGGTATGGGAACACTACACCTTTTTGATACAAGGTATTGGAGATAAAATCTCTTCTTTAAGTTAAATTACACATGTAATTTGGGCACTTCAGCAGAATGTTAATTATCTGAACCCAAGGTGGTATTGGGTTGTAGTTGTAAAATGTAATGTGACTGGCAGCATATCTATCATTTGGTTACTTTTAGTGCTTTTTGTGGTAAATGTTAAGCATGTTTTCACTTCCAAAACAAATGTGTTTACCCATCAGTACATTGGAACCAGTTTGTTAGTAGATTGGCAGGTCACTTTCCGGGGTAATAAATCTTCCCCAAAACAATTGGTCACTCAATCCATGACTGTTTGTGGGAGACTGCTATGCACAATTGGCTTCTTTGTTTTGCCTACAAAATACTTTACAGTAAGTCCACTTCCTGTTAGACTATGTTTATGGTTTATGGTCACTCCCCCCCCACCCGCTTCTCTGCAGCTTGGCGTCAGACTCTGCCCATGTTAAGCACTCCTGTGTTGTGGGAATGTCACAGTGCGTAAACCATCTTAAGATGGTCAGAGAGCAACTGTTAAGTTGCAGTTGAGCCCTGCAAATGCAGTATTAATAGAATCACTGCCCATTGGCAAAAGAAAAGCATGCATTTTATATTTTGTCTAAAAGGTATTCTCATTAATTTTGACATCCCATGGTTTAAAAAGCTGGAGACCCTGCAAAGGTCTGACAGGATGGCTAAGGTGGAAAACTGTAATGCACAAAATCGGCCATTAAGTCAGAGACATATTATACATTATAGTTGGCGATCCAGGCAGCAGTTTAAATAATGTTAATTCAGAAACCAAAACATATTTTGGTTAGGTTTAGATCTTCACAAATTAATGCTTCAAAGACTGTTTATGTAGCATCTTTTTATATAAATTAATAATACTTTGGTGACTCAATCCACGACTGTTTGTGAGATACTGCTGTGCGTAATTGGCTGCCGTGTTCGCCCACAGAGTGTACTATCGACTTACTTTACAGTATATCCTGTGAAACGCTTTGAGTTGACATGATAAGGCACTATATCAAATACAAGGTTTACTATTCTGATTTGGGTTTCTTTGTTGAATCAGATTACCTCAACAGTATATTTTGTCTCATTATCTGAACATTTCAAAACTATTATGTTCCTAATCTGTATGTTTGTTAATATGTTTTTGACCCCCGAGTCCAACTATTAGGTAATAAATACATTACAACATTGAGCTAATGATCCTTTTGCACATTAGTATCCCTCCACATGTGGTGGTGATGGTGCTGGTTGGGGGGAATTACTCACCCTGGAGTACATTCAATCATGTAAATTTATTAAAATTTGTGTTTGGGGGTTTATTTGAGTAGCTACCATTTCCATGACAATGATTAGATGCCCGGTTATGATTGGTTAGTTATTGCTATGGGAACTTGCTATTAGATTATCAGAAAGTGTACTGATAAAATAGACTTAACCCTCTCCAACTCAATGGCTTTATCATTCGGCCTGTCACTGGTGAACATAGGCATTGGTTTGAGCTATTACATGCATTTAATGTTGTCCTTTAAGGTATTATATTGTTTTAAAAGTACTATAATGTTGTATTATAATCATAATTCTTGCAATTGATAGTGCATTATCACGCCTTTGAAATGACTCAAAGTGCTTCACAGAATATACAGTAAACTGAATTGACTGTATATTTATGGGAGAAACCCGCCAGGCAATGTGCACAGCGGTGTCCCACAAACAGTCTGGCATTGAGTGATCAAATTATTATCTAATTTATTTTGATTATTACCCACGGAAAGCGATCCATCAATTACCATCAATAACAACTAAATTACATTGATATAGCGCCTTTCATGTGGGGAGGACATCCCAAGGTGCTGGACAATTGGATTTGGACCTAAACTGGGGGTTGAGATTGGAGAGGACAGGGGGTGAGGACTTAACAACTAGGTTCCTACTTACCACTAGGTAATCACAGCCGTGTGGAGTAAAGAATAACAACAAAATTACATTTTGTAATCTGTGGGACTGATATGGTTCTGGATGATCTGCAGTTTGTGAAGGGAATAGCTGGGAAGGCCGATGAGGAGGGAGTTTTCATAGTCGAGCTTTAATGTGACGAATGCATGGACAAGGGTTTCGGCAGCCTGAGGGAGTGGCGGAGTATGGCAATGTTATGGAGATGGTAGACGGTAATGCTGGTCGTGGCGCGGATGTGGGGGAGGAGAAATTTATCTGTAAAATGTACCTGCATGTAGAGGGTGAGGAGGACGGGACCAAGGACAGAGCCCTGAGGAATCCGCACTAGACGGTGCGAGGCTGGAAGAAGACCCATTGGCGACACAAACTGGAAACGGTGTGAAAGATAGGACCTGAACCAGTCAAGGACAGAACCTGAGATTGGAGGAGTGGCGATGGAGGAGGATTGAATGGTCCACGGTATAGAAGGTGGCGGATAGGGCGAGGAGGCAGACTATAAATGGAGCAGTTTCCATGCAGGTTGATAGGAAACGCGCCCAACATTTATTTCACCTGCTCGGGATTCAAACCAGCTTACCTAATTCCAGAAAATATTAGGTGAAGTTGGCAAGAGCTAAGGCTTGGGGATCCCAGAGTGTGCGTTGATTTATTGACCTCAAAAGCGTCAAAGGCTGAATGAACATTAAAATTTGAACCCAGAGCAATTTTGATTCGCAGGTTAATTGATTGAGTTGTTAGTTTGATTGAAAAGTTGCAAGGTTTATGTATGTGATGTGCAGTATAATGAAACAAAGAATATCGTCTAGTGACTCATATTTGCCACCGAGCCTTTTATTTCATTTCTAGGACTAAATACATGATAAATATCAAGTGGGCAAAAAACAGGGGTGTTTGTGCATTTTCCAGATTTATAAACTGTCGATAAATAAATGTATGTCACTGTGAATTATTTAATGTGAGATCAATGACAATATCTTTCAAACATTTTTGTGATGTTTAATTTGGATATCAGGCTTTGTGAGATCAATGACAATATCTTTCAAACATTTTTGTGATGTTTAATTTGGATATCAGGCTTTGCTCAGAGAGGGAGGTTCAGAAAAATTTAGAGTGCAAGTTCCCTGTTCGTTTCAGTCCGTTTTTAATTTGTGAATCAAACTGATATTCTTCACAAAGATTTTAGCCCGATAGGAATGGAATTTGGGAATATTAGTGCAATCAAGTGAAAACTGTTGAAATTGCTTTGCTCTGAAATGTATCTTTGGCTGCCACATTATGCCCACAAAATATAGTCAATATATTACAATATATTCTGTGAGGCACTTTTGGACGTCTCAATGACATGATATCAAATGCAACAATTATAATTTCAGTGCAATCCGCTTTAGCTGGACGCTAGTTAACCCTGTACAACATCGGGTAAATCAGATGAAACACTCATTTTTATTCTTACCTGTTTTAAATATGCCCTTCATTTCAGAGGGAAATCTGGTCAATCCGGGCAAAATGTCGTGCTGGTCGCTGCTACATGTACTCACTCGCCTTCTGTATCATGAGCAGCTCCAGGGTGGGGTGGGGGGGGAGTCAATTGCCAGTGGATTCCATCTATATACAAGTGGATCAGGGTGCAGGGAGTGGGAGCTGATGCTAATTGGTTCCATTCCCATCCAGTGGGAATGGCAATGGCATGAGGTGCTCAGCGGAGGTGATGGCGTGAAGAGAAGAGAACGGTAAGAATTTTGTTTGCCGAGTAAAGTGGCCGAAACTCCGCACCTCAATATGGCTGGCTAAAGCGGATTCTACTGTATTATAAGTACTGTTAATGCAAATGCTAACTGTATGTAAATTGCCTTGATTTGTTACATGCAGAGATAATTTAAGGTAACAGTTTTTTTCAACTGGAGAGTTTTGCCGGAGGGATTTTAAAAATGATTTTATTTAATTGCTTAAGGAATGTACTCTGGACACAGTGGTTGGTGAAACAACTTTGATTGCTGAATTAAATTTCAGGAGTTATTAGTATTAAAAAATTATTGTGTTGTGAGATCATTTGTCAAATTAACAACTGAGATGATGTGACATGGTGCTCAATAGTAGAAAACGAACTAAAGACAGCCATTAAACATTTGCTGGCCACAGATTCTCTGATAATATTGATAATAATTACCCATTTTACATTGGAATCCAGCACTAGAGCATTCGTACATGACTTCTGTAGAATTAGATGAAAATACAGAGCAATAGATCACTAATAATAATAATCTTTCCATTTGATATGGACCTTATTACGTCGTTCAGACATCCCAAAGCGTTTCACTGAATATACTTTAAAATTGATTGACTATATTTTGTGGGCATAACGTGGCACTCAATTGAGCACAGCAGGAAACTAAGGAAACTTTTCTAAAGTTTCACCCCATCCGAGAATTGTCCCGAATCTTCTTGCTTGTGAGGCAGAGTTCCACAAAATACAAGTTCTTTCTTTTTCTAAATCAGCCATGAACTACCATGGTACCATTACATCTTATAGCAGAATCAAACCTTAGGTTGATATGAGAAATTGTTCATAGACTTAGTCTATGAACCTTGATGAAGTCCTTGATGAAGAATAACTAGTGAAAATCAAATTGTGGTTGGGGGAGGGGTGGGGCCATTGAAATAATGGAAAATGTGTAAAATAGGATGAAAAGTAAAACTATTGGGCACAAGATACAGCATTATATCTCTGGAGATAATTGTCACATCATACTTTCACCCCATTTATAGGAGTGCAACCGAAAAAAAAAGTAATATTTGCAGGTGAAGATTGTGACATAGGAAATAATATTGCGGGTCACCTCACAGTCTAATATAGTTCTTCCTCAGAAAGTGTTTACTTCCTTCCACTGTATTGCTGCACACACAAGTATTGGGAAAATAGCTGAGATTGAAATCTCTGTCGGAGCAAATCCATCTTTTCAAGTGACCCTAAAACAATGACTTTCTGTGACCTGGTGTTGAGTTGAGCACCGACTTTCACACTGTGAAGGACCTAAAATGCACAGATAACTGTGACATCCTTTAGTCTGAGGAGCGAGGAGAAGTTTAAAACTAATTCACTTTAATGGCAGCATTGTAATTTGGTGAATTTTACTCACCAGATTCAATTACAGTTTCCTCTTAAACTAAGTTTCAACTTACTGCAACCTATCTCCGTGATTCGTTTTGATCGGTTCAGATGACCTATGGAGTATAGTAGTGTATAGTGGTTGAATTAATTCTTCTTGAGAGATTAAATTTTCTTTGTAGCTTCCCAGATGACCTGCTACACTCTTTATCTGATTCAGTGCTATCACTGCAATAAGGGCAAGTGGATGAGTAAGACACTTTGTCTCTCTTTTCGTGTACTAGCTCTATTTGAAATGGTAGAGCACTCACTTCGCAAGCAAAAGGACCCAGGTTTTGTTTCTGAGCAGAGCGAAACCTTAGGCAAGAGTGCTTAATCCACACGCCTCTGTTTACCTAGCATTAAGCAGGAACTGGGTAATTAGTCGATTGGCAAATCGGTTTCTACGGGTAATAAACTTGCGTATGGTTTTGCCCTGCAGGAGAAACGAACCCAGGTCCTCTCACTTACGAAGTAATCGCTCTTGGCAATATGCTACAACAACTGTATCTGTAGGAAGGACGAACACAAAGAGCAAAGCAGGAAAGATCAGAGTAATAAGATAGATGAGGACAAGGAAGGTTGCAATACAGAAATTACGAATGGTGGGTGTTTGAAACCTTGGGATTGTTTGTCAGATGGTAAACCTGTTCTTGGTTTCTTGGGCAAATTTAGATGCATGGGACCAGATTAGTATATTGAAGTTTTGAATATCGGAAGCCTTTTAGAGAGAGAAGACTTAATAATATAAATTCTTGCATTTGATATAGCACCTTATCAAGTTTTCAACACATCTCAGGGCACTTCATAGAATATATAGTACAGTGAATTTGACTGTTTATTTTGTGGGCAAAAGTTCCATCAGGGAGTTGAAACATTTTACCCAAAGAAAGAAAGCAAGGATCTTCCAGTAATGTAAGCTCAAGGCTAAATCATTGTTCAACCCTACTTAAAAGTCTTTTCATATTGGAAAATTTGCAGTTGATTTAATTTTAATTTCAACCTCTCAGAAGCTGCCAACTACTTGACATGAAGAAATAACATGACCTTTCAACATTGTGGATTTATCATAGTATTGCTGACGATATGTCTTATGACATTTAACATTTTCTGTCCCCTTTTTCATACATTTAATTTTAATGGAGGACAACATAATCAAATAAGTTTTGTTGAGCCAGAGGCTGGCTACGTAGTGTTTAAGCTTTTTCCACTCGTGCAGAGAAGATTAAGAGGAATATGAAATTTTGGAGGGGGTGGTAACAAAAGTAAATAGAAAATATTTTTTCCTTTATGGTATCCATGATTAGAATTACAAGCTGAAAAATTAGCATCAGTCACAACATGGCAGTTAGTCACAACATGGTAGAGGATGATCCATTGCCCTGTTTGTTGTATCTTCCGTAACACAGAATTGAAGGGATTAGTTCAGCCATGATCTAATTAATGGCGGATCAGGCTTGAATGGCCGGTAGGAACCGGCCATTCAAGCCTGATCACAGATCAGGCTTGTACCACAGATGGAGTGAGGAGGACAAATGCTTCTCTCACAGCTTGTTTCATTTACTCTATAGTCTTATTTCACTGTTTTGTAAAAGGGCATAATTGTTTAAACCCTGAAGAGCCATATGTGGAATCCTGCAGTTAGTGGTTAGCACTCTCTCCTCACAAGCGAGAGAACCAGTGTTTAATTCCCGGACAGGGCAAAGCCTGTTTAGATAGCAGTTAGTACAAACCTGGTTGCTAGTCTATTGGTGGATTGATTTTATGAAAAGTTAATTCACGCTTCAGTATGTTCTACGAAGTGCTTTGAGACAACTCGAAGATGTGGTAATGCATTATATCAAACACAAAGATTATGTTTATTATTATATCCCCCTTTCATAGAATCATAGAATCATAGAATTTTACGGCACAAAAGGAGGCCATTCGGCCCATCTAGTCTGTGCCGGCTCTTTGAAAAGAGCGATTCAATCCCACTGCCCTGCCCGCTCCCCATAGCCTAATAGACCCGTTCTCCCTAAATAAAGATCTAATTCCCTTTTAAAAGTTGTTATCGAATCAGCCTCCACCACCTTTTCAGGCAATGCATTCCAGATTCGAACAACTCGCTGAGTGAAAAAATTTCTCCTCAGCTCCCCTCTACTGCGCCTTGAAATTATTTTAAATCTGTGACCACGAGTCACAGATTCACCCACGAGTGGAAATAGTTTTTCTCTATTTGCCCTGTCGAAACCCCTCATGATCTTATAAACCTCTATTAGGTCTCCCCTCAATCTTCTCTGCTCTAGAGAGAATAACCCTAGCCTATCTAGCCTCTCCTCATAGCTGAAGTCCCTCAATCCTGGCACCATCCTAGTAAATCTTCTTTGTACCCTTTCCAATGCCTTCACATCCTTTCTGTAGTGTGGTGACCAGAATTGAACACAGTATTCCAGCTGAGGCCTCACCAAAGTCCTATAGAGGTTAGTCAGCACTTCCTGACTTTTGTACTCTATACCCCTATTTATAAAGCCTAGTATCCCATATGCCTTCTTAACAGCCTTGTCTACCTGTCCTGCCACCTTCAACGAGTCACTAACACAAATCCATGGTGTGTGTTCATCCACTATCCATCCACTAACACACTATCCATCCACTAACACAAATTCATGGTGCTATCATGCATAGTAAAGCTATCATTAAGATATGAATCCGCTACTATGCTCTCTGATGTTTTTGCAATTGTCGTGATTGGATCACTAGCTGTAAAAGTTATTTCTTTGATTCTAGGATACTATTCACTGATGATCACTATACAGTAATGAGACAGCTGAAGTCTAAAAAAAATTGCTAGGTTGATTTGGTGATCAATTAATTCAATCTGGAATTAATAAGCAGATCGTTGGACAAGGATTTATCTCCTAACTTTAACCAAAGCCATTTTGAAACCAGATGGAGACTCGTCACTGAAATTGGGTTTATTAGCCGAGGCACGTTGAGTATTTTACGTTCTCATGGAAACCATTTGCCGAACAACTTCTTGTCGTATAATCGTATTAGAGGTGGTATTTTTGAAGCTTTGCAACTTAATTTGATAAATTTGTGCCTAATTGGAAGTGTCCTCCATAATTAACGTTTTAGCAGCGAATAAATTACTGTTTGGAAAGCGATAAGCAGCCACGATTACATTCTGTACCATTCTGTAGTTCTGCAATTAACTGCAAAATGTACTGATTTTGAATCCAAAGTGATATGTTAAATAATGTTAGTTGCACCGCAGTGTGCTGCAGAACGTCTCAATTCTTATTGACAGCACACGGTTGTAATGACACCAGTTTGAAGCAAATCTGGAATTTCAATTACATAATTCATAGTGTACCTGGATGTGGACTCCCCAGTCCTCCTCCTTCCCCCAACAACAGCAACAGCAAAATTACATTTACGTAGAGCGCCTTTCACATCGGGAGGACGACCCAACAACACACATGTACACACCTTTCTCAGGCCCCACACTAATAAGCTGAGACATGCATGTGAAATAATAATAATCTTTGTATTTGATATTTAGCACCTTATCATGCCATTGAGATGTTTACTTGATATGATGTAATTAGGCGTCATATCAAATACAAGGATTACTATAACCCTTGACTGTCCACTCCAGAACCTTGGGATGTACAGTACTTCCATTTGTGTAATTGTGTACCAGCAGAGTAAGTGTAATTTTATTTTAGGTTATTTTAGGTTGGGATCAGGTGTGGTGGAGGGCAGAGAGGGTAGAGATAAGAATTCAGGAGAAGGTACAGTTGAAGAGGAGATCTTAAGATGGGCCTTGAAAGAGGCAAGGGCAGGAGTGAGGCGAAGGCAATATGGGGTGGAGTTCCAAAGGGTGGGGGCAGGGAGACTGAATGCTGGACCATCGATGGTCGGGCGGCTGAGCAAATAGCATAGAGCAGGACAGACAGACAAATTAAATTGTTTAAACTGCTGTTAATAGTGAACATTGCACACGTGGCAGGTCTTAGCTTTACATGGTGCTGTTCCAAGGAAAATGGCACTTAGTATCAAATGATCAACTCATCATATGGTTCACCAGATTGCTGGCAGTAAAATCATTTAGGCTGTGAAGTTTTTCTAACACAATACGCTGTGCCCACAGAATGTTAAGCTTCATGTTGCACAAATCATATGTGCAATCAGCAGGAGGATAGTCCTGATTTAAATTGATAAGAAGTGAAATTTAACAGGAAACATGCAGTAGTATAATGTTGTTTTTCAGCTGTTATTAAGTAGCTTGGGGTGGTATAATGTGTTCCAGTACTTTTGGAATGTTCCGATATCCTTTTCACACTTTATGACACTTCCCAGTTCAGTGTGATAAGTAAATCTGGAAATAAGAATGATCCTTGCATTTGATATAATGCCTTCTATCTTTAAGATACAGTATATCAAAGCACTTCACAGAATCAGCTATAATTGCTCACTTCTATTCCTATATTTGGGTCATTTATACATCAGGTAAACAACACAATCTCTGGGGGAAGCACCATTGGTTTGACAATCAGAATGTCCACTTTATTCCCAATTCTCTGCTTCCTGCTTTCCAGTAAATTTCCTAGCGATCATATTGCCTTCAATTCTGTGCACTTTCAGCCATTTCGCCTGAAGCTTTGGAACTCTCTCTCCCCTAATCACTCTGCCTTACCTCCTCCTTCCCCTCTTTAAGATCACGTCTGTACTCCTTGCTCTGTTTCCTCCTCCGTCCCCCCGACTCAGCGTCAGGCTCAGCCACTGTGAAGTGCTGCAAGACACTGCCCCATTTGAAAGGTGCTAAATACTTGCATGTTATTGTTGCCTTTATTTTGGCAGTTAATCTATTACATGTGGCACTTCATTAAATGTATTTTTAAAATCTATAACTGATATAATCGCTGCTTACTGTCTCATCTTAATAGTTTGTCAAATAACTTAATTATGTGAGATCAAGTACAGGACCAATAACGTGAAAATCACAAATGTCAGATGCTGCTAAAGCAATAAGGAGACAGGTTTATCACACAATCAATTCGCTCCAAGAATCTCCTGGCAAGAAATACATCTCAGATTAATGAACATTTGTATAAAACTTAAGGTTAACCATATTTGAAGAAGGAATTTTGATAAGGAGTCGATAAGGAGAAAGCGTTTCTCTGGTGGGTGGGTCAGTAGTATAATAATAATATTAATATTCTAGTAACCAGAGGATACAGATTTATGATCATTGTCAAAGCAACCAGATGGGAGATGATAATTTTTTTTACACTGAAATTTTGCACAGCCTGGAATGCTGGCATGTTACAACATAGGTTAGTCCTTTTTTCATTGATAAAGAGATATTTAAGAGTGAATGTAATAGAGGTGTGGAACTTGCTGTCCAAAGCGATGATTGAATCAGGTATAGATAGAAGCTGCTACGAAGAAGCTGGACCTTCTGATGAGGGAGGAGAGAATAGAAGGACATGAGAGGGAGAAAGCAGCAGGTGGAGACTCATTGAATTTAAATACAGATTTATTGGGCTGATTGGCTTGTTTCTGTGCTGTATGCTTTCTTTGCAAATCTATCACTATTGGCAGTTTATGTGAAAACTGGATTTGTAACACTTTGTTCCATGTAAGCGCTCTGAGACGCTTCCTTGCTCAAAGGGCACTACAGTCAGTATATAAGTGTGAGTTCTTGTGAAAGTTGCGATTTAAGGATGAGATGTTTATACTTTTGCGCTCACCCAAACATTGACTTACAGACATTCAGTGAGCAGAGTGGGAGCCAAAGATCTTGTTGCAATTCTCAGCATTGATCCCTCACCTACATAAACATGCAAAAAGTCACCAAAATGTTAATTTGATTCAAGTGTAAATTTCCCGCCACTGGAGGGTGCTCTTTTACCGAATGTTTCATTTTAATTTGTTCCTTTGACACATTTCCTGTAAAGTAATGGAGTCCCACCAAGATGATTCCTTTCAGTAGAACGAAAAGGTGTGTTACAGTCACCAATAGAGAGTTTGTTAATAATAATAATCATCTTTGTATTTGATATAGCAAGTTGTCGAGACGCCTCAAAGCGCTTCTGGAGGAGTGGCTGTATTTTGTGGACGAAACGTGGCTGCCAATTGTGTACAGCAGTGTCCCACAAATGGTCATGGGTTTAGTGACCACATTTTTTTGAGCGATTATTATCCCCCAAGAAACCGATTCACCAATCGACTTAACAACCAAGTTCTTACTTCCTTGTAAGTTTGCGACATCTTGAAGATGTAATATGGCGCTATATCAAATGCAAGGATTATTATTTTTATACACTTTCTATAATGGGATCCTTAAAACTATATACTATATACAGTATATATATATATATATATATACATGACTCCAACTGTGGCTATGCCTTCGACTGGATGTCATTTCAACATTGAACTCCATCAACAAAATCAAGCTTCTTACTGCTTGCATTATTTATCTTTTTCTTCCACTTGAATTTGCTTTTTGCTTGGCAACCTCAACTGAAGGAAACAAAATAAATCCAATCTTTTAGTGGACTCGAAGTGAATGCAACAACAACAACAAACTGCTTTGCAGGTGGAGCTTTGCACAGAGAGATGTGAAGAAGCAGAGAGAATGGAGAAAAAGTGGAGAGAATCAGAGCAGGAAGGAGGAATGTTCTGATGTGCACATTAGCTGACTCCCTCACTTTTCAGGTTGATAAGTTGGCAAGTGGAATGATGGCATTGAGCCCTAGTCAGAAGATGAGCATTTTATCATTGGGACGAGGCAGGGAAAAGTTGACGTCTTGCTAGCTTGAAACATGACTTTTTTTTGACATATGCTTTAAATTTAAATTCTACTTTTTTTTATTTCTGTTGATTTGACACAGCATTGAATTTTCATGAGGAGATTCAGGTTACTGATCAGAGCAACACACAAAGCAAAAACCAAGCACCAGACATGGGCATAATATGGTACTGTTCAAGGTATTAGGCCTCACAGTGAAATGGGAATTTAAGTTTGAATGTTTCTTTGTGCAAATCTGTAAGGTACCACAAAAACACAATTAATGTTTTCTATTTTAGAAATCATTATTTAAAAAATGTGTTTCCATAACTATATTAGTATTATTCCTACTTAACTGTAGCTCCTTTTCTAGCTAGTCAATGTGGCTACACTTCAAGGACAATTTCCTTTGTCAGGTTGAAGTTTGATCATCTCCAGATACGATGTGTTCCAAAAATCCTCCCAGAATTTCCTTATGTTACCCTGTAGCATAGTGGTTAGAACGCTCACCTCGCAAGCGAGTGCACCCGGGTCTGATTCCTGGTCAGGACGAAAGGTTATTTAACCTATTTAACCGATTTACTCTCCCCCTACACGCCCACCCGGACCCTCCGTTCAACAGGACTTGGCCTGCTCCAAGCCCCCCGCCCGAACCGCCCCACCATCGGAGGCCGGGCCTTCAGTTTTTCCGCTCCCACCCTATGGAATGCCATCCCTCAATCCCTCCGTTTCGTTTCTTCCCTTTCCTCTTTCAAGGCCGGTTTGAAGACTTTCCTCTTCGATCGTGCCTTTTGTTCCACCCCGAACTCTTTTACCTCCCCTTCGTGTTTCACCCCTTCCCAAACACTCCCCTCTCAGCTCGGGTCACACGCCTCCTGTGCAGCGCCTTGGGACGTCCTCCCGACGTGAAAGGCGCTCTATAAATGTAATTTGTTGTTATTGTTGTTGTTAGGCAAGTTTCCTTACTCCACATGCCTCTGTTTACATAGCAGTAGTCGAATGGTGGAATGCTTTCTGGACGTAATAATTCCTATTTTTAAAATAAATTGGTCACTCAATCCAAGACTGTTTGTGTGACACTACAATTGGCTGCCGCAGTTCGCCCACAAAATATTGTCAATCCACTTTACAGTGTATTCTGTGAAGCTTTTTGAGGCATCTCAAAGCTGTGATAAGACACTGTATGAAATGCAAGGTTTATTATATTTTTATAATTTATTTACTGGTCTATCGATCTGTAAGTAGGTTCTTCTGACATCATAACCTGTTTGTTTTAGAGCAATATGATGTATGTGCTAATCATGGTGGATCCTGATGCCCCTACTGGACAAGTTATTACAAGTGGTTATTGGAGACATTGGCTGGTGATCAATATAGAGGTAAGTGTATTATTTTCCACTGTTGTTACACATCATGAATTGATAAAACTTGTTTCAAGGGAAAGAAAGTCTACAGAAAGTACTTCCCAATCAAAGAACTTACTCGCCAAATTAGATAAGACGAATGTAAATCTATCCCATCTATATGTCATAAAAAAGAATGAAAAATTATTCATATTCATAGAATCATAAAATCTTGGAATTATACAGCACAGAAGGAGGCCATTTGGCCTATCGTGTCTGTGCTGGCTCTTTGAAAAGAGCTGTCCAAATCAAGTACCACTCCCCCGCGCTCTCCCCATAGCCCTGAAAACCTGTCCTCCCCAAATAATTATCTACTTCTCTTAAAAGTTGGCTTTCACCACCAAATTGGCTTCCACCACCCTTTCAAGCAATGCCTTCCAGATCCGTACAACTTGCTGTGTGAAATATTTCTCCTCACTTCCCATCTGTTTCTTTTAACAATTATTTTAAATCGGTATCCTCAGGTTGTCTACCAACTCGCCATTAATATATCCTGTGATTCTCAAATGCAGTAAAAGAATAATCCTTGCATTCGATATAGCGTCTGATCATGTCACTGAGATGTCTCAAAGTGCTTCACAGGATATATTGCAGTGTAGGTGAATGGATTTTGTGGGCGAAACACGGCAGCGAATTGCAGTCAGTAGTGTTCCACAAACTGTCCTGGAGTGAACAAATTATAATTTGTTTAAGGGATTATAACCTACCAGAAAGCGATCCACTCATTGACTAAAAACCAGATTCCTGCTTACCGCTAGGTAAACAGAGGTAAGGAAACTTGCCTCAGATTTCGCCCTGCCCTAAAATCGAATCCAGGTCCTTTTGCTTGCAATGTGAGTGCTCTAACCACCAGACTGCAGGACATGCTAGAGATGGGTGTTGGAGAGGCTTCATTGTATTTAATAGGATGGGAGTTTTGAACCAAGCTGCTGGCCTCATGAGAAGTGCAGACCCTGCAGCTTGTCACTGCATTGGTTCTAGTTATCCTTTGACACAATTGCAAATAGATTTTTTTTCTCCGCAAGTGCTGTATTGTGCAGAGAATCACTCTTATTAAAATTGTTTTGTTTTTATCCGCGTGCTTTGTATGAGGAGTTTACAGCATTAGCTCTATTGAAAGGTGCTACATAAGTGAAGTTATTAATGTGTTAATGAAATACTAAAGCATGAACCAGCAGCTTTATGTTCTGATGTCAGTGTTGCTCATTTGGTCTGTATTTAGTTTGTGATTGACAAGTGAGATCTGCTTGAGTGTTCCCATTGTAAAACTGATTAAAGCCTATCTTTGCTAATCCTCTGAAAAGCAGCTGACAGAGATGCCATACTGGATATTGCATTCAGGACTCTTTGGTATGGTTTATAAACTTTAAAACATTAGGCAAGTTTCCTTACTGTAAAGTGGAATGACTATATTTTATGGGTGAAACGCGGCAGCGAATTGCATACAGCAATGTCCTATAAACATTAAGATGCTCTGCGGTCTCCAACTCCAGTCAATAATTTGAACTTCATTAATACTACGTGAATGATTGAGATGGGTGAAGCACGTTTTAGTACGCACATAGTTTTCTCTTGGAAGAATTGTTTTCAAAAGTTATAAATTGTGGAGTAGTGAATATCAACTGTTTTCTTACTGTTCAGAGTCAAGTTATTGTGCAAATACAATTTCTGATTCATTCCTTTTGCAAAAAGCTATATTCTCCCGAAGGGGATTTCATGCCAGAATAAATGGAGGTATCACACTAAACATGGAATCCCATTTAAAACATCACTGTGTAACCAAGCAACAGATCTCATAGTAGTGACATAGCTTTACAATTCCTCTGGCATTCTTGTTGTATGCCTCTTAAGTAGGGTCCGTCGAGATGGAAATTTTCCGATTTAGATATATCGATGGGCTCATATCGAGATATACCAAAATATCGATATTCGGGTTCTTCGTACTGCGCATGCAAGCGCGGTGCGCGCATTCGGGGTGCGCGCGCATTCGGGGCCTATCTCCTCAGGAGGTAAATATCTTTCTCTCTCTGTGTCTCTCACTCTCTCCATCTCTGTATTTTTCTGTCTGTGTCTCTGTCCTCTCTCACATCCCCCCATCTCTATCTATCTGTATATTATCACATCCACCCCGTCTCTACCCCCCCCCCCCCCCCCCCCGGCCGCCGTCCCTCTCTCCCAGCCCCCCCACCCCCGTAGTCTCTCTCCCCCCCCACCCCCCCCAGCCATCTCTTTCCCCCTCCCCCCCTCGCCGTCTCTCTCTCCCTCCGCCCCCCAGCCATCTCTCTCCCCCTCCCGGCCCCAGCCATCTCTCTACCCCTCCCCCCCAGCCGTCTCTCTCCCCCTCCCCCCCAGCCGTCTCTCTCCCCCTCCCCCCCCAGCCGTCTCTCTCCCCCTCCCCCCCCAGCCGTCTCTCTCCCCATCCCCCCCCAGCCGTCTCTCTCCCCATCCCCCCCCAGCCGTCTCTCTCCCCCTCCCCCCCCCAGCCGTCTCTCTCCCCCTCCCCCCCCAGCCGTCTCTCTCCCCCTCCCCCCCCACAGGCCGTCTCTCTCCCCCTCACCCCCCCCCTCCCCAGCCGTCTCTCCCCCCTCACCCCTTGCATACATGTATATTGTATTCGAAAACTATGAATACAATATGGCCGCTTTGCACCTCGGTCTGTGCATTGTGTATAGAGATGAGCATTCTGGGTCTTGTAGTTTAGTGTGCGCGAATTCCGATTTTTTCCCTCGATATATCGATTTTTTGATATATCGATATTTTTTAAATGTCTATATCGGCGTATCGATATGAAAATTATATTGTGTTTTAGCGATATATCGATATATCGCCGGACCCTACCTCTAAGTTAAAGAAACTATTCCTTAGATTACATATTATATGCTCTATAGTTGGCTAACAAACTAAATTTTCTTGCTTGAATATTTTGGGGATTTGTGCCAGAGTTGTCCAACCTTTTGCCTGATGAGTGCTGGATGCCCTATCTCTGCTGCAGAAGCAATATTTTTGTGTTTCCTTTACAGAAACATAACATTGACATAGTGCCTTTGTTTTAACGTCAGAAGGATATCTCAAATCACTTGAGACTGCCGGCTGGGTACCAGGGGTTGGGGCTGGAGCCAAGGGAGGTGTGGAGGGCTGAAGGGTCTTCTTTATCTGAGCTTCTCCGTGACCTTAGCCATCTCTGTTTGCCAAGATATGGTGGGTGGCACACAGCATTGTCAGAGACCAAATGTAATAATAATAATAATATTGCTTGCATTTGTCACAGTGCCTTTTCACATCGTTGAAACGTCTCAAAGAGCCTCAGAATAAATTGACTGTATATTTTGTGGGCGAAACACGGTAGCCAATTGCCCACAGCAATGCCTCACCAAGGAGGAAATAAATTTAATGGCAAAATAAACAAACAATTTCAGAGGAATAGATGTGGTAACATACTGTAGGATTACATGGGACATTCTGCTCTTGTGGATGTCCCATTTGATCATTGTCACAGGGGAGTACTCCCACCCCCTGACTTTGCTTAAATGGTTTCGCCCAAACCCGGTTACCGCAGCTACTGAGCCAACGAGTGGTATCTGTAATCCTGCTTCACTGCATCACTGCACAAAGGTTGGCATTGCACCATTATTCTATCTCTGCAGTGCTCTGAAGATCTTTATCAAGAACTGACTATGTTATTCTGGAATGTTTGAAGATGGCACTTAGCTGACAGTTTATTCAGATAATGATTTTGACGTCTTTGGAGTAAGGTTGTGTTAACAACAACAAAATTAAAAGTTAAACTTTGTAGATTGGTTGTTTCAAGGAATTGCAGCATTAGAATTTTGAACAGAACCCTGTAATGTGTAGATGAGCCGAAGGTATTAAATGTAATCAAACATTGAAGCTGTTGCACCATGGGTTTCCTAGTTTCATGCCTGTAAACCAGTGACGTCCGATAGAAATGGCTGATTATCCACAGGTAGCTACGGTGTGACTACCACAGTGGAATCAGCCACATGGAATCATGGAATCTTACTGCATAGGAGCAGGCCATTCGGCCTATACCACCTCTTTGAAAGTTTTCTTTTTCAAGTCCCTATCCAATTTATGTTTGAAAGCCACTATCGAATCAGCTTCCCCCCACACTTTTGTGACAACTCGGGGTAAAAACAAATTCTCCACTCTGGTTCTTTTGCCAATTTTCTTGAATCCAGCCAGAAGAAACAGTCTCCTCTTATTTCTCCTTACAAAATCACCTTACATACACAATACAGGTATAGTTACATGTATATTTATTTAACAAACATGGTAGTCATGGTGGTGTTGGCGTTCATTATAAGAGGGTTAGATTATAAGAGTAGGGAAGTCTTGCTGCAGCTGCATAGGGCCCTGGTGAGACCGCACCTGGAAAATTGTGTGAAATTTTGGTCTCCTTATTTAAGAAGGATGATTCGCCTTGGAAGGGGTACAGCGTACATTCACTAGGTTGGTGCCTGGGATGAGGGGGATGAGCTATGAGGATAGATTGAGCAATCTAAGCCTATATTCTCTAGAATGTAGAAGAATTAGAGGTGATCTTATAGAAACCTATAAGATATAAGGGAATGACAGAATAGATAGTGAGAGACTATTTCCCCTGCTTAGGGAAACTATAACCAGGGGTCACAGTCAAAATTAGGGGTCGGTCTTTCGCACTGAGTTGAGAAAAAACTTCTTCACTCAGAGGGTAGTGAATTTATGGAATTCTCTTCCCTAAAGGTCTGTAGATGCTCAGTCCTTGAACATATTCAAGACTGAGATTGTGGATAAAGGGATAAGGGATATGGAGATAAGGCGGGGGCAGGTGGAGTTAGAATAGATCAGCCATGATCTTATTGAATGGCAGAGTAGGCTCAAGGGGCTGAATGGCCTACTCCTGCTCCTAATTCTTATGTTCTTTATTTTTCATCTGTGAACCATATCAGCACCCTGCTCTCAATCCATTTTTTGGATGGAATATGTGTTTCCATTCTTGCCATGGTTGGTCCAGCCATTTGGCTGCTGAGGGCTGGATACCCTTTTGTTTCCATTGCCACATTTGCGGGTGGCAATATTTTTATGTTTTACTTTCCAGAAACATAACAAAAATTTTACTTCACACTGTTATGAGCAATTGGCTGTCATGTTTTGCCACAAAATATACACCCAATTTACTTTACAGTCTGTGCAGTGCTTTGAGACATCTCGAACTCGCGAAAGGTGCTATATCAAATGCAAGGATTCTGATATATACACCTGCGCACACATAACAACAACATCCACTTATATAGCACCATCCACATAGAGTAGTGTCTCAGAGCACATATATGTATGATTATTATAGCTACACGTGGCTAGTAGCTAATGTTTTGGGCAACTGTGCTGTAAACAGTGACTATTATAATTTTGGACTTGATACATTGGTAAGTGAGTCAGTGTCTACAGAGCATCAATTCAAGATAATTAGCTAAGGGGAAGATTTGGAGCAATTATTTTTACACCTAGTTGCTAGGATATGAATCCCTTACTGGTCGTGGTGGTCTGGGCAAGATCCATATTAACTTTCAAGAGGAATTGAGATACATATCTAAAAAGCTGTAATTATAAAGTAATACTTCCTCCATTTGAAATAGTATCCATCTTGCCCTGGTATTTTGTAGGTGGGCATGACATCCAATTGTTTACAGCAATGTACAACCAACAGTCAGTGACCAATTTTATCTGGGGATTTGTTGGCAGAACACAAGGAGAGAGAAACTCCTTTCTCTTTTCACATAATAATCATTACATTTGGCATAGCGTCTTATCATGTCAGATGTAAGTCTCAAAGTGCTCCACAGGATTTACTCTGAAACAGACTGACTGTGTACTTGTAGGCAAACACAGCAGCACACACACAACACACAGCAATGTCTCACAAACAGCCGTGAAACGAATGACTCATTTTATTTGGGGGATTGACTTGGACACCAGGAGAGAGAATCTCCTTTCTTTTTTGAAATTGGATCTTTAATATCCACCTGAATAGACAGATGGAACCCTGGTTTAATATCTTATTTGAAAGGCTGCACCTCTGACAATGCAGCACACAACATATACACTATTGGAGTGGCAGTTTCTCTAGTCTATGAGGATTTAAAAAGCTCGACATGACGGGAGTGTTATCAAGTGAGGCAGCCTAATGCCTGAAAGGATAATTGGGAACTGCACTACTGTATTTTGCCCTGACATTGGGAATTCTAGAAAGCGATTAGGAATTCTTTAATAATGATAATCATTCATTTGATATAGCTGTTTATCATGTCTTTGAGACATCTCAAAGCGCTTCACAGAATATACAGTACTGTAAAGTGAATTGACTGCATATTTTGTGGAGCCAAATCCGGCAGCCAGTAATGCACAGCAAACAGTCGTGAATTGAGGGACCAAATTATTACTGACATTTCTTATTATAACTTTGATTACCACAATTAGTTTGAGCTGACTGCAATAGTGGTGTTATGGGGTCTTATAGTTATAGTTGATGCTCTGAGATCACAATAAAGTAATAAAGCTGAGATCAAAGTTTTATCATCAAAGATCTAAGTATCTGCAGAATTACAACAATTACATTTATACTATTTAGAGCTTAGTGAATTTACGGAATTCTCTACCCCAAAAGACTGTTGATGCTCACTTCTTGAACATATTCAAGACTGAAATTGATGGATTTCTTATGGATAGAGGGATGAAGGGATATGGGGATAAGATAGGCAGATGGAGGTAGATTAGAAGCCATGATCTTATTGAAAGGTGGGATAGGCTTGAGTGGCCGAATGGCCTACTCTTGCTTCTAATAAATAATAATAATAATAATAATCATATATTCCTACACCCCCTCACGCAGAGTAGCAGCCCAGTGCACTTATTACAGTGTTGCCTGCCTGGACAAAGAGAATCATCAGTGTCATTAGGTTTGTGTTTTCCTTTCAGTGAGTAAGCAGGTTGTTGACTATCATAAACAGCATTTCTTGACACTTTACAGATTAAAGAGCTGTTTTTACTGCACCCGATGTCCTTAATCATGACAGGGAGTAAGCTGATAATGTGGAGTATTGAAGAGGAGGGTGAGAATTAAAGAATAGACTGGTGAGTCATTTTTTTTACATAACACTACATTACAAAGCACATTGTTGTAGACAACAGGCAGAATGCTTACACCGCGGGACAAGTAGCCCTGCTATCTGACTCAAAACACAATTGAGTTTATTATAGGATCCATTTGTGGATCTTACATTTAATTCAACAAGTTGCTCTTGGTGACCAAGCATACACATCGCTGTAGAGTATAAAGTACAAGACAGAAATAAGTATCCCCAGCTCGGGTCCAAACCCTTGACAGCCCTTGACAACTTGTGGATGTCTTTCCGATGTGAAAAGAGCTACTGTACATACATTTTCCTCTGGTGGATGGGTCAGAACAAAAGGATACAGGTTTAAGATAATTGATAAAAGAATCAGAAGTGAAACAAGGAGAATTTTTTTTACCCAGAGGTATTTACAGTCTGGAATGTACTGACTGAAAGGTTGGGTGGAAGCATATTGGCTTTCAGAAGGGAATTGTATAGGTACTTGAAATGAAAAAGTTAGCAGGGCTGTGGATTAAGAGTGAAGGAGTGGGACTAGTTGGTAGCTCTTTCAAAGAGCTAGCACAAGCACAATGGGTCAAATGGCCTCCCTCTGTGCTGTAAGGCTCTGTGATTCTGTAATGTAATTTATTGTTGAGTAACTGAGAACTGAAATCAAGACTAATCGTGAATCTATGAACCTACTTTGGAATTCAAATCTAGGTATGTTCTTTGTGCTTTTAAACGTGTCCAGTTCAGAGGAATTCTAGATAAAGCTGTGATTGACTGGGATATATTGCAGTTTGATAGATTGGTGCAGGAACAGATGTTGCAACAGTGAATCTATGTTGATTGTGCTGGTTTTGAAATAGAATAGAAGTTAGAGTTAGTCTGTCAATATTTGGAAACTGAAGTTACTGGACCTGTTTAGGACCAATAAGATGACTCCGATAAAACTTGCAAAATTCCTGAATATATATATTCTTTATTTGTTGCTGGGAAAATGAAGGATCAGAGTGCATGAATACATGTCCCTGGAGTCCTGCAGCTTTGTGGTTAGAGCATTCTCCTCACAAGCGAGAAGACCCAGGTTTGTTTCCCAGGCAAGGCAAAACCTTACTCCACATACCTCTGTTTACCTAGCAGTACACAACAACGTTGTTAGGTGTTTGGCAGATCACTGTAATAATCTTTCAGAATACATTGGGTCACTCAATCCATGACACTGAACACTGTTGTACATATTGGCTGCCGAGTTTCGGCCTCAAAATACAGTCAATTCACTTTACAGTATATTCTGTGAAGCGCTTTGAGAAGTCTCAATGTATTGCTAATTATTGCATTTGATATCACTATATCAAATGCAAGGATTCTTATAATAATACTACAAATTTAACAACTATATTCCCAAACACTTCAGTTTTGGAATATAGATATCAAATTTGTGGTATTATTATAATAATCCTTGCATTTGGAAGAACAAAACACAATCAAACTTGTTATCAAGTTTCTATGCCAGTAAAAAGTCAATATAACTATGATTTGACTGCATAGGGAAGATGCCATTGTCAACCTCTGAACTTGTTCAGGATCGGGGGCTATATACAGTGAACACATCAGTTATTCAGCCCTCCTGCCCTATGTGGGTGTGAAATATATGGAGTTATTTTTAAAAGTTTTAGATAATATTCCTGGCATAAACCTACCTGCTATATACAGTACAGGCCAAAATGCCTGCAGGATGGACTCCCAATAAAAGTTGCAGTGCTATTTTTCTTCAAGAAAGCAATGCATTGTGCATAACAAGAATGCATAAAATAAGAAAGGTTAATAACTGCAAATGATTTGAATCCAAAGAAATAATAAGAATTTGAATTTGAAGCAAAAATGTTACAAAAACATTTGTAATTATAGATAATTCAATTTAGTTTCATCTCTTCACTGTAAGATTTCAAGGTAAATTCTTTGTATCAAAGCCCATTCATGGTTTCGCCTCACCCTACCGCTGCGACCTCTTAACCCTCTAATAACCTGCCCGCCCCCTCTGCTCAGCAGGTTCCGACCTGCTCCATGTCCCCCTCCCCACCCTCCCAAACATTGGCGGGCAAGCCTTCAGTCACCTCTGCACCCAAACTCTGGAGCTCCATCCTGCAGTCACTCCGCCTCACGCTGCTTGGCCTCCTTCAAGTCTCACCTCAAGACCCTCCTCTTCGACGGTCCCATCTGTCACCCCCTCCTAGCCTAAGCGCTTTGAGACGTCGATAAGACGTAGAAAGCACTATACAAATGTAGGGATTATTATTATTATTATTCCCTCTAGCCTCCATGTCGCCAACCACAGCTCGGGTCTGAAACAATGACTGTCCAGCATCTTGAGGACGTCCTCCTGACTGAAAGGCGCTGTGTATACAAACGTAATTTTTTTGTTGTTGTTTGAGCTCTCACACCATGAAAAGAATATAAGGATTTACTAAACGAAAGAAGACCAAGGTCCATCCAGTTTTCCTTCCACCATCCCGGCAGTCAGTCGCTTGCACATGTCGGATCTCAAACTATGTACTGTATCCCCAGATATTTCCGAACAGAAATCTATCAAATTTGCTTTTGAAAGAATCAACAGTTTCTGCTTCCGCCGTCTCCCTCGGGAGCCTGTTCCATGCATTTACTACTCGTTCACTGAACAAGTGTTTCTGCAGATTTGTTCTGCGGGAGATTTCTAAGAAACTCACAGAAAAGGTATAGAACTGGAAAAGATCACTTTGGGGCATGTAATTTACCCACATTTACTCATCATGAGCAGCAGCCTAAGGAACAAATAGTTCATAAAACGGTCCGCTGCCTGCCTTCAAGAGCAAGAGGAGATTAATTTAGGGATGAAACAACTCGTCAGCTAATTCAAGAGTGAATTAGCTAGAAATTTGTTAAAGAATTTAATTAATGTGTGTGATAGAGAGAGATGTACAGTAGTAGGTTATTTATTTTGAGATCAGCTAGCTGAACTTCACTGCTAATTTCAGATCCCATGTTTTGCTTATATTCTTATGTAAATGTCAAGAGAAGAGTTAGATTTAAATCCATTTTCTAATCTAACCTCACTGAGATTTAACTGTCTACCCTAACTTGGCTATTCCTTATTTTCGCCAAACACTGTTAACAGAAAATATTTTACTTGCTAGTCTTCTTGCTTCTAGTTATGGTGGAGTCCTGGAGCTCAGTGGTTAGAGCACTCGCCTTACATGCGAGAAACCTGGGTTCAATTGCAGGCAGGGTAAAACCTTGGGCAAGTTTTCTTACTCCACATGCCTCACTCCCCCCAAAAAATTGGTCATTTCAATCCATGGCTGTTTGTGGGACACTGCTGCGTGCAATTGGCTGCTGAGTTTCGCCCACAAATATACAGTCAATTCACTTTAGAATTCAGATGACTAGGACATGTGAAAAGCACTATATCAAATGCAAGGATTATTATTATTTGCCATAACACAAGTCATTTTCCTTATTTGATTAAAGATTGTTTTTGGATGGTGCCACAATACAAATATCCCTTAATGTTTAATAATCAGACTATTCCCGATAATTGAGAAAATGTGTAAAGGTCCTGAACCAACTAAATCTGGCCTCTTTTGAGTGTGGTTTTCCTAGTAGGTGGACATGCATGCTCTCCTTTTATAAATATATATATTATCTTTAGGCTGGGAAGCAATGCCCTCTCTGTGTCTTTGATTGGATATGTGATGTTGCCAGGATACCTGTGCTCGCAAGAGCAATAATTTGGGTAACTTTAGGGTTGAAATTAAATATCTTTATAGGGAAATGGAGTTCTATCGATAATGATTATTAGTGGACAGTTTGTGAGTTCTCGTCCTGTCTCTGCCAGAGGATGAAGATTTAATATAAAAACACAAGAATTGGTAAGGGCAAGGTCCACAAGGTGTCTATGATATAGGAAGTATGTGAAATACTGGGCGGATTAGTAACATTGTCAATTCAAGGAAACTTTTGCACTGTGGAAACAGACATCAGAAAGTAACTAAAGCAGACATGCAGGGCTAAAAGGGCATAATAATAATAATCCTTGTAATGATTATCATATAGTGCTTTATCACATCACTGAGACGCCTCAAAGTGCTTCACTGATTAAACTGTAAAGTAAATTGACTGTGTAGTTTGTTGGCGATATGCAGCAGCCAATTGCACACAGCAGTGTCCCACAAGCAGTTGTGGATTGAGTGACCAAATTATTTTTTGAAGGGGTTATAACCCCCAGAAAGTGATCTGCCAATCAACTATCCATCGGGTTCCTACTTACTGCTAGTAAACAGAGTTGTTTTGGAGTAAGGAAAAGTGTCTAAGGTTTCCCCCACCCAGGAATTAAACCTTTATAGAAAGGCTACAACTTTTGTAACCTTTCTATAAGGGGACGAGAATTGGCTCACTGAAGCAACTGTTAGACCGTTGAAGATAAGGCAACTTACAAAATGTATAACATAGTGTGGGAGTGCTCGATGTTAACATTGGATGATTAAGGTGAGAAATGTTCCAGCAGTCACCTCCCGAGTAAGCAAAATAGATTTATAATAAAAACTCTGAATGAGACCCTAAATATTTTGTGAATTTGTTCGGCATGTTGTTGAGAGCAATGGACTGATATACCGATTTTAGCTTCAACTTGATAAACACTTGTCTAAGTGTTTAATTTACACAAGTTTTAAATATTTTAAAATATTTTTAGTTCTACTTGAGAGTGTTATTTGTAAATCTGGTGATACCGTCTTCCTCCCACTCTCCTACCCTCCCCCATTGTACAGTATTTGCTCTTATTCGCATGGTTTGGGAGTCCATCTATCTATAATAACAATCCTTGCATTTCATATTGCTCCATATCAAGTCATTGAGTTGCTTCACAGTGCTTCACAGGATATAGTGCAAAGTGAATTGACTGAATATTTTATGGGCGAAATGCGGCAGCCAATTGCGCACAGCAATGTTCCACAAACAGTCATGCATTGAGTGACCAATTTATTTATTTATTTTGAAGAAAATTAATAGAAAAGCGATCCACCAATCAATAATAATAATAATCTTTGCATTTGATATATTGCTTTTCACACCTTCTAGACGTCTCAAAGCGCTTAACCGAATATACTGTAAAGTGAATTGACTGTATATTTTGTCAGCGAAACGCGGCAGCCAATTGCGCACAGCAGCGTCCCCCCACAAACAGTTGTGGATTGAAATGACCAATTTTACTACAGTATTGTGTTTATTGGAGGGGTTATTATTAGCCGTGTGGAGTAAGGAAACCTACCCAAGGTTTCGCCCTGACCTGCCTGGATTCGAACACAGGCTCTAACCATTGAGCTACAGGATTCCACGCACTAGGTTTCTACTTACTGCTAGGTAAACTGGTGTATGGAGTAAGGAAATTTTCCTAAGTTTTGTGCCGCCCAGGAATCGAACCTGGGTCCTCTTGCTTGCGAGGCAAGTGCTCTAACCAATATGCTACAGGACTCCTCCATATGCTATAGGACTTCTGTTTATTTCCTTCATTAGCAAATTCTGTGCATGCATTCATAACTTAATACAAATTAACAGTGAAATATTAGGACAGTTCATCACTGATGAACACAGTAAGTAGATAAGAAGTATTATTCTTCTGTCAGAATGTGCTTCGAGCAGGAGCCCTGTATAATGACATGAAGTATTAAGAAGAGGAATACAATTTGTGCCTAAGGTCAATTAATTACTGACTGCAACTACATCTATTGTAAATTATTACACAAGAAACATGATCTTTCATAGGATAGTTTTGATAACAATTTTGCATTCAACATTGCACATTTTACAACTAGAGAATGCCTCGAACTGCTTCACAGGATAGACTGCTTATTTTGTAAGCAAAATAGTATATTATGCACTGCAACATCTCACAAACAGCTACGAAGTGAAGGACCAATTTTATTTGGGGGACTTTTGTCCAGAATACTTGGAGAGAGAAACTACCTTCTCTTTTTGACAGGTGCCACAGGATATTAATGTTGATTTGATCAGACAGATGGCACCTTCAACAATGTGGTGCGCACCTAGCACTGAATTCCAATGGCAGCCTAGAATATGTGAGTTCAAAGTCCCCAAATGGGGTTTGAACCTATAGACTTTTGATTCAGGGGCGAGGATGCTACCAACTGAACCAGGTTGACACCATTGATGCATCAAATATGAAATCTCTGTTGTCTTTGAATGAAGTATTTAATAATGACTGAAACATTCACTGAGCTGAGCATTGAAATACTCTTATAGTATTTAGAGATTAGTTAAGGATGTCAAGATTCAGTGAAATAAGAATGCATCTTCTTAACTTTAAGACTGAGATGGTTATGTGTTTATTAGGTCAGGTTATTAAGGATTTAGGGGCAAGAGCAGATAATTGGACGTGAAAGTACAGATCAGCCATGATTTTATAGAATGGGAGAACAGGCTGGAGGGGCTGAATGGCCCACTCCTGTTTCTATGTTTCTATCTGGTGAAGTAGATTGGTCTGTTGAAATTCTATACAGAGAGACTTTCTAATTGAAAGTGATTTATCACATTCCCCCCCTGGGATCAGTATGAGGTGTGAGTTTTTTGTTTAAGACGGACAGGTATCCTGATAACTTAATTGAGAGTGGGGTCACTCACTCTCAATTTGTTTTGGAGCCCATCCACCCAAACCAGTTGGAATCAATGAATTAGTTTGGTCTCAGCTTAACAAGAATCCCTTAAAATAACAACATCTCACATTTATATAGAGCCCTACATGAGGGGCTGCGTCTCGGAGCGCTTAAATGCCACTGAAAATGTTTCAGTGGACCTCCCAATAGATTTGAATGGCTAATTTGTAATGTTATTAAATAGCTACTTCTTTTAATATTCTGAAAAACCATCCCTGATTAACGGACCTCTGCAAAAACTCTTAGTTTCACATGAGTAGACTTCTCCTGAGGCTCAATGAGAGAGATTGGGAGTAGTAATTCGAAGGCCGACATCCTGCTTTGAATCGCTCTTCTGCTGGAAGCAATGTCAGATCACTTCCATCAATATACACTCCGCATTAATAGTGGAAAAATCATTTTGAAGTTCTTTACTCAAGCTGTACAACACTTTCATTTGCAGACCTCAAATAAAATAATAATAATAATACAATAATCCCGGCATTCAATATAGCGCCTTATCACGACATTGACATGTCTCAAACACGTCTCTTCACCGAATATTCTGTAAAGTGCATTGATTGAATTTAGTGCGTAAAGTGCAGCAGCAAATTGCTCTTCCCACCACCCTCCAAACCTGCACAAACAGACACTCACACAGTGAGTAAACACGCCTCTATTTACCTAACAGTAAGTAGGAACCTGATTGTTAATTGATTGGCAGATCACTTTTCTGGGGGTTTTAATCCCTTTAAGAAAAATAATAAATTGGTCACTCAATCCAGACTGTTTGTGGGACACTGCTGTGAGCAGTTGACTGCCACGTTTCGCCTGCAAAATATATAGGCAACTCATTTTACAATATATCCTGTGAAGTGCTATTGAAGATACGATAAGGCGCTGTATCAAATGCAAGGATTATGATTATTATTGCTAAATCTGATGTCCCTTTAACAAACTGATGGCACTTTTATATCGTGGGTTTTAGTTGTGGTGCCAAACTGTAGGCGTTCGCAGATTCCGAGCTCCGGACATGACACAGGTAGTCGGTACACAACAACACGAAAGAATTTGGCTGTATTACTGTTCAGTTTGAACCCAAAATCCTTGTAATAATATCAGCCATTCAATGTATGTGATGGTGTGTTTTGGATTCATATTTTATCATTAATGTTTATAACAGGAGAGTAAAGTTTTGTGGTTAACAACGTCATTGGAAAAACATGTTTGAATGAAAGCCTTGTAATTTATTACTTCCTGTTTAATATGCTACATTTCAATATTAACATAAATTCTAATGTCTTGCTCATTCGTGTGTTAAAGATCACAATGTATAATTTAATCTCCGGAACAGTTTAGTGTGTGCATGCCCTTTGTACATGGGGTTTACTTGCAATAAATAATTCAAAAAATGATTTCGTTAGGATTCAAGCAATTTTCACAGAATTGTTAATACTGTAATTATCAATTTCTGCTACCCTGATGGCTCACTGAGTTTATCCAGTGATTAACTAAGCCATACAACCCAGGAATAGTCTTGAGTTCAATCCCCAGTTCATGTTAAATTATAATAATAACAATCCTTGCATTTGATATAGCACCTTATTAATGTCATTGAGACGTCTCAAAGCGCTTCACAGAATATCTTATAAGGTGCAGTGACAGGATATTTGTGGGCAAAACCTGGCAGCCAATTGTACACAGCAGAGTCCCACAGATAGTCATGGATTGAATGACCAAATTATTATTAATTTATTTTCAAGGGACCATAATCCCTGGAAAGAGATTCTGCAATCGATCAACAACCAGGTTTGTACTTACTGCTGGTGAACTATGCGTGTGGAGTAAACTAACTTGCCTAAGGTTTTGCTCTGCCAGGGAATCAAACCTGGATTCCCTGGCAGAGGTTACCAAGGCAAGCTTGGTAACCTCTAAAACACTCCATGAAAATGACCGTAAATGACAATAAAATGGAAGGTTTAGCCGAACTGAAGGTTTCACCCTATAACAAGTTTGCTTGTGGACACATAGTAAAGCCTTCTAATGACTAGAAAATAACCATTTGACATACGCGTTATATACCGTCTTAAAGTACTTCACAGGACTTACTGTAAACTGTCATGACCGTATTTGTCGGCGAACAATGCAGTCAGTTTGCACACAGCAATGTTCTACAAACAGCTATGAAGTGAATGATCTGACTTGATGGATTGTTGGCCAGCACTCCGGGTGAAGCTCCCTGCTCTTCTCGAATAGTACCGTGTCCTTTAATGTACATCTGAACCTGAACAGACAGATGACAGACTTCAGTTTAATATCATCTGAAGTCCGTCCGTTTTCCCCCCTCACCCCAGTACTGCACTGTAGTATCAGCCTAGACTGTAAACTCAAGTTGAGTCTGGAGCCGACAACCTTCTAGGTTAGAGGTGAGAAGTGCAACCAACTGAGCCAAACATAATGTTTTTGTCAATAGTTTACATCAGCAGTAATGTTAGTGAGGTATTCTCCTATTACCTTCTGCCTTGTGGTCAAAAATGGGGCTCAAGACATAGAACCACTGGTATAGTCAGCATAGAAGGAGCTCAGAGCACATGAAGAATCCTATTTGATTGCAACAACAACATTACACTTGTATAGCGCCTGTCAAGTCGATCGCAGAACCATCATGGGAACAATGGAAGTGAACGCTGAGAGACACCCACCAGATGTATAGCTACTAAATGTGAAAACAAAACGTTAGCGGTTTGCAAAGAACAAAAAACACGTGTGTCTTTTTTTGCAAGGATGTGTGTGTAAATAAACCAGGGTGACAGAGAAAGTGCTGTGATGTGACGTGAGTTTATTTGTGCCATTTTGTGTGTTTTACAGGCATACGTGTACAAGCAGAGCTAGGAGATGGAGCCCAGACTGTGCTTGTGGGGACGGAGCCTGGAGCACCATTGTAGTTACCAGAAACAATGCAGCACTGAGCAACTTTATATTAATAATCATATTCCTTGTAATTGATATAGCGCTTATCACGTCTTTTAAATGTTTCAAAGCGTTTCACAGGATATACTGTAAAGTGAATTGACTATATATATTTTGTCAGTGAAATACGGCAGTCAATTGCAACCAGCAGTGTCCCACAAACGTCCCACAGATTGAAATGACCAAATTATTATTTGTGGAGGGATTATTACCCCTGGAAAGCGATCCGCCACTGACTAACAAACGGATTCCCACTTTACTACAGTAAACCCTTTGTTATCCCTTGGGACCAGACCGGTGTCAATTAATCAAATATGCCAGATATTCGAGTGGCAAGTTGCCGAAAATCCAACAAAAAAAGAACTTATTTTAAAACATACCATATTAATAATAGACTAAATAATAACAGAATATTGTATGGATGTTTACCAATAAAGCATTCCAGCACACTTGGTAGTTCGGTCAGTTTAATAAATCCACATGCGCAAAGTGAGTGTCCTGGATGCCTATGGTATGACATCCGGTTACTGGAATGAACCGGATGAATTCTATTGGGAGATACCGCTTGGTTGAGTATGCCGGTTGGTTGGGTACTGGATAAACAAGGTTTTACTGTACGAGATGAACAGAGCTGTGCGGAAAATTGTCTAAGATTCCGCCCCGCTCGGGAATCGAACCCGGATACTCTCGCTTGCTAGCATTAAAAGCATGCTGGATTTATCTCATTGTATAGTTTCACAACTGCGTTGTACGTCATTTTTAAATTTGAGCAACAATTAGAAGGATTTCTGAAAGAAGTACAGTGTTTCAGACAATATGTGCATTGACTGCACCTTTTCATAGACTTCCATTGCTTTATCACACAAGACATTTACAGGAGCAATGAGGGATATGACAGCAATGCACAGCAATAATGAATGCCTCAGCTAATGTACTGTATGACAGTACTCTCAGTGTCTCCATAATTATGACTGCAGGGCTTGTATTAACCAATTGTGCCATTGTATCTGTACACTATTCAGCCGCCTATCCACAGTTTTGGCAAGCGAGTAAGCCTCACACCATTTTTTTATGTAATGTCACGATCCCAAGCCTGGAATTCTGCTTGCTAAAGATTAAAATGAACACTGGCTGAGAGAAAAAATGTATTACTATATGCAAAATATCTCAATTGCGAGAAAAACAAAAATGAACTCGGCCATTTAGGAGTAAAATCGGAAGGCAATTTTTCACACAAAGGGGTAATGGAAATCTGGAACTCTCCCCTGCCCTGAAAGGCTGTGGATGCTGGATCCATTTTCGAGACTGATGTGGATAGATGTGCGTTAGGTCAGGGTGCGTTAGGTTAGGTCAAGTGCTGAACAGTCGGGGATTAGGACCTGAGTGGGGGGTGTGGGGGGCTTGCAATCATGGAGGATGGCGGGAGGGTGGCCAAAGAATAGAGTTTTGAGGTGTGCATTGAGGAAGACGAGGGAGTGAACGAAGCGAAGGGAATGTGGTACACCACACGCCTCATTTTACCAAACATTAAGTATTCGATTGGCAGATCCCTTTCCAGGGGAAAGAATCCCACCAAAAAAATGATCCTTATTCCGCGATTGCTTGTGGGACACTGCTGTGCGCAATTGGCTGCTGTGTTTCATCTACCAAAAATATAGTTCATTCAGTTTACTGTATATCCTATAAAGCGCTTTGAGATGTCTTGACAGTGATAGCGCTGCATCAAACGTAAGGATTATTATTACTTTAACGTACTTGCTGGAACAATTGTACTACACATGTACTCTCTACAAATCTCCATTTACAAGTCCCCAAGGAGTGTTAATGTCATAATACTTGCAGTGTAGCATTATAAACCTCTGAGGGGATTTTCCTTGTATAAGCGCGCATATTAATGTCTGGGAATATTTCTGACAGGGAGGAAGTTCCCTTTTAATGTTTCTTTGAACAGAATAGGTTCTGTGATAATTATGTATTTATACCTGCTGAATTACAATCAATGTGTTGAATTCAACACAATGCGTGGTACATTCTAACACACACGTCTTATTTAATCAGGGACTTCATCAAATGTGCTAAAAGTGACACGTTGAATATCTAGTTGAATTCACACACCTTCAAGTGTTGGCATATGACTGAGCAGAACAGGCCTGATTCCAAAGAACTGTATTGGCTTCTTAGCCTCACTGACTGGCCTCCAATTGATTAGCGCCTAATTAAATATTACTTCAGGGCTAGTTAGCCTCACTGAAAGAATGGGCAGTCTATGGAGAGGTAAATATTTGTATTATTAACCCCATCACTGACACACAAACCAGGACGTTTAGTTTGAATAGAAACGTGTTTTTCTGAAGAATGTGTTTGACAATCGAAGCATGCGGCCTCCAGTCTGCTTGTTTCAAGTGTTCGAGTGTGAGCCCGGCTCAATTGATACTACTTTTACATGAATCAGAAGGTTCAAGCTCCACATTGGGCCATTAAAACTGACTTTGGTTGATCCTGCCATGCAGTGCTGGGGGTATGCTGCGCTGAGAGAGGTACCATTCTTAGGCTGATAAACTGAACTGAAGTCATTCAGTACCATTTGAAAAGAGAAAGTGATTTCTGTCTGTTCCCGGTTAACTGTTCCCCCAAACCCAACTTGGTCATTCATCAAATCAATGGTAGGGTGCTGCATTAATGGAGGTGCTGTCTGTTAGGTGAGATATAGTGAGGACATTGTGAGATATAGTGAGGATATCCCATGTCAAAGCAGCAAGTTTCTCCCAATTTCCAAAGCCAACAATCCCTGAGGTAAAATCGGTCATTCACTTCATAACTGTTTCTGAGATATTGCTGGCACAGATTGGCTCTACAGACTACTGTACACAATTGCTACAATCTTCTGTAAATCCTATACCGTACTTTTAGACAGTTCAACAATGTGATAAGGCGATGTATAAATGTAAGTTATATCAAATGCAAGTATTATTTATAATGAGATGTATTGGTGTGTACGTTTCCTCTTCGAGGGGCTTTGGACAATATTTGGGGGGTAATTTACCATCCTCCTGTTCTTTGTATTCCCAGAGGGGTTCAGCTTGTAAAGTCAGGTAATTCAGTAGTTAGAGCATTCGCCTGGCAAGTGAGAGACCTGGGTTCAATTCCCAGCAGGGAGAAATGTTGGGCAAGTTTGCTTACTCCACACGCCTGTTTACTTACTCTGGTTGTTAGTCGATTGTAGATCACTTTTCTGGGGGTAATAATTCCTTCAAAACAAATTGGTCCCTTCAATCCCCAATTGTTTGTAGGATATTTATGCCGTGTTTCACCCACAAAATATACGGTCAATTCACTTTCGAGCGTATTTTGTGAAGCTATTTCAGATGTCTCAAAGAAGTGATAAGGTGTTGTTTCAAATGCAAGGATTATTATTTATTATTATCAGTGCCTGCTCCGTCTACATGCCATTCTCTTCTCTGCCAAATGAGGAAATCATGGCTGACAGTTTTTGAATCATGAATGGTTTCAATAAAGATGTGGTAGCACGCTTTTTCCCTGTTTCTCTCTGTAGTTGTACCTTGTGAGTTGGAGTACCTTGACATGTCTTGACACATCTTCCGTATCAAAACTTGCTAGTTTCAACACTAACCATACAGCTGAGATATTGGGTGATTTTCTACATACAGTAGTTCATATTTAAGTTGTGCCCTGTGTGGGGTGTATGTAACTAACCCATTGCTAAACTAGAAAAGTCTTATCTGATCTCTGGGCAGGTGGAGACCCTAGGCAAGTTTCCTTACTCCACACGCCTCGATTTACCTAGCAGTAAGCAGGAACCCTATTGTTTGTTGATGTTGGATCACTTTCCGGGATAAAAGAAATAAAAAGATTAAAATGTGTCCACTCAATCCAAGACTGTTTGTGGGATCTGCTGTACGCAATTGGCTGCTACGTTTCGTCCACAAAATACAGTCATTCTGTGAAGCCCTGCGAGGCGTCTTGAGGACATGGTAAAGCGCTATATCAAATGCAATAATTATTTGTTATTGTTCGAGGAGAAGATCACCTATTATTTCTAGTTATGTTGTACTTGGCCAAACATTGCCTTGACTAACTGTCTTGTAATGTGTTAATAAACCTGCTCCGGAATTGGTTAACATTTCGATTGGAAGCTTACAAAACTTTCGCAGGCATCTGTACTGCCGCTTACTCACAGTGTTCCCTTATGTTAATGCTCAGAGGATGATTTCACAGCCTTAAAGTAAGCCCTGCTTGGGAGTAAGTCATTACTCAGGGAAGCCCTTCATCTCGTTCCCAAGGCGATGGCTAGTTAATTCGTGTTCTAATGATTTGTCATTGGGATGAGCCAGGAACCCCCCTCCCCCAGTACACACCTCCTCCCACTCACACACACTCACACACTCATGCTGCATAACTAATTGGATTCTCTTCCACCTACAAGGTATAGCCTTCCGTTTGTGTTCAATGCCTGGCACCATTTTAGCATCACATGTTTCAAAATGTCACCAACTATCTGAACACAGAAGAGCCACACAGTAACTTAGAGACACTCCATTTTGCCTGTGTTTCTCCCAGATTGACCTGACCTTTTTGAGAACGCTATGGAGTTATTGTTAAGTTTCTAACATACTCTGAATGGGAACGTTAACAGTATAAATCAAATAAATCAGTATGAGATCAAATGGCTGTACGGGCCATGCTCAAATTGGGGTGTGAGGAGAGAGATAGGAGAGAGCAATGACTATTACTGCAGTTCCGCAGATTAAATGGTGAATGAATCATAGAATACAATCATGCAATCTTAGCATAGAAAGCCATTCGGCCCAGTGTGCCTGTGCTGGATTTCTGGGAAAGCTACCCAATTAGACCCTCCGCCTGCAAAATTTTCCTTTACAAGAGTAGACATTGAATTCTGTTTTGAAAGCTACTATCGAATCTGCTTCCACCACCCTTTCAGACACCGCATTCTGTGAAGTGCTTTGAGACATCTAGAAGATGTGAAAAGCGCTATATCAAATGTAAAGATTATTATTATTGCAGATTGTAAAAACTCGCAGCTTAAAAACAATGATCTTAAATCTGTGTTGTCTGGTTACCGACCCACCACCTGAGGGAACAGTTTCTCCTTATTTACTGGATCAACAACCTCACCATTTTTTGGAAGATCATTTTGAATGTATCAAGGAAATTACAATACTGAATTAATTTTGCATTCAAAATAACTCTGTTTTTAGAGTGAAACGTGTTGCAAGTTTTCTAATTTATTTTGCATGTGCAGGAAATATCTCCATACACAGAAAACACTGTCCACAGCACTGCCTACTCATGTAGTTGCAGCTGTGAGTTTGAATCCTTCATAGTTCTCAAGGGTTTTTTGGGACTGCAGCAGATTTTCTATGAAACAATTTTTCAAACCGTGGTGGTATTGTATAGAAGCTACTTTTGCTGCAAACAGTCTACATCAGACACTATATTCCGGCAAAATTATACCTCTAAGCAGTAACCTCTTGAGTGGCAATGTATACCACAGAAGAAATTGCCAACAGATGACTGCCATTTTGTGGCCTAGGAACAGGAGTAGGCCATTCAGCCTCTCAAACCTGTTCTGCTATTCTATTACATCATTGGCCGATCTGTAATTCACCACTAAAGGTTTGTTGTTTGCGAGGAAGAGGACCCGGGTTTGATTCCCAGGCGGAGCAACAATAACAGCAAAATGACAGAGCCTTTCACATCAGGAGGACATCCCAAGACGCAGGACAGTCTCTGTTTCAGACCCGAGCTGGGGGGGGGAGAGGAGGGGGGGATTAGCAGTTGCCGATGGGACCATCCAAGAGGAGGGTCTCGAGGCAGGACTTGAAGGAGGCTAGGGAGGGAGTGAGGTGGAGGGACTGCGGAATGGAGTTCCCGAGGTTATGGGCAGAGTGGCTAAAGGCTCTCCCGCCAATGATGGGGAGGGTGGGTCGGTGGACGTGAAGCAGGCCAGAGCCTGCTGAGCAAAGGGGGAGGGCAGGTTGGTAAGGGGGATAGGAAGTCACAGATGTAGGGTGAGGGGGGGTGAGGTTGTGGAGGCTTTAAATGTGAGGACCAGGATGTTGAATTGGATCCTCTGGATGATGGGGAGACAATGGAGTCGGGTGAGGATGGGGGAGATGGGGTCACGGAGTTTGGAATGGTAGAGGACATGGGGCCACAGAGTTCTGGATTATCTGCAGCCTGTGGGGGGAGGGATTGGGGAGGCCCAGCACGGTATTTGTACAGTCAAGCCGGGATGTAATGAAGGTGTGGATGAGGGTTTCATTGGCTTTGGGGGTGAGATAATGGCGGAGTTGGACAATGTTGTGGAGATGGGGAAAGGCAGAGCGAGTCATTGCTTGGATGTGGGGGAGGAAAGACAGTTAAGAACACTCGTGGATTGAGTGACCAAATTATTAATTTTTTGAACGGAATATTACCCCCAGAAAAGCCAGTGGACTAACAACTGGTTTCTTATTTACTGCCAGGTAAACCGGTGTGCGGAGCAAGGTTTCAGATTTTGTCCTTCTCAGGAATTGAACTCAGGTCCTCTCGCTTGCGAGGCGAGCGCTCTAACGGGACGGGGAAGGTGGAGGGAAAGGGGGGGATTTGGGGTGACTGATGGAACTGTGGAAGAGGAACGACTCGAGGAGGGACTGTGAAGAAAGCCAGGGAGGGGGCGAGCGAGACGGAGGGGCTGCGGGATGGAGTTCCAGAAGTTGGGGGCAGAGTGGCTGGGGTTAGGAGGTTGCAGAGGCAGGGTGGGGCGAGGCCATGGTTTGCTGTGCAGAAATTAACAAAGATAGTCACAAATATATTTAGTTATGTTTCTTATAAATCTTTTCAGCTGTTTGGTGTTTCAAGGTGAGCAATGCCAAGGAGCCCTATTTAGCATACATGTTAAGGCATGTGAAGCTTTGTGATAAGAGTATTTTTCGCCCGGAGAAAATAGGATCTTAGAATAGAGCTTCACTCAATTGCATAAACCCCTCTCTGCTAATGTGTGTATAAGGCAAATACGATACTTAGTCATGGCTGTGTTTGGAAGCCAGGCCAAAGCTTCAACACTATCTTAGGGCTTGAAAAATATTAATCACTCGACTTCTACGCAAGCAGATTACACTGACCTACTTTGAAAATCTCTGTGTTCATTTATTCTTTTTAATCAAAACCGCTAGTTGCAGCCTCACAGCTAATGTTTTACACTTTCTTGCGTCTCGATGTGTATCGTCCACTTGATAGCTATAAACGTTTAGCAGGGAGGGAGCAGAACAGTGTGAGGCTATCCTTAAATTCATTTGTAATAAACTTTGATTCCAACATTCCGATACGTTACACCTGGTGTTCAGCACTGAATGTGAAAGCCCTTCAGAAGGAATGGGACGAGGTTGACAAAACACTGGCACACGTTCCTTTCCCTTTTGCCTTTGCCCCTTCCCTCCTTTCCCCAGTTCCCCCCCCCCCCCCCCCCCGGCTCGGTGTCAGGCTCTGTCACTGTCAAGCGCTCTGGGACACTGCCCTGCGTTAGGGGGAGCTGAGTCAATGCAAGTTGTGTCTTTTCTAAATTAAAACCTTACACAACCCGGATCCTGCCCTGCACCAGGTGCTGGTTTATTCTCTCAAACCTTCGCCCCATTATTTTTATTTTATTTTTCTCCACTTGTAGTCACAGTTCCCCAACTCATCAAAAACTCACTTGCTCACAGAGCCTTTCACGTCAGGCGCATATCCCAAAGCTGGACAATCACTGCTTCAGACCCAAGCTAGGGCCGGGGGTGGGGACAGAAAGGGAGGATTAGGAGTTGCCGATGGGTCCATCGAAGAGGAGAGGCTTGAGGCGGGACTTGAAGGAGGCCAGGGAGGGGGTGAGGTGGAGGGACTTTGGGATGGAGTTCCAGAGATTGGGGGCAGAGTGGCTGAAGGCTCGCTCGCCAATGCCCGCCCGGGGTCGGGGGAATGTGGAGCAGGCCAGAAATTTGACCTGCCAGAAACTGCACAAAGTTGCATTTATCTGGTGCCCTCGAGCAGGGTAACGCTGAAGTGCTGGAGGATTAACCAAATCTGCCACAAGTAATTGATTCGATTGTGATATCCCGTTGACAAGAATGAACAAGAATTTTCTAGATTAAAGAAAACCAAGGTCCGATCCAGTTCGCCTTCCACCATCCCAGCCTGAGATATCATGGACCAAACTATATATAGTTACTGTATTTCCTCAGGTATTATACCCTAACATATCCGATTTGCTTTGGAAGGAATCCTTCCAAAAACATTTGATCTCTCAATCCACTGCTGTTTGTGGGGACGCTGCTGTGCGCAATCAGCTGCCTAGTTTTGCCCGCAAAATACACAGTCATTTCACCTGACAATGTATTCCGTGAAGCACATTGAGATACCATAAGACACCATATCCAATAATAATCATAATAATCGTTTCATTTGATACATCGCTTTTCACGTATTCCAGATGTCTCATGAAATATACTGTAAAATGAAGTGACTGTATATTTGTGGGCAAAATGCAGCAGCCAATTGCGCACAGCAGTGTCCCCCACAAACAATCGTGGGTTGAAATGCCCAATTTATTACTTTTGAGGGACTGTTATCTGGCACGCGGAGTAAGAAACTTGCCCAAGGTTTCGACCTGATCGGAAATCTAACCCACTCTGCAAGGGGAGTGTTCTAACCACCAAGCTACAGGACCCTTAGAAATAATGATCATTATTATATCTAGAGATGCTTCCCCGCTTGGTGACCTCCACATAAATGCAAGTTTGTTGACATAGAAACTACAAATCCTCTCGGAGCTCAGACACATTCTTTCTCTCTTGCTCCATTACCCAATGTACAGCTACGAGATATTGTTTGCAAGCGCGATGATAGCAGGGGGTCCCAGTTTGTATTCGTTTAACCCCGGCTTGTCACCAAGTTAACGCTCGAGACAGCAAAGGAATCGTGAAAAGGGGGAGACAGCTGTTCAACGGCGTCCAGATGTGTGTGAGGCTGTTCAGAGGGAGGCTTGTGTAGGTAGGTGCGATGCCAGAAATACTGCTGTGATGCTGCAGGCACAGCCTGAGGCACTAACTGCATTGTTTGTGTGTTACCAACACCCTCGCAAACGCTCCCAGAGTACTTCCCGAATGCTATCCCGTCATCTCTGATTCATCCCTGGTAAAGCAAGCGCCCTGACACCCAGCCAGCAGCTGAACAGAGGCAATGGTGGTTGGTGGGATAGGGGTGGGGGGTGGGTGTTCAGTCCTGTAGCTCAGTGGTTAGAATACTCGCCTTACACGCGTGAGACCTGTTTTCGAATTCAAGCAGGTCAGGGCAAAACTTCGGCAAGTTTCCTTAAGCCACACACACATACACACACACACTCCCAATAATCCTCAAAAAAAAAAATTGGTCATTTCATTTCAAGCCACAGCTGAGTGTGGGGGACGCTGCTATGCACAATTGGCTGCTGAGTTTCACCCACAAATATACAGTCACTTCACTTTACAGTATATCTTGTGAAGCACTTTGAGTACAGTCTAGAAGATGTGAAAAGTGCTGTATCAAATGCAAGGATTATTATCATTATTATTATTATTTTTAGCATGTGTGACATGGTCAGAAGTGAGGCAATGCTATTGTATTTAATTTTAAGTTACGTCAATGAAAAAATTTACCGTTTTATTTGCTCCCTGAAGCTTGGAGGGAATTAAGTGCGTGACGAATTTATCTATCTATCAATTAGACATCACCTGGGAGAGAAATCTCTCGTGCTGTCTTACTCCAAATATAGCTGGTTAGTAATTAAGAGGTTCACCATTTCTAATTGCATCTCACAGTTCAGAGGGACTGAGTGGCGGACTGTGTGCCAGGAGTTAGCTGGAGAGGAAGAGAACACTGGCAGTAATTGTGCAGCAGACAGGAAAGTGTATGTATGTCTGTCACAGAGAAAATAATCATCTCCAGGCAGTAACGATCACCCAATAGAAGTCTTGTTGGAGGGTTATAACCACAGTCCATGTTATTTTGTGGAGTCTTGAAGCGTTTTGGTTACAACAACAACAAAATGACACGTCTTAGCGCCTTTCAGATCGGGCGGACGACCCACGTCGCTGTGAGAGAACCTCCCACAAGTGAGAGGACCTGGGTTCACTTCCCCGCTGAGGCGAAACGTTACTCCACATCCCTCTGTAGTCACTACACTTTACGGTATATCCTGCGAAGTGCTTTGAGACATCTCGAAGACGTGACAAGGGGCTGTGTTGTCAAATGCAAGGATTATTATTGTATTTATTAAGCAAGGCCAGTGTTGGGAAATTATAATTTTTAACTGTGAGTCTCACACTAAATTGCAACTACCATTGCAATAGTACCTCTGTAGAGAGTGTGTTCTTGTGACGTGGGCAGCTATTTACATAGTGAGTATATCTTGCCCATACCTGTCACTATAGAGTGAGAGCAACAATGTGGGAATGCAGAACATCAGAGTCAGATTATATATTGAATTCACCAAAGATTAATTTAAAAGCAGTGCAGGCCAAACAAATCATTTCTTGAACTGAATTTTAATAATAATAATAATCCTTGCATTTGGAGTCTGTAGCTCAGTGGTTAGAGCACCTTGCAAGCGTGAGATCTGTGTTCGATTCCAGCCAGGCCAGGGCGAAACCTTCGGCAAGTTTCCTTACTCCACACGCACACGCCTAATAATAATCCATCAAAAAAAAAACTATAATAAATTGATCATTCAGATCCACGGCTGTGTGTGGGGGACGCTGCTGTGCGCAATTGGCTGCTGCGTTTTATCCACAAATATACAGTAAATTCACTTTACAGTATATTCTGTGAAGTGCTTTGAGACACGGTCTAGAAGTCGTGAAAACTCTATATCAAATGCGAGGATTATTATTATTATCGATATATTGACAATAAATTACTCCAGTTGTAGTATTTACACAGATTGGACCAGACCTGCCAGAAATCTTGGTTTCAACTCAATCAACAAGTTATCGAGGCTAACCATTTTCAGCCATTACGTCATGTTGTTCTTTGCACTTAATCCAGTTGGGATCAACGGCCTGATCATGCTATAGAGGCCAGATTACCAGCGTTTGCTCACATCACAAAGGAAATGGAAAGTTCCCTGTAGAAAAATAATATATTTTTATATATAAAATTATATCTCCAACCTGCTCACTCCCCCACCCACTCGACCGGCTCCTGCTTGTCCCTCGTCCCCTCCGTTTCACCATCCGTGATTTGAGCCGACACTCTGTCACTCTCTCTCTCTAGCCCTCCATCCTCCTCGTCCCTTGGGATGTCCTCCCGACATAAAATGCGCTCTATAAATGTTATTTTGTTATTATTGTTGTTGTCCCTTCCTTTCACGTTGTGCCTGAAAACCTTCCTCTTCGAACATGTCTACAGTCACCTCACCCCCCCACCCCCCCCCCCCCCCACCAGCACAGTGTCGGGCTCCGTCACTGCCAAGCACTCTGGGAACTGCCCTGTGTAAGATGAGGAGCGGTTGGGGGGGGTGCTTGTGTAAATACAAGTTATTGTTGCTGTTGCCGGTAATGATGGGAGGATAGGACTGGGTTCCATTAACACTGGAACCCAGTCCTATCCTCCCATTAACAGTGTAAGCGAATTGAATTGTGTTTCGCCCACAAAATACACAGTCACTACACTTTACAGTATATCCTGTGAAGCACTTTGAGACGTGATAAGGTGATATAAGGATATTAAATTGCAAGGACTATTATTAGCATTATTGTTCGTGTTCTGGGCCGCTGCCCCGCGTGAGATGCCAGTTGTTATTAGGAGGCGTGCGTGCTTCTCTAGGAATTAGTCACCGATTGAGGAAACTGTCTAATAATACCGTACAGGAATGTAAGTAGTACACAAAATGAAAATTCCAGGCACTAATTGAATCCTCTGATGTATTGTGATGTGTTTGCTTTGGTCTTTTGGCGAGTCTTGCTCCACATCATACATCCACCCACTGTTCCTGCCCAGACTAGACCTCCTCCCCCCACTGCTCAGCCACCATCTCATGTAATATTTACTTGGAAAACCACAAGGAGAGAACCAATGACTCACACTCGATGACTCAAGAAAACATGATTCCCCTTCCCTCCGAGACTTTAGCTCCATTTATTTATTTATTTATATATTTATCTCGAATTCTCTGGATATTCTTGGGAAATCACTGCTCGGCAAATAAATAAAATGTGGAGCTCCTGTAGCTCAGTGGTTAGAGCACTCACCTTACAAGCATGAGACCTGTGTTCGAATCCAAGCAGGTCAGGTTAGGGCGAAACCTTGGGCAAGTTTCCTTACTCCACACACACACGCGCGCGCCTAATAATCCTCCAAAAAACTCACAATAATAAAATTGGTCATTTCAATCCACGACTTGCTGCTGTGTGCAATTCACTCACAAATATACAGTTAATTCACTTTACAGTATATTCTGTGAAGCGCTTTGGGACTTTGATAAGATGTGGAAGCGCTATATCAATTGCAAGGATTATTATTAAATAAATGATTTGGTCACTCGATCCACAACAGTTTTTGGCTCACTGCTGTGCGCAATGGCTCACCGAGTTACACCCACAATATCTAGTCAATTCACTTTCCAATTGATTCTATGATAATAATACATTTAATCCTTACATTTAATATAACTCTTTCCACATCTTATCAATGTCTCAAAGTACTTCAGTGGGAGGGGTGGGGTAAGGAGAGTAGGAGAATTTGTGAAGCACTTTGAGATGTCTCGAAGACGTGATAAGGCGCTGTGTCAAATATAATAATTATTATTAGGAATTATTATTTGCGGGATTCAGACTGTGTTTAATTAGCAGTTTTCGTCAATGCCTTGGTTTTAAGTTCTCGTTAGGAACATCTGTAGACCTGGAATTCACAGTCTATGTTCCTTTCGCTCAGGATTTCTGCCTCTGCCTTTCTTGAAATAAACATTCAGAATTATACGCTCCCATTAGATGAATAACTGATGTTTGAATTCTGGTGCAAAAAAATACAGTTTCTGAGGTGTGACTCAAAGCAATCACCTCGCTGAAATCTATACCTACAAAACCTACATCATGTGTGTTTTACTCACCGAAATGTAAATATTATGTGCTGACTGCTGCAGTGTGTGTGTGTGTGTGTGTGTGTTCTGAACTGGTTCTTTAGCATCTTAAGAAGAAGAATTCTTTAAACAATTTGATGCTGTCCCCACATTATTTAAATTCTAGAAGTCATTTGGTCTGCTTGAAAGTGGAGATTTTTGCCTTTTCTCCCTGTTCATGCAGCACGGATTAATTCAATTTTCTTCACATTTAGAGAATTGCTTTCGTAAAAATGTCTTTTCATTCAGTGATTATTTTTAAGGGGTATTTTTAAAGACATAATATATGAAGCAATTTAACAAAACCAGAAATTCTAACTCAACAAACACCCCAAATAGTGTATTTAATGGAGGTGTGTAGCTCAGTGGTGATAGCACTCACCTCACAGCCAGCCTGGGTTCAATTCCCAGGCAGGTCAGGGCAAAACCTTCGGCAGATTGTCTTACTCCACACGCATGACCCAGCAGTAAGTAGGAACACAGTTAGTCGATTGCAGGAGGTAATCATTTCTGAGTGCAATAATCTGGCCATTAAATCCATGACTTTTTGTGGGACTGATGTGCGTAATTGGCTGCTGTGTTTCACCCACAAAACATACATTCAATTCACGTAACAGTCTACTCTGCAAAGCGCAGAAAATATATTTTGAGATGTCTCAATGCCATGATAAGGCGCAACATATAAAATCAGGTGCAAGAATTATTACAACAACAACAACAACTTGGATTTATATCACGCCCTCCCTCACTCCGCACAGAATGTCTCAGAGCGCTTCCCAATAACAGATCCCGGGGCCGAGCCAGGGGGGGAGGGAGGGCGAGAAAAATGCGGTCGAAAAGAAATGTCTTTAGCTGAGACCTGAAAATAGGAAAGGAGGGGACGAGGCAAAGTGAGGGATGGAGGGAGGGAGGGAGGGAGGGGGGGAGGGAGCGAGGGAGTTCCAGAAGTAGTTGGAAGTGGAGGAAACTCTGTAAGACATTGGGTTAGTGTATGGTTTTGTGGGCTGTGGAATCCATTGATGTTCAGTAATTCTATCTCAGACATACACGCCCACAAAATACACAAGTGTGTATTCAGTATATTCTGCAAAGCGCTTCGAAGGCACGATAAGGTGCGATATCAAATGCATGGATTGTTACTGTAACTAACATGACAGAAATGTCTAGAAGATGTGAAAAGCGCTGTCTCACATACAGGTATTGTTGTTGCTATTGTAAATGTGTAGGTGGAACAAGACAGTGGGATGGTTCAGTGCTGTTCCGATGTGTTCCAGTTGAATACTCCGAGATGGAGGTGGTGTGGCGACAGCTATTAAACTAATCTGTATGTCACAGGCCACTCCCTAACCGCGTCTCAGTCTGGCTGCTGTTTTATGTGCAATTAAAACACAGTTCCTGCAGTTTCTGTCACTGATTCCACGTTTAACTATTTAACCTGTTCAGCACTGGTTACATTGGCAGATTGGAAAATAGCATTTTTTTTTGCAAACTCCTGCGAATTCCAGAGTGGTTACAGAATAAATAATAATAATAATAATAATCCTTGCATTTCACACAGCGCCTTATCACATCTTCCAGACACCTCAAGGTCCTTCACAGAATATAGTGTTGCTATATAGTCAGGAAGTTCTGACTAACCTCTACAAAACTTTGGTTAGGCCTCAGCTAGAGTACTGTGTTGAGCTCTAGTCACCACCCTTTAGGAGGGATGTTGAGGCATTGGAAAGGGTACAGAGGAGATTTACTAGGATGGTACCAGGAATGAGGGACTTCAGCTACAAGGAAAGGCAAGAGAGGCTAGGTTTATTCTCATCGAAGCAGAGAAGATTATGAGGAGACCTAATAGAGGTTTTTAAGATCATGAGGAGATTCAACAGAATAAACAGGGAAAAACAGTTTCCACGGGTGGGTGTATCAGTGACTCGTGGCCACAGATTTAAATTAGTTTCAAAATGAAGCAGAGGGCAGATATCTGAATGCACGAAGCATTCAAAACAAAATAGATGAATTAGTTGCGCAAGTAGAGACAAACCGGTATGATCTAGTAGCCATCACCGAGACATGGTTACAGGGTGATCAAGGGTGGGAACTAAATATTCCCGGCTTAGTGGTATATAGGAAAGATAGGCAATGTGGTAAACAAGGAGCGGGTGGCCCTGCTAATAAAGGATGGGATAAAAACAGTAGAGAGGAAAGATTTTAAATCTGAAAAGCAAGATGTAGAGTCAGTATGGGTAGAGATACGTAACTTCAAGGGGCAGAAAACTATAGTGGGAGTAGTTTATAGACCCCCAAACAGCAGTCAAAGCATCACTCAAGGTATAAATCAGGAGATTAGCGGAGCATGTAGCAAAGGAAAGACACTAATTGTGGGTGATTTTAACCTGCACATAGACTGGGACAACCAAATTGGGAAAGGTAAGATAGAAGAGGAGTTTATAGAATGCATTAGAGATAATTTTCTAGATCAGTATGCCGAGTAGCCGACCAGGAAACAAGCCATATTGTTTTGTGTAATGAAACAGGGCTGATCAGCAAACTGGAACTTAAGGCTCCTCTAGGGCAAAGTGATCATAATATGATGGAATTTAGCATTAAGTTAGAGAGGGAAGTAGTTAAGTCTGAAGCAAAAGTCTTCAATTTAAATAGAGCCAACTTTGCTGGTATGAGAGAGAATTTAGCCAGAATAAACTGGGAGACTAGATTTAAGGATTTGACAGTAGACCAGCAATGGCAGACATTCAAGGAGATAGTGTAAAATTCCCAACGAGCATGTATTCCTTTGAGAAATAAGAAAGCCATGGGAAAGGTGGTTCAGCCGTGGCTAACTAGAGCAGGGAAAGTATCAAGTCAAAAGAAAAAGCCTATAAAACAGCGAAGATGAGTGGTGAACCTGAGGATTGGGAGAACTTTAGGGAACAACAGAGGAGGACCAAAAAATTGATCAAGAGGGAGAAAATAGATTATGAGTGCAAACTAGCGAAGAACATAAAAACAGACTGCAAGAGTTTTTACAAATATATAAAGAGGGAAAGGCTAGCGAGGGTGAATGTGGGTCCATTACAGGCAGAGACCGGAGGAATTATAATAGGGGACAAAGACATGGCAGAGACATTAAACAAGTATTTTTCTACAGTCTTCACCGTAGAAGACACTGGAAACAAACCAAAAATGGAGGGGAACCAAGAAGACAATGTTAGCGAACAATTTAGGGAGATTAACATTAGTAAAGAGATGGTTCTAGGTAAATTGTCAGGTCTTAAAACCGATGAATCCCCTGGACTGGATGGCCTGCATCCTAGAGGTGGCTACTGAGATAGTGGATGGCTTGTCTATAATCTTCCCAAATTCTCTGGATACTGGAAAAGTCCCCATTGATTGGAAGATTGCAAACGTAACTCCACTATATAAGAAGGGTGGGAGAGAAAATATGGGAAACTATAGACCAGTTAGTCTGACGTCAGTTGTAGGGAAAATTCTTGGTCCTTAATAAAATACGTAGTTATAGGATACCTTGAAGACCATAAAAAGATTAGGCAGAATCAGCATGGCTTTACAAAAGGGAAGTCATGCTTGACTAATTTTTTAGAATTTTTTGAGGATGTATCCAGCAGGTTGGTTAAGGGGGAACCAGTAGATGTGGTATATTTGGATTTTAGGAAGGCGCAAGGTGCCGCACAAAAGGCTGTTACTCAAGATTAAGGCCCACGGGATTAATGGGAAAATATTAACATGGATAGAAGAGTGGCTATCGAGTAGAAAGCAGAGAGTAGCGATAAACGGATCATTCTCGAATTGGCAGGATGTAACTAGTGGAGTGCCGCAAGGATCAGTGCTTGGGCCTCAGCTATTTACTATTTACATCAATGATCTAGATGAGAACATTGAATGTAATGTGTCTAAATTCGCGGATGACACTAAACTAGGTAGCAGAGTGAGCTCTGAGGATGATGCAAAAAGATTGCAACAAGATATAGATAGGCTAGGGGTGTGGGCAAGTAGGTGGCAGATGGAATTCAATGTTAGCAAGTGTGAAATTATTCACCTAGGTAGCAAGAATAAAAGAATGGATTATTTTCTAGAGGGAGAGAAGTTAGATACAACAACAACAACTTTGATTTATATAGGGCCCTCCACGCTGGACGGCGTCTCAGAGCGCTTCACGGTAGCGGATCCTGGGACCGAGCCAGGGGCAGGGGCAGGAAGGTAACCAAAAACTCGGTCGAAGAGAAAGGTCTTCAACTGTGACCTGAAACTGGGAAGAGAGGGGGTGAGGCAAAGCGAGTGAGGAAGGGAGTTCCAGAGCCTCGGGGTGTAGTAGCTAAAGGCACGGCTGCCGAGGGTGGAGCGGAGGATTCGGGGGGACATGGAGGAGGCCAGACCCAGAGGAGCGAAGGCAGATAGTGTTAGTGTCAAAGGGATTTGGGTGTCCTTGTACACCAGTCCCAAAAAGTTAGTTTGCAGGTGCAGCAAGCAACTAAGAAGGCCAACGGCATGTTAGTGTTCATTTCAAAAGGTTTAGAGTATAACAGTAAGGAAGTCTTGCTGCAACTGTATAGGGCTCTGGTGATTATTGTGTGTAGGTTTGCTCTCCTTATTTAAAAAAGGACATACTTGCCTTAGAGGGGGTGCAGTGTAGATTCACTAGGTTAGTTCCTGGGATGAGGGGACTGACCTATGAAGATAGGTTGAATAAACTAGGGCTGTATTCTCTAGAGTACAGAAGAATTAGGGGGGATCTTATTGAAACATATAAGATTCTTAATGGGCTAGATAAAGTGGACACTGAGGGACTGTTTCCCCTGGTAGGAGAATCTATAACCAGGGGTCACAGTCTTAAAATTAAGGGTCAGCCTTTTAGAACAGAGTTGAGGAAACATTTCTTCACTCAGAGGGTAGTGAATTTATGGAATTCACTACCCCAGAAGGCTGTAGATGCTCAGTCCTTGAACATTTTCAAGGCTGAGACTGATAGATTTTTGAAAAATAGAGGGATTAGGGGGATATGGGGATAGGGCAGGTAATCAGAGTTAGGTGAGAAGATCAGCCATGATCTTATTGAATGGCGGAGCAGGCTCGAAGGGCCGAATGGCCTACTCCTGCTCCTTGTTCTTATGTTCTTATGAGGAGAATTTTTTTTACTCAGTGAGTTGTTCGAATCTGGAATATATTGCCTGAAAAGGTGGTGAAGGTCGATTCGATAACTTAAAAGAGAGGTAGACATTTATTTGGGGAGTTCTGACGAAGTTGTAGACCCGAAACATTGGCTCTTTTTCCTTGGATGCTGTTTGACCTGCTGAGTTTCTCCAGCAACTTTTGTTTTTGTTTCAGATTCCCAGCATCTGTAGTATTTTGTGTTTTATTTATTTGGGGAGGATGGGTTTGCAAAGTTATGGGGAGAGCGTGGGGCAGTGGGATTAAATTGCTCTTTTCAAAGAGCCAGCACAGATTCGATGGGCCGAATGGCCTCCTTTTGTGCCGTAAGATTCTGTGATTCTATGAAAGTGACTGGACTGTGTAGAATCATAGAATCATAGAATCATAGAATTTTACGGCACAAAAGGAGGCCATTCGGCCCATCTAGTCTGTGCCGGCTCTTTGAAAAGAGCGATTCAATCCCATTGCCCTGCCCGCTCCCCATAGCCTAATAGACCCGTTCTTCCTAAATAAAGATCTAATTCCCTTTTAAAAGTTGTTATCGAATCAGCCTCCACCACCTTTTCAGGCAATGCATTCCAGATTCGAACAACTCGCTGAGTGAAAAAATTTCTCCTCAGCTCCCCTCTACTGCGCCTTGAAACTATTTTAAATCTGTGACCACGAGTCACAGATTCACCCACGAGTGGAAATAGTTTTTCTCTATTTGCCCTGTCGAAACCCCTCATGATCTTATAAACCTCTATTAGGTCTCCCCTCAATCTTCTCTGCTCCAGAGAGAATAACCCTAGCCTATCTAGCCTCTCCTCATAGCTGAAGTCCCTCAATCCTGGCACCATCCTAGTAAATCTTCGTTGTACCCTTTCCAATGCCTTCACATCCTTTCTGTAGTGTGGTGACCAGAATTGAACACAGTATTCCAGCTGAGGCCTCACCAAAGTCCTATAGAGGTTAGTCAGCACTTCCTGACTTTTGTACTCTATACCCCTATTTATAAAGCCTAGTATCCCATATGCCTTCTTAACAGCCTTGTCTACCTGTCCTGCCACCTTCAACGAGTCACTAACACAAATCCCCAGGTCTCTCTGTTCCTTCACACCATTTAAAATTGTACTATCTAGCCTATATTGCCTCCCTTCATTTCTTCTCCCAAAATGCATCACCTCACACTTCTCTGCATTAAACTTCATCTGCCATGTGTCTGCCCACTTTACCAATTTGTCTATATCCTCTTGCAGATGGCTACTATCCTCCTCACTGTTTACTATTCTCCCTAACTTAGTGTCATCTGCAAACTTGGAAACTGTACTCCGTACACCCAAGTCCAGATCATTGATGTAGATTACAAACAGCAATGGTCCCAAAACCGATCCCTGTGGCACACCACTGCTCACTTCCCTCCAATCTGAAAAACAGCCGCTCACTACAACTCTCTGCTTTCTGTCTCGCAGCCAGTTGTGGATCCACGCTGCCACTGTCCCTTTTACGCCATGGGCCTTTAATTTCTTAATAAGTGTACCTTGTGGACGAAACGTGGCAGCCAATTGTGCAGAGCTTGTCGTATATTCTGTGAAGTGCTTTGAGACATCTCAACAACGTGATGAGACGCTGTATCAAAAGTGAGCATTATTATTATTATTTTAGATCTAGACACAGGAACTCTGTACAACCTGCAGTTTCCCAAAGTTGTTTTTACCAATTAAATGTTATGTGGTTTCACATCAGATATTAAATGCTATCACCCTGGCCTGGATTGCAAACTTCTGAAAGCAATGATTTGTAGAAGAATAAATTGCATTTCAGATTTGACATAAATGCTTTATGGCCTGTAGCTGGGTGGTTAGATCACTCACCTCGCCCCTCAGCCCGCGGCTGTTTGTGGGGGACGCTGCTGTGCACAATTGCCTGCTGTGTTTCGCCCACAAAATATTACAATCACTACACCTTACCGTGTATTCTGTGAAGCGCTTTGCGACGTCTCCAAGATGCGATAAAGTAATATAACAAATTCAAAGAGGATTATTATTATTATATTAAAACGCTGTGTTGGAGTGAGGCAACCACTGCTCGCTGTGTGTTGTGGGATGAATTACTCATAAGAATATTGATTTAGCAGTTTTATTTGAGGCTTTTGGCTGGCATGTTAATCTGTGGGGAAATGTGGAGATTGAACAATCACATCCTCGGTGCAATAGTGTTAATTAACACATCACATGTCAGATTTTTACCCCCCGTGTGTCTAAATGTTCAGAGATGGGAGCACTGGCCTTTGAAGAAACTGCGGTGACACGCAGTGAGATTAAAATGTTAAAACCAGCAGAGCAGTGAGTACAGCCTCAACTCCCGCACTTCATATCAACGGCATACATTGCATAACTGCACATGGCGAAACTTGCTTTATCTGGTTAGTTAGTTAGTTAGTTAGTTAGTTAGGCAGGCAGGCTTTGGCTGCAGGGTTAACAGGAGCTGCAGTTGGAGGATTCCCTGCCCCCCCCCCCCAGTGACTGGTTTAAGGCTTAATTTAAAAGTTGATTTTCCACAGAACAGAGTAAAATCAGATTCAAATGGAGAATGAATCTTCCCCAAATCCTGCACAATCTTACATTTCAAATCAACGGTGCCGGGGCTTAATGAGTCACAGTCTCTGACGAAGGGTCGTGGACCCGAAATGTTGACTCACTTTCCTCTCTCCATGGATGCTGCCTGACCTGTTGAGTTTTCCAGAGTTGAATACGTGAGTGAGAGAGAGAGAATGTGAATCGTTGTCTCACTTTCCTCTCTCCATGGATGCTGCTTGACCTGCTGAGTTTTCCCAGCAACTTCTGTCTTTGTTTCAGATTCCCAGCATCTGTAGTACAGTATTTTGTGACACTGTGAGGTAAAGTGACTGTGTATATTGTGGTGGCCAAACGTAGAAACCAATTGCACACAGCCCACAAACAGCCCTGGATTCAGTGACCAGTTTCTTATAGTTTTGGATGAAATTATTACCATCCAGGGCCACCCAGCACCAGCCAACATCACCCAGTGTCTCCCAACACCACCCAACACCACCCAACACCACCCAACACCACCCAACACCACCCAACACCACCCAACATCACCCAGTGTCTCCCAGCCCCACCCAGCATCACCCAGTGCCACCCAGCATCACCAGCTAAACCTGTTGTTGACAGCGTGGTGTGTATGAGCAGTTAATAGACTTCCTGCCATAAATGTAGAGAGTTAAAAACCCTCAGATTGCCAAGATGGATAGCTTTAATCACATCCAATTTGCTTTTTGCTCAGCAAATATCTATAGGTTTATCACCAACCCAGCAGATTTCACCCAGGCTATTTATCATTCTACCACTCGTGTAACTCCTCAGCTAATGAACTGTACAGAGTCAGCTGTTAACTGAGCGATAATCAAGCCTGGAGTTCTCTGAAGTAAAACTCTAGACAGTGGAACATAGTGCAGTGAAGCGCTTTGAGACGTCCCATTGAGGCGTTATATCAAATGCAAGGATTATTATTATTATTATTAATGTGTGTTCATAAAACAAGTGTTTCAAACGTTCTCTACATGGAAACTCACTCTGTTCACTTCATAATAATAATAATAATCCTTGCATTTGGCATAGCGCTTTTCATATTCCTAGACGTCTCAAAGCACTTCACAGAATATACTGTAAAGTGAATTGACTGAGTATATTTGTGGGTGAAACGCAGCAGCCAGTGGCACACAGCAGCGTCCCCCACAAACAGTCACGGATTGAAATGACCAATTTACAATTGTTTGTTTTTCGGGGGATTATGACCAGGTATCTGTGTGAGTGTGAGTGTGTGTGGAGTAAGGAAACTTGCCCAAGGTTTTACCCTATCCAGGTCTCTTGCTTACAAGGTGAATGCTCTAACCATTGCTACAGGGATTCCACTTGTTTCAAAAGAATCACGAAACATTGTTCTAAAGTTTATGCATAAGAACCCTGCAAAGGAATTTATTGGCTACCAACTGATTGAGGGATGAGATAATGAGATGATGGGATCCTCTGTGGCAGATCTGTCCATCGCCCCAAATTCCCAGTTGAGTTGAAAAAATAAAAACCGAAAAATGTTGCCGCTGTAAATCATATTTCCTGCCAAATTACAGAACTTGTCAAAAAAAAAGAGATGCCATCTTCGTTCCTTGACCATTTCTAATGACAACGCATGCAATTGTGTCACTGATGAGAATCTGTGACTGCTGAGTTGGCAAAGAAAGGCTGCCTTAGCTTGGGGGAACTTGAGTTTGAGATGAATTTGGCTGAAAAGCCTGAGATTTACCTTAAATTACATAATGGAATAGCAAATGCGTCTGCGGTACACAAGACACTAATGTCCGCACTAATTCAATAATAATAATAATTCCCCCCAAATAAAATTGGTCTCTCACTTCATGGCTGTTTATGACTCATTATTGTGTGTAACTTGGCTGCCATGTTTTGCCCATAAAATATACAGTCTCTCCACTCTACAGCATATCCTAAATCACACTTTGGTGTCCGTTCAAGCACCCTCCCACCACCCCCCCCTCCCCCCACTCCCCCCCACCAAGCCTTGGCTCTTGCCAACCTGTGCCTAATACCGTAAATACCCTCGTATAAGGAGCACTTTTTTGCACGTCGGAAGATCTCAAAAGTTGGGGGTGCGCCCTATACGCAGATACAAGAAATATTGAGCCTCGGAAATACAGTAAACAGGAGGGGTGGCTGGCGCGCTGTCAGTCGGGGTTTGGTCAGTGTCCGGCGGGGGTTGGGGGGAGCGGGTGACGGGGCTTCGGCCTCGGCCGCCCGGGCAGCGGCAGCAGCTGCCTGCCTTCTGCCAAACCCAGTCTCCCTCCCTCCCTCCCTCCCTCCCTCCCTCTCCTGCCTCCCTGCCTACCTACCTCTCTCCCTCCCTGCCTCCCTGCCTCCCCCTCTCTCTCTCTCCCTCCCTCCCTGCCTGCCTCTCTCCCTCTCTCCCTGCCTGCCTCTCTCCCTCTCTCCCTGCCTGCCTCTCTCCCTCTCTCCCTGCCTGCCTACCTCCTTGCCTCCCCCTCCCTCTCTCTCTCCCTCTCTCTCTCCCTCCCTCCCTGCCTGCCTGCCTCCCTCCCTCCCTCCCTCCCTCCCTGCCTACCTCCCTGCCTGCCTGTCTCCCTGTCTCCCTCGCTGGCTGCCTGCCTCCCTCTCTCCCTCCCTGCCTGCCTGCCTGCCTCCCTCTCTTCCTTCCTCTCTCCCTTTCTCTCTCCTTCCCTGCCTGCCTGCCTGCCTCTCTCCCTCCCTACCTACATGTCTCTCCTGCCTCCCTCCCTTCTGCATCTGCATCTGTGACTCGTGGTCACAGATTTAAAATAGTTTCAAGGCGCAGTAGAGGGGAGCTGAGGAGAATTTTTTTCACTCAGCGAGTTGTTCGAATCTGGAATGCGTTGCCTGAAAAGGTGGTGGAGGCTGATTCGATAACAACTTTTAAAAGGGAATTAGATCTTTATTTAGGGAGAACAGGTCTATTAGGCTATGGGGAGCGGGCAGGGCAGTGGGATTGAATCGCTCTTTTCAAAGAGCCGGCACAGACTAGATGAGCCGAATGGCCTCCTTTTGTGCCGTAAAATTCTATGAATCTATGAATCTATCCCATATGCCTTCTTAACGGCTTTGTCTACCTGTCCTGCCACCTTCAAAGAGTCACTAAAATAAATCCCCAGGTCTCTCTGTTCTCTCACACCCTTATAATTGTCCTATCTAGCCTATATTTTGCCTCCCCTCATTTCTTCTCCCAAAATATATCACCTCCCACTTCTCTGTATTTAACTTCATCTGCCACTTTACCATTTTATCTATATCTTCTTGCAGATGGTTACTATCCTCCTCACTATTTACTATTCTCCCTAACTTAGTCTCATCTGCAAACTTGGAAACTGTGCTCCCTACACCCAAGTCCAGATCTTTGATATAATTTAAAAAGAGCAATGGTCCCAATACTGATCCCTGGGGGACGCCACTGCTCACTTCCCTCCAGTCTGAAAAACAGCCGCTCACCACAACTCTCTGCTTTCTGTCTCACAGCCAGTTGTGGATCCACGCTGCCACTGTCCCTTTAATGCTGTGGGCCTCTACTTTCCTAATAAGCCTCTCATGCGGCACTTTGTCAAATGCCTTTTGAAAGTCCATGTCAACTACATCAACTGCGCTGCCCTCGTCCACCCATTCCGTTACCTCATTGAAAAATTCTATCAGATTTATAAGGCAAGATTTGCCGTTAACAAATCCATGTTGACTGTCCTTTATTAGCCTATATCTTTCTAAGTGAAGATCTATCTTGTCCCTGATTATAGACTCTAGAAGTTTGCCCACTACCGACGTTAGACTGACTGGTCTGTGGTTCCCAGGTTTGTCCTTCTGCCCCTTTTTATACAAGGGAGTAACATTAGCTATCCTCCAGTCCTCTGGCACCAACCCTGTGTCCAAGGAAGATTGAAAGATTGTGGCCAGAGTCTCTGCTATTTGCTCCCGTACTTCCCTTAATAACCTAGGATGCATCCCATCTGAACCAGGTGACTTATCTATCTTAAGCGCCATCAATCTTTTTAGTAGTTCCTCTCTGTTTATGCTTATCTTATCCATTTCTACTACCCTCTCCTCCAGAACTGTGACATTGGCTGCATCCTCTTCTCTTGTGAAGACAGAGGCAAAGTACTCATTCAGTACATCAGCCATGCCCTCTGCCTCCACGATAAGATTTCCTCCTTGGGCTCTCATTGGCCCCACCCTACCCTTAATATGTTTTTAAAATACCTTAGAATTCCCTTTAATGTTACCTACTAATTGTTTCTCGTGCAGTCTTTTTGCCCCTCTAATTTCAGTTCTCTCCTGCTCTTCCTATATTCTGCTTGGTTGACCTATGTATCTTGGGCCTGACACTTGTCACAAGCCTCCTTTTTTTGCTTTATTTTAACCCCAATTGCCCTAGACATCCAGGGAGGTTTGGACACCCTACATTTTATCTTTGTTGGAATGTTTGTGACCTTTGCCTGAACTATCTCTTCCTTGAAGACTGCCCACTGCTCGTTAGCTATTTTACCTGCCAATCGTTCTTTCCAGTCCACCTCGGCTAGGTCCCGTTTTAACTCACTGAAATTGGCCTTCTTTCAGTTGAACGTCTTCACCTTTGAGTGCATCTTTGTGACTTCTGCAACTACAGAACCCAACTGATTTGGCAGTGCAACTTTGCGTTCTGTTTGCCTTGTTTACTGCTGCCTCACTCACACTGTTTAGTCACGGTGAGCGATGAGTCAACTAACACTCTTAGATCTCTCTCAGCTCCCCCTTTGGCAAGTTGATTGTGTTAATTGAATTTTACATTTTTCACTTTGTAGAGATTCCATCACAGGAGCCAGTGAGTCCCTTATGCCATTACTTACTCTCATCATATTCACCTACTCCCTTCCCAGGGTATCACCGTTTTTCAGATGATACCTCCTGTTAACCCTGCAGACCCTCAGCCTTAATGGATTGGGAAGTCCTGGATGGACAAGCAGCAGAATAGTTACCTCAGCAGTTACCTCAATGCACACACTGTAGCAACCTTTATCACGTTTTCAAGACGCCTCAAAGCGCTTTGCAGAATACACTGTAAAGTGAATTGACTGTATATTTTGTGGGCGAAATGCGGCAGCCAGTTGCGCACAGCAGTGTCCCCCACAAACTGCTGTGGGTTGAGAGGTGAGGTGAGTGCTCTAACCACCCAGCTACAGGCCATAAATAGGAATGTAAGGCTGATGCGTACACATGCTGAAATGGGAAATAAACATATTACTGCATCTCACTATAAAGCACATCATCACATCATTAATACATGACTATAAATTTGGATTCTTCATTCCAGGAAACCACATTTCAGCAGGCACAACACACAAAGCACACACTGGGGCAGAGACACAACCAGTTAGTTATTTACACATTTCAATCAATTATTCCTGTTTCTTTATTGAATTTTAAAAAATCATACTTTGGGCATCACAGATAAAATTAAGAATAATTGGAATATTAACAGAGTATGATAAAGTCTAGTTAATCCTCCTGAACATTTCTAATCAAATAAACCAGGGTTTCACCCACAAAGTACCCACAAAATCATGCAAGCGAGACAACCTGGGTTCGTTCAGGGCCAAACCTTAGGCAAGTTTACTCCATAATAATAATAATACTACTCTGTTTACCGAGCAGGAAATAGGACTGGGGTGTAATAATCCATTAAAAAAAAAATTGGTCACGCAATCCCCGAGTGTTTGTGGGGGACGCTGCTGTGCGCAATTGGCTGCCTTGTTTCACTCACAAAATATAGTCAATTCACTATTCACTTTACAGTATATTCTGCGAAGTGCTTTGAGACATCTCAAATACTTGGATCAGGCTCTTTATTAAATGTAAAGATTATTATTATTATTTTCATTATTATATTCATTCTGTTTCTGGGACCTGGACTTATAATAATAACTAGCCATGAAGTGAATGATAAGTGTAATTTGTTGATGTTGTTGAAGGTGATTGTGAGATTATTGCCAGGGTACCGGGAGGGAGAGAGAGAGAGAGAAAAATGATCTTTTCTTGTAGAGTAAGCCAAAATGCCTGACAAAATGATGGGAGCGGATTAACAAATAACTAAGGGAATCTGATTCGCACATGAACAACAGCAACAACAAAATTACATTTGTACAGCGCCCAGCTTTCATATCAGGAGGACCTCCCCAGTTACTGCTTCAGACCCGAGCTGAAGACAGGTTGGGGGGGTTGGGGAGGGAAGGGGGGATTAGGAGTTGCTAATAGGTCCATCGAAGAGGAGAGTCTTGAGGTGAGACTTGAAGGAGGCCAGGGAGGGGGTGAGGTGGAGGGACTGTGGGATAGAGTTCAAGAGGTTGAGCGTAGAGTGGCTGAAGGCTCACCCGCCAATGGTGGGGTGGGTGGGGCGGGGGACGTGGAGCAGGCCAGAGCCTGCTGAGCGGAGGGAGGGGGCCGGCAGGTTGGTAAGGGGATAGGAGGTCACGGATGTAGGGTGGGGCGAGGTTGGGGCTTTAAATGTGAGGACCAGAATCTTGTGAAAAGCAGTAAGAGTGAAGTGGGGGGCTGGGGGCTGGATGGGGGGGTGTAGCTGGGGGGGCAGGGGGTGCCGGGAGGGGTGGCTGGGGAGATGGTGGGGGGAAACTAGGGGACAATGAGTGGGCACAGGCACGATGGGCTGAACAGCCTCCTTCTGTGCTGTAGAATTCTATGATTCAAAGAATAGTGCCGTCCTAACATGCCACTGAACACGCAGTGTGAACACACAGTCTGGCTTTAAGAATCTTTAGCAGGAAGATGCCCTCTCGTTTGCAAACCCCCGCAATGTGTGGGTGGGGGAGGATCCCAATTACAGTGAATGAGCTCAGCTCCAGCCTTCAGCCATTTCCACCAAATACCAAATGGGACAATAGTGTCCAGGCCACCTTGTTGGGTGGAGGAGAGAGAGGCAATTTGCTGTGTGAGGTAGTACACTGATCATTCATCCTTAATGGGAGACACCATCAGGTTGAAAAGAGCTTGTCTGCAATAGTAACTCAAATCTACAATATCATTTTCGAGGAACAGCAGAATAAAGTCTTAGTTACAATACTTGTGTTGTGTCCTGAAGGTCAGTGATTAGAGCGCTGGCCTCTCAAGCGACAGGACCTGGGGTTTGATTCCCAGGCAGACAGGACAAAACATTTGACAAGTTTCCTTGCTCCATATTCACACTCACACATACATACGCCTCTGTTTACCCGGCAGTAAATAGGAACAAACTTGTTAGTCGATTGGCGGCTCGCTTCCTGGATGCGTGCGCAAAAAATAATAATAATTTGGTCACCCAATCCACGGCTGCTTGTGGGACATTGGCTGCCGAGTTTACCCACAAAATAGACGGTCAAACACTTTACAGTATATCCTGTGATGTGCTTTGAGACATCTCGACGACGTAATAAGGCTCTATATCGAATGCAAGGATTCTGATAATTCATATATATACATATATGTGCTGAAAATGCTGAGTGTCTCTCACACTTTTTCCATGTCCTTTTTCCCTAACAGACTAAAGATCTTCAGGCTGGAACGATCGCGGGGACAGAGCTTTCACGTAAGCATTAATTCATGAGAACTTGTACATTTTCTCCTTGATGTGCTTTGCTCCACACACCCATCACAACCACCTACACCCCTACACATGAGAGGAGGCTTCAGCACAAACACTTTGATGACACCAGTATTGCTCAGTGTCTTAGTCAACAGAAGGAGGTGTGCTAACTCCAGTTACACCGTAACAATGAGACCAGGCTGATCTTAAAGGTATCATAGAATCATAGAATGATACAGCACAGATGGAGGCCATTCGGCCCATTATGTCTGTGCCGGCTCTTTGAGCTGAAACTCCTCCGCTCTCTCTCTCCCCCACCCACCCGCCGTCATCCCCATAGCCCTGTAAATTAGTCCCCGAATATCTATCCACTTCCAATCTGCCTCCACCAATCTTTCAGGCAATGCATTCCAGATCTCAACAACTCACCACGTGACAGAATTTCTCCTCACCTCCCCTCTGATTCTTTTGGCAACTATTTTAAATCTCTCCTCTGTGTTGCCTACCCATCACCCTCTGGTGGAACAGTTTCTCTCTTGTTCATCCGATCAAAATCCTCTCAAATTTTGCCATTAATATTTTTCTACTGTTAGAATTATCTACTGGGTCCAATAAAGTGCCCAAACGCCATCAAAAGATGTATCACATGTGTATTAAGGTTACAGATTATGATACTGGAGGTTAAGATGGATCTCCATGGAGCTGAACTGGCTTCAAGGTGACATGTTTGGCAAAGGAATGTTGGAATCAAGCCCCAGCCTCTCTGTGAAAATCTCTAGGACCCAATCCCTGAGCCAGGCTGAGGTCCGCAGTATATCCAGGAGTCTCTCTCTCTCTCTCTCACACACACTGCTGATGGCAGCACAGCCCCAGCCCTGGCTCATCAGCAGGAGCTGGAAGGGCAGGGAATCCTCCCACTAAAGCTCCTGTTAACCCTGCAGCCAAAGCACTAACTAACTAACCAACCAACCAACCAAATAAAAGGGAGGGTGGTCCTAGCTGGACAATCACTGGCCAGACAGTGATATCAATGGCCAAGCTATTGTTTGAGTTTCGCTGGTTAGACTCCAGCAGTTACCCCAACACACACTCTGGGCTCCCCCCCCTCCACCCCCAAACACACTTTGTGCTCCCCCATCCCCAACAGACACTCTGGGCTCCCCCATCCCCCAACACACACTATGGGCTCCACCCCCCCCCCCCCCCCCCCACTACACACACTATGGGCTACCCCAAATCTTGCAGATTTTGTTAGTCCTAATTTCTGAACTGTATGGCTTCTAGATAATAAACACAGCACTAAGCCATTGTCTAGAAGACGTGAAAAGTGGTATATCAAATGCAAGGATTATTATGTAATCTCTGGTAGCTCCAAACTCACTACTACAACAGCTAGTGACACTTACACTGCGCCTTTCATGTCGAGAAGATATCACACAGCGCTAAATGGTCAGGGATTGGACCCCAACTGGGGATTGGGATCAGGGGGGAGAGGTGGGTAGGAAGGTGACGGAAGCCAAGGTTGAAGACAAGGGTCTTGATATGGGGCTTGAAGGAGACAAGAGAGGGAGAGCGAGACCAAAGGACTGTAGGATGGAGTTCCAAAGTGTTGGGGTTGAGAGGTTGAAGGCCTGACAGCCGAAGGTGGGATAGGCCGAGGGGACTCGGAGGAGGGCTGGAGCTCGCTGAGGGGTGTTAGTAGTGGGGAGGAGCAAGGCTGTGGAGGGGCAGACAAGGATCTTGACGAGGATATATAGATTCCGGAGAGAAATATGCACGGTGAAGTGTTTGTAAAATTAGGTCAAGAGTGGCAGAGACTGTGTCTGTGAGCGAGTTTGGTATTGAGTCTGATTATGTCTTCCATTTCAAGGCATTTCCATTGTGAGGCTTGCCTTTGACTAGTCTGACAACGAATGGAAAAGAAGTGTATAGCGTAGACAGGCCCTGACACACAACAGCAATAGGTACAGACTGACAACAAACAGTGATGTTAGATAAAGGAGCAAATCTGCATCCGTTGAAAAGAACTGTGTCTTGTGCCAGAGACAGCAATAGGTGGGATCTGGTAATGATCCTACACTGGTCTGCCTGAGAGACGAAAAAACCTATTTATAGAGTGCCTTTCACTCCAAGGAGCTGAACAGTCAGGTCGGGACCTGAGCAAGGGAGAGGGGCAGGGTAGGGGGCAGGGTAGGGGGCAGGGGAGGGAGAGAGTTGGGGAGAGGGGAGGGAGAGAGTTGGGGAGGGAGGGAGAGTGTTGGGAGGGGAGGAAGAGAGTTGGGAGTGGAGAGAGAGAGTGGGAGTGGAGGGAGAGAGTTGGGAGGGAGAGAGTTGGGAGGGGTGAGAGAGTTGGGAAGGCAGCAGAAGGCATGATCGAAGAGGAAGGTCCTGAGACCGGCCTTGAAAGAGGCGAGGGAATGAGGCGAAGGGACTGAAGTATGGCATTCCAGAGATAACTCTGGAGATCCAAGCTAGTGTAAAATACATCCCAATATCTGGAATGTAACTTGCAACACTGAGCACATATCTACACCTCCAAACATCCTTGATGAACCGGAGAGGTTGCTCACTATAGATCTGTCCACTCTCTCTGTCGCACATCCCCCGCCTGACCTGCCCCACAATCAGCAGTCAGGCCTTCAGCCTCTTTGCCCCCCATCCCTTGAAACTTTATCCAGCAGTCCCTTCCACCGCCACCTCCTCCTAAATAATACTAATAATAATTCTTGAAAATAATTCCTTGATATAGTTGATATAGGATATAACACATCCTTGATATTGAGACATCTCAACTTCATTGCTTCACAGAATCCACTCACGGTTGCTAGTGGATTAACCGATTCTTTTTCTGGGAGTAATAATACATACAAATAAGAATAATAGATGATAATTTCCTCTCCAATCCTATTTGTGGGGGACGCTGCTGTGCGCAATTGACTGCCACGTTTTGTCACAAAGTACACAGTCAATTCACTTTACAGTATACTGTATTTTGTCAAACACAAAGAGTGATAAGATGCTGTATAAAAGTGTGAGGGCAGGCCATTTGGTTTGTGTTTGGGGAGGAGGCATTACCATTTTAAAAGGAGATGTGGGTTGAGTTACAAACTGGAAATTGCACTGATTTTTCTCACGTCCTCTGGCAATGTGAGCCGCGCGCACTGACAGCAAAACTCGAGGGTTCCACTCTGATCAGATGCCTGGAAAAAGAGAGGCTATTGTATTGTAGTTTGTATCCATGCACAGAATAATAATCCTTGCATTTAATACAGAAAACGCAGGGATTATTATGATTATCTGTAATGGATGATATATCCATAAAGATAATAACAATATTGCGTTATTGCCTTATTGGGTTTTTGAGACATCTCAAAGCTCTTTACAGAATCTGCGGTAAAGTGAATTGACTGTGTATTCTGTGGGCAAAATGTGGCAGGTAATTGTGTTTTTTATTTATTTTGAAGGAATTATTAGAGAAGCGATCGGCTGGTCAATTACCTGCTAGGTAAACAGCAGTGTGCGGAGTTCAATTCCTGGTCAGGGCGAAACATTAAGTTTCCTTCCTCCGCACACACACCTCTGTTTAGCAGTTGGTACAAACCCAGTTGTGAATCGCTTTTGCGGGGTAATAATCCCTGGAAATAATTTGTGTCACTCAATCCACGGCTGTTTGTGGGGACACTGCTGTGCGCAATTGGCTGGCCGTGTTTCACCCACAAAATACGCAGTCAATCAACTTTACAATATGTTCTGTGAAGCGCTTTGAGATGTCTCAAGGCAACGGTTATTATTACGTACCTTCCCCCGGGCAGAGGTCTCTCTCGTTCGGAGCCCAGTTATTTTCTCTCAGAGGCCAGAAGTAAAGTGTGTGAGCGAGTGAGGGATGATTAGTATTAAATTCCCCATCGATGTGGTTTAGCACCTGGCCAGGGTGTAGAGAATCCTTTTGATGGCTCAGTTCAGATCAAGAATTGAGCATGTGGAGAGATGTGTTTGATCAAAGCTCATCATTACCTGCGTAACAGCCATCTTGGCCTTGTTTCAAACAGCAGTGTTCATTGTCTCAGTTTAATCTGAGGCACGGACTGACAATGTAATGAACCAGAGCTCAGGATTTTTTTTCCTCTCTGCGGTCACAGGGATACAGAGGAATTAATTAGGGGTGAAATTCAGGATAATAATAAAAAGAATAATCCTTACATTTGATACAGCGATTTATCAAGCTTTCGAGACGTCTGGAAGTGCTTTGCAGGATACACTGCAAAGTGGATTGAGGGTACGTTGGTGGGTGAAGCATGTCAGTCAATTGCGCACAGCAGCGTCCCTACAAACAGTTGTGGCTTAAGTGACCATTTTTTTAATCTGGAGGGATTATTAACCCCGGGAAAGCAATCAGGTATCCTATTTACAGCTAGGTAAACAGAGGCTTTTTTTTCGTGTGGAGTAAGGAAACTTGTCTTAAGATTTCGTCCTGACTCACCTGGGAATTGAACCCATGTTACCTTGGTTGCGAGGCGAGCGCTCTAACCACTGAGCTACAGGACCCCACAATTAAAATAAAGTTTGCTACCATATTTTCTTCTTTATTATAAAGAGAAATCACCTTCCCATTGCCTGTTATCATGGTCAGAAGCTTTGCTTTGTTTTGCGACAGCTGTTGTATTGAGGTCCTTGTCCAAGTTTGTCAGCGGGAGATTTGCAAGTGGTGCTTTTCAGTTTCGTGCAATAATCAGAACAGGAGCCTGAGTGAAAGGCTCATTTGGGACAGCCAATATCCTTGATGAACATAGCTAATTTACAAAAAAAAATCTGTTTTAAGAGATGCTTATTTTCAGGAAAGGACCCCCTTAATGTGAAAATGTTATTGATGACTTTAATTTCATTTGATTTTAATTTGATGCCGTTATATTACGTTAACAGACTATGCACCACCCAACCCACCAGCTGGAACCGGCTTCCATCATTACCAGTTCTTCCTCTATGAGCAGCCGGCCAACGAAGCCATCTTTTTAGACGACAAAGAAAAAGAATATCACGGTAAGGGGTGTGGCACAATCCCTACCTCAACAACAACAACAACAGCGCCCTCCACGCCGGACAACGTCTCAGAGCGCTTCACAATAGTGGTTCCCGGGACTGAGCCAGGGGCAGGGGAGAAAGGTGACCAAAGGCACAGTCAAAGAGAAAGGTCTTCAGCTGGGACCTGAAACTGGGGAAAGAGGGGGCGAGGGGAAGGGAGTGAGGAAGGAAATTCCAGAGCCTTGGGGCCTAGTGGCTGAAGGCACGGCCGCCGAGGGTAGAGCGGAGGATTCGGGGGATATGGAGGAGGCCAGACCCAGTGGAGCGAAGGCAACGGGAGCTGGTTTGGGGGGAGAGGAGATCAGAGAAGTAGGGGTTGGAGGTGCAGAGGAGTGGAGGGATTTGAAAACAAGGGTGAGGATCTTGAAGTCGATCCTCTCTGGGACAGGGAGCCAGTGACGTCTGGCAAGGACTGGGGTGATGGGGGAGCGAAGCTTGGTGCGGGTGAGTATGTGGGCGGAGTTTTGGATTAGTTGGATTCTATGGATTGTGGTGGAGAGGAGACCGGCGAGGAGGGCATTGGAATAGTCCAGCCATGAGGTGGCGTGGACCAGGGTTTCAGCGGCTTTTAAGGTGAGGTATTGCCGGAGACGGGCGATACATCGGAGGTGGAAGAAGGCGGTGCTGGTGAGGGACCGGATGTGGGGGAGGAAGGACAATTGAGGGTCGAACCTGACGCCGAGGTTGCGCACAGGTTCGCAGAGTTTCAGGGGGAGACCGGAAAGGTGGAGGAGGTGAGAGCTGTGCGAATGGAGACGTTGACGAGAGCGAAGGAGTATGGCCTCCATCTTGTCAACATTCAGCTGCATGAAATTTGTGCTCATCCAGCTCCTCAGGCTGACAGAACATCAGGGGACTGGGGGTCACAAAGTGAAATGGAGAAGTAGGTTTATTTCCCTGGGAGCACAGAGAGCCTGATAGCTCTCTGTGTGTGTCAGATACCAAACTGACTAACAAAATGGAAGGGTTACCAGAAAGCAAGGTGCCTACCTCCCACCCACACATGGAAATCCTAAAGATAGATTGTTGGGATGGAATGCGCTCTCTCTCTCTCTCTCCCTGGAGGGACCCCCCTGTTTACCTATTTACGGAGAGTATTAGGCGCAGGTTGGCGAGAGCCAAGGTTTGGAGGTTGGGGGTGGGGGGTGGGGGCAGCCCAGAGTGTTTTTTTTTTGTGGGGGGAGCCCAGAGTGTGTGTTGGGGGGGGGGGAGCCCAGAGTGTGTGTTGGGGGGTGGGGGGGGAGCCCAGAGTGTGTGTTGGGGGGTGGGGGGGGAGCCCAGAGTGTGTGTTGGGGGGGGGGGAGCCCAGAGTGTGTGTTGGGGGGGGGGGGGGGAGCCCAGAGTGTGTGTTGGGGGGGGGGGAGCCCAGAGTGTGTGTTGGGGGGGGGGGAGCCCAGAGTGTGTGTTGGGGGGGGGGGGAGCCCAGAGTGTGTGTTGGGGGGGGGGGAGCCCAGAGTGTGTGTTGGGGGGGGGGGGGGAGCCCAGAGTGTGTGTTGGGGGGGGGGGAGCCCAGAGTGTGTGTTGGGGGGGGGGGAGCCCAGAGTGTGTGTTGGGGGGTGGGGGGGGAGCCCAGAGTGTGTGTTGGGGGGGGGGGGGGGAGCCCAGAGTGTGTGTTGGGGGGGGGGGGGGAGCCCAGAGTGTGTGTTGGGGGGGGGGGAGCCCAGAGTGTGTGTTGGGGGGGGGGGAGCCCAGAGTGTGTGTTGGGGGGGAGCCCAGAGTGTGTGTTGGGGGGGAGCCCAGAGTGTGTGTTGGGGTAACCAGCTAAACCCACACAATAGCTTGGCCATTGATATCACTGCGTGGCCAGGCTTTCCCACTGCTTGTCCAGCTAGGACCACCCTCCCCGCTAGTTAGTCATTAGTTAGTTAGGCTGTTTAATTTTGTGCATATCAACAACAACATCTGACCAGCCGGCGACCCCTGAACCCACACATCTGAATTCTCCTTTATCCTGTCTAACCCCAATACTGAAATCATCTGGAGAGATCGTCGCGAGCAAGTTGTACGGTTATTCTCTTCTGTCGTTGGTTTTATTTTGAGATGTAACATCAGGGTGGCTCATCACCGAGTGAGCAACAGGGTCTGAATAGAAATTGTATTGTCTCCCACTCAAATCACAGCACCTTGTAATGTTCCCAGCTGGCAGAGCAAGTACACAGCGTGTGCTCACACTGCAGCCAGCGCTATTCACTAGCCTATCACTAGGAAGCTGGGTGAGGAAGGTGCTGAGATAACTCTACAATATTCCTTTCCTTCCTGTAAAGCCCAATCCATCCTCCCCCAGTCCTCGCCAGGCTCCACTGGATCCCTATCACTGAATGGATCGATTTCAAGATTTTCACACACATCTACAAATCCGTTCATGCTCTGCTCTGGCACCTCCCTCCCTACCTCTCCCACCTGCTTACTCCGCACTCTACTACCCCGTTCCCCAGCTCCACAATCTCCAGCCTTGTCCCTCATCCCCTCTGATTCACCACCGATGGCCGAGCTTTCAAACTCTGGAATTCTCTCCTTCGATCTCTGTCCCAAACCCCTGACTGTTTTTCCAATGTGAAGGGTGTGACACAAGTCTAATGTCCTGTTGTTGTCGGGAGGAAGTCCCAAGGTGCTGAACAGTTGGTTCGGGACTTGAGCAGGGGTGTGGGTGTGGGGGGGAGGGTCAGGGTAGGGGGAAAGGAAAGGAGAGTAGGGGAAGGGGAAGAATTAGGACGGGAGCTGAAGGCGGTCAAAAAGGAAGGTCTTGAGACCAGCTTGGAAGGAGGAAAGGGAGGAAGTGAAGGGGAGGGGCTGCGGAATGGAGTTCCACAGTGTGGGAGCAGAGCAGCAGAAAGCCCGGCCACCAACGGTTGGGCGGTTGGGGCGGTGGACACGGAGCAGGACATCAGCCGTGGCACACACAGCCTCGGCCAGTTACTGATGGATCGAGGATGTTGTGCATTCTACCCTCATTCTGAAATTTACGGACATCTGTTGTTACTTAAGGTAAATCGTGACAAGATATTGGTGCCAAAAAGACAGATGGAGATGCAGACAAGAAGCTAAATACAGCTTTTGTTCGAATATACAGTACCTAAGATAGGTTCAATATAGTCAAATTCAACGCCTGTGTTCTCCAGCCATTCATCTTATCGGAAATAACACCAATAATGTAAATGATATTTAAGATAAATTCTTGATTTCAGTTTTGGAGTACTGTAGCTGTAGTTAGAGCATTAGCCTCACAAGCGAAAGGACCCTGGTTCGATTCCCAGACCAGAGAGAAACCTCAGGCAAGTATCCTTACTCAACACACGCCTCTGTTTACCCAGCAGTAAGTAGGAACCCAGTTGTTAGTTGATTGGCGGATCAATTTCTGAGGGTAATGATTTGATCACTTTGTTGGAAACTTTGCTGCACAATTGGCTGCCACATTTTGTCCACAAAATATACAGTCAATTCATTTCACAACAATAACAACACAATTACACTTGTATAGCACCTTTCACGTCAGGAGGATGTCCCAAGGCGCAAGACAGTCAATGCTTCAGACCCGAGCTGAGGTCATTGGTGGGGGAGGTGGGGGGGGGGGGGGGGAGTTCCAGAGGTTAGGGGCAAAGTGGCTAAAGACTTGCCCACCAATGGTGGGGCGGGTGGGTCAGGAGACGTAGAGCAGGCCAGAGCCTGCTGAGCGGAGGGCCAGGCAGGTTGGTAAGGAGATAGGAGGTCACGGATGTAGGATGGGGCATGTGGATCTTGAATTGGATCCTCTGGTGATGGGGAGCTAATGGGGTCGGGCGAGGATGGAGGAGATGGGGTCACAGAGTTTGGAACGGTAGAGGACATGGGCCGCAGAGTGCTGGATTATCTGTAGCCTGTGGAGGGAGGGATTGGGAAGGCCAACCAGCAGGGCATTTGCATAGTCGAGCCGGCATGTGATGAAGGCATAGATGAGGGTTCAGCAGCTTCGGTGTTGTGGTAGTAGTGGAGCCGGGCAATGTTGCAGAGATGGGGAAAGGCAGAGCAAGTCATTGCTTGGCTGTGGGGGAGGAAAGACAGTTGAGGGTCGAACAAAACATCTAGGTTCCTGACTGGCTTGGAGAGCCAGTCAAGCCAGTCAAGTGAGCAACCATGTAGGTTGATGCTGCCAGCGCCTGATGCATGAAGGCGCTAGCGCGAGCCAATCAGTAGGGCCTCGGTCTTGTTGACATTCAACTGTAGAAAGTTAGCTCCCAACCAGGATTTGATGTCTGACAGACAATCTGCCAAGACAGTAGTAATTCTGGAGTCGGGGGTAGATAGAGGCAGAGAGATAGATTTGGGTGTCATCCGCATACATGTGGAAGTTAACTCCCATGTCTGCGGATGATGTCACTAAGTGGAAGCATGTAGATGTTGAAAAGTAAGGGGCCAAGGACAGAGCCCTGGGGGATACCACAGGTGACAGTAAGGGGGGCGGAAGAGAAGCCGTTGGTGGTGACAAAGTGTAGACGATAGAAGAGTTAGGAGTCGAACCAGGCGGGGGCAGATCCGCGGAGGTTGAGGAGGGAGGAGAGGCAGTGTAGGAGGATGCCGTGTTTCACACACAAATACAGAGTCTGTTTTTCTGCTTTCCTTCCCCCTACCTCGACCCCTCCCCTTGCCATCTTTCCCCCCTTTCTCCCCTAATCCCACTTCCATGACTGTTTGTGGGAAGCTGCTGTGCACAATTTGGCTGCAGCGTTTCGCCCACAAATATACATTGAATTTTTCTACTCTTCTTCATCCTGCCCCCACCCTGCTTTTGTACAGCTCCTTGGGATGTCCTCTCAATGTGAAAGGTGCTATAAAAATGTAAGTTTTGATTGATTGATTGATTGATTGATTGATCGATTCGATCGATCGATTGATTGATTGATTGATTCGATCGATCGATTGATTGATCGATTCGATCGATCGATTGATTGATCGATTCGATCGATTGATTGATCGATTCGATCGATTGATTGATTGATCGATTCGATCGATCGATTGATTGATCGATTCGATCGATCGATTTGATCGAATGGTTGACAGTGTCAAAGGCAGCGGAGAGATCAAGGAGAACAAGGAGGCAGAGAGAGCCCTGGTCACAAATGTTTAGAATGTTGTTATAGACTTTGTCCAGTTACAGTATATTCTGTGAAGCACTTTGAGACGTCTCAAGGACATAATGAGGATCTGCATCGATTGCAAGGATTATTGTTGAAAACGCAAAATACTGCGGATCCTGGAAATCTGAAACAAAAACAGAAATGGCTGCTAACACTCAGCAGATCAGGCAGCATCTATGGGGAGAGGAAAAGTTCTGACGAAGGGTCTTAGACCGTTTTGACGTTGACTCACTTTCCTTTCTCCAGAGTTGCTGCCTGACCTGCTGAATGTTCGCAGCAACTTCTGTTTTTATTCCAAGGATTATTATTGTTTATTTTTAAATTCAATTCCTCTTTTCTTTAGCCAGAAGTCTGACTTTACTCAGGTAGGTTGAAATTAGTCACATTTTTGGAACTGAAATGGCTTAATGTCTAGCTTTAAGATAAGTTCTTCATTTCAGTTTTGGTTTGATTTCATTTTATTTCACGTCCTTTTCCTGTCTAATAATAATAATAATAATAATAATCCTTGCATTTGATATAGCGCTTTTCACATCTTATCGACGTCTCAAAGCGCTTCACAGAATATACTGTAAAGTGAATTGACTGTATATTTGTGGGCGAATCGCGGCAGCCAATTGCGCACAGCAGTGTCCCACAAACAGTTGTGGATTGAAATGACCAATTTTATTATTGTGTTTTTTTTTGAGCAATTATTATTAGGCGTGTGGAGTAAGGAAACTTGCCCAAGGTTTCGCCCTGACCTGCCTGGATTCGAACACAGGTCTCCCCATTGGCAGGCGAGCCTTCAGCCCCCACCCTCCAGAATTCCATCTCGTAGTCCCTCCGCCTTGTCTCGCCCCCTCCCTGGTCTCCTTCAAGATCCACCTCAAGGCATTCCTCTTCGACCAACCGTCTTTCCATCAGCCTCCATCCTCCCCTGCCCTCCAACCTCCCCAATCCTGATCCCAGCTCGGGTCCGAAACACTGACTGTCCAGCGCCTTGAGACGTCCTCTCGACACGAAAGACGCGGCACAGATATAATTTTGTTGGTGTGTTGTTATTGGTTAGGAAACTGATTTTCTGCAACTCTTCAAAAGAAAAGAGCGTAGAACAAAAGGTACTGTTTCACCCACAGGTACCTTACTGTACAGTATTGTGTGTTACAGGACTGTGCACTGAGCTGCTGTGAGGAAAAATACAAATACCAGTTGGTTTCTTCAGGTTAATTTTGCGGCTTTTCTTAATAGATTTCTGACATAAATGACTGATACCAGTGAAGTGATTGCTTCAGAAATTAGATTGGATTTTCCCTTTCGTTAATTGACTTTCTTCTTCTGTGGAAGTATAATAATAATAAAATAATAATAATCCTTGCCTTTGTTATAATAAATTATCATTTTGTCGAGACATCTCAAAGCGCTTCACTGTATATACAGTAAAGTGACTTAAGTCTGATGTGAGAATAATAATATTAACGTCTCATCCACAAACATTCACTTAACTTTTCTCCAAAGTTCATCAGGTGGTTGAGACATCTCAAAGCGCTTCACAGAATGCATGACAAAGTGTATTTTGTGGGTGAAACTAAGTTATATTCCAGCAACTCAAGGGAATTCCATGTTTAAAATGTACTCAGTTGGATTGGAGTCGTTAAAGGTCGTCATTATGTTGTGAACTTGTGGATTTCTTCATTAAAAACTGACACAAAATCAATTCCATAGTTAATATCTACAAAGGCTGCACAGATAACATCATATAAATTTGCCTAGACGTGAGTAAGCCTCAACTACTTTGCACAGTCATTTCTCCTTTCAGCGAATCTCCCAACACCCACATCAGCCCACACAAGAGATCAAAGTGACACCTTTTAAAGTTCAGCTTAATTGTGGGCAACTTAATGCTGCTTACATTTCTTCTCTTAAATAAAAGTCAAAATAATATGGCTCATTTTGTGTGTGTGGGGGGTGGGGAGGTGGGGAGGTGGGGCTGGGTGTTTGCTATGAATTTTAGACGGTGTTGGTTTAACCATTTCCCTGTAACCTGTTCAAAAACAATTAAACAAGTAAAAATAATTGGGTCACTCCATCCACGACTGCTTGTGGGACGCTGCAGTGAGTAACCGGCCCACAAAACACACAGTCAATTAACTTTATTATTACTTTTTGATTATTACCCCCCAAGAAAGTGACCCTCTGATTGACTAACAGACGGGTTCCTACTGACCGCTAGGTAAACAGAGGCGTGTGTGTGGAGTCTAAAGTTCCACCCTGACCTGGGAATTGAACAAGCCTTTTTTGAAGACATGGGGCCTTTTTCAAACACACTGGTGATACCTGAACCAACTTGGAGGGGTTGGTGTGTTATCTTTCCCCGAAACAAAAATCTCTGAACCATTCCATATATTGCCTCCACCAGATGGAAGAGCTAGGAGTGAAACACTTGTTATGTGGGGAAATTCCTGCCAAAAAGTGCCAGTTTCTTATGCCCCAAGATAGGGCCAAGATAATTGTCGTAGCTCCAAATATATTTCTGTGTCTCCTACATCGAGAATTCACCCATTAACAATTTGTTCCGGGCTGCAAAAGAGCCAGAAAGCAGAGATGCTGAGCTTTAAAAATGAGACTAGGACAACCCTGTATGTTTGTAATAATCATAATAATCCTGGCATTTGATACAGCGCTTTATCGTGTCTTCGAGGCGTCTCAAAGCGCTTCACGGGATACACTGTAAAGTGAATTGATTGACTGTATGCTTTGTGGTCGAAACACACAGCAGCGTCCCACAAACAGTCGTGGATTGAATGGCCAAATTATTACTTGTTTATCAACCCTGGAATAGTGATTCGTCAATCAACTAACAGGGTTCCTACTTACTGCAGGGAGGGGAGGGATCAGAGGATGACCAAAGGTGCGGTTATTCGAAGAGGAGGGTCTTGAGACGGACTTTGAAGGAGACAAGACAGGGAGGGGTGCGAGGCGAAGGGACTGTGGAATGGAGTTCCAAGGCATGGGATCAGAGAGGCTGAAGGCCTGACCTGTGATGGTGGGATGGGCGAGGCGAGGGACATGGAGCAGGCTGGAGCCCACTGAGTGGAGGGAGGGGACAGAGTGATGTGGCGGTAGCAGGTCTCAGAGTAGGGAGGAGCTAGGCCGTTTTGAAGGCGAGGATGAGGATTTTGAACTCTAAATCAACATGAAGTGTTGTACTGTACACCTTTACACCTTGACACATTTACAGATTCTGGGTTTAAGCCTTTAGTGCCTAAAATCTCACACAAACTGGGCCGAAACATCGGTGAAAGAGCTTTGCGACTGGATTATAAGTGATTATGCGGCAATTGGCTTTCAGGAGCTGTAACTGCCTGTTTTAGACTTTAAGTAGTAGCTAAGCTTGTTGACATGTGTGTTAACCTGATTATTATAGCTGCTCTATCATTAGCCAAGGAAACATCTGAACTGGTTCCAACTATCCCCAGTAATTGACACTCAGAGTGCATCTTCACAAGGCTTCGAGATTTCTCCTAATTGAGCTCTGTGCAAATTTATTTATCAACATTTCCATACAAAGTGTGTATCAGGGCCTAATAATGCATTGTAATAATTATATTACGACACCATCACCCCTGCCGTTGCCAGGCTCCACTGGCTCCCTGTCACTGAACCGATCGATTTCAAGATCCTCGCACTTGTCTTCAAATTCCTTCATGCCCTGGGACCTCCCTACCCCTTAATCTCCAACCCACTAATCACTGCCTCCACTTGACTGGCTCCAACCCCCAGCTTTCAGCCCTGAAACTCTAGAATTCTCCCTCCATCGCTCCACCTTGCCCAAATCCCTGACTGTGCATGACGTTGGGACGTGCTGCTGACGTGAAAGGCGCTATACAAACACCTTTAGAGTATTGGCTACAGCAGTCGCTGTGCAAATTAAACAGGATCCGAGTTTGATTCCCAGCCAGGGAGAAATGTGAGGCAAGTTTCCTTACTCCACACGCCTCTGTTTCCCAGCAGTAAGTAGGAACTCGGGTGTCAGTCGGTTGGCAGATTGCTTTTTCAGGGGGGTAATAATGCCTTTGAAAAAATAAATAATTTGGTTGCTCAATCCATGACTGCCGTGCGCAATTGGCTGCTGTGTTTCACTTGACTGTATATTTTGTGAAGCACTTTGAGAAGATCTATCGCATCTAGAAGATGCGATAGGGCGCTGGCTGCATGAAATGCAAAGATTATTATTAGAATTATTGCAAATATGATTTGTGGTTGTTGTTTAATGAAGGAAGATGACTTTATCAAATTAGGAATTATGATTTAAATCCACATCTTCACTCCTTAGTTTTCACTTACAAAATGTAAGTCTAAAAATATAAGTCATAACTGTACAGTGGGAACTAATATCAACGGAACCAAATTGATACAACTGATAATAGGAAGATTCAATTCCAGCCGGCATCTTAACTAACGACTAGGTATCATCTTTAATATTAGGGGTTATTTCACTCAAACTCGGTAGCTATTTTTAGTAATAAATCAGATTATATTGTCTTTATTCTCTATGAAATGTGTGCTAAAGAAAAAACAATCTTTCATTATAATTTATTAGAATGAATTAAACACTAAGTGGAATTTGCTTTTGAAACTTTTACTGAACTCCAAACTGTTTTTGTGAATAATATTGCATTGTGTCCTCATCGCCTTTCAACCACAACAACTTGCACTTACCATGTGCCTTCTCATGTGGGGAAGTGTCCCAGAGCGCTTGACAGTGGTGGAGAATGACACTGAGCCAGGGAGAGGGATAGAATACCACAGGCACAATCGAAGAGGGGCGACCTGAAGATAGGGAAGGGGCGACCTGAAGATAGGGAAGGAAGGCGGAGGGAGAGAGGGAAGTGTTCCAGAGTTTCAGGGCAGAAAGCGGCTGAAAGCGTGCCACCGATAGTGGAATGGAGAGCATAAAGGACAAGCAGCAGGCCAGAGACAGTCTTTCAAAGACATTAAAGAGGGTTTACAAAATATAATACCAACAAAATATGCCTCGCCTCACAGTAAAATTCCTCCCGATGTGAAAGGCGCGACATCAAATGTCGCCAGAAGCACAGAATGGTGTTTGCAGACTTCCCAAGTGAATTGGAAGGTTAGAGGTTAGTGTACAGGTGTTGAGGATAACCACAATTTGTCCTTTTCCAGTCTGTTGGTTTTCCTCGCCACCTTTGTAAAGGAGAACATTTGGTCACTCAACCCACCAGTGTCTGTGGGACATTGCTGTACACAATCGGCTGCCAAATACACCCCCAAATACAGTCAAATCAAGCACTGTTCCAATTACATTCTTGACGACATGATAAGGTGCCAAACCAAAATGCAAGGATTATATGATGATTATTATTATCATGCCATTGATCTGAATGCAGTCTATTTTGCCGATACTATTTAGGTCATAGCGTGCTGAACCTCACCATAAACACACACTTTCTCACTCATTATTGTCTTATTTGAATGTAGGTTGAAATATTAAAGCCAAACCCTTTGATACTGTCACAGATTATTCTCAAAATGGTTTGTCGCCATAGAAACATGATTTATGTGATTCCTTCTCAGGCGGTAGCTTATTCCTTAAATCAGGTCCCTCGCATTGACTCTATATTGTTAAGAGGATGTTGTAAACACTGGCCAAATGACACTCTAGCCCATAAAACGCACATGATTTCCACACCAAGTGAATTGTTAATAGCACAGCTCATATGGTACATCTTCTGAAGGACGGATCTTCATAAATAATAATAACTTCAAGGCCCATCTTGAGACACTACTCTTCCACTAACTGCACCTTCGGTCAAGCCCCTATCCTCTTTGCTCTCCATCCCCTCCCTATACCAACCCCCAGCTTGGGATTGTTCCCAAGCTGGGGGTTGGTATAGGGAGGGGACCCCTGACTGTCCAGCCCAGCACCTCGAGACGTCCTCCTGACGTGAGAGACGCTGTGTAAATGTCAGTTGTTGTTGTTGTTGCATCTGATCTGAAATAACCTTTCCCATTGCCTCGACGTCTCTAAAAGTATTGTTCTAGGGTTAGTTTCTGAATTCCTAAATATCACTATAATCTGTCTTTTCAGGGGAAATCAACCTGACTTTCTCTAGTCACCTCATAACTTGGGAACTCACTGAAGAGTGTAGACATTTATTTGGGGAGGACGGGTTTGTGAGGTTATGGGGAGAGAGCTGGGGAATGGAATTGAATTGCTCTTTTTAAAGAGCCGGCACAGACTTGATGGCCCGAATGGCCTCCTTTTGTGCCGTAAAATTCTATGATTGTATGATTTTGTGAAGAGCAATGTGTATATGGAGGTGATTATTTCTACTGTGGAAACATTATCTAGTCATTATGCAGTCTAAACATCACAAAGTCCTTCAAATAGATAATAATAAAATAAAACAATAACAATAAGGTAATAATAAATAATAATCCTTGCATTTGATTTAGCGCCTTATCATGTGTTCGAGATGTTTCAAGCAAGATATACTGTAAAGTGAATTGGCTATACATTTTGTGCACAAAACACGGCAGCAATTGCGCACAGCAGCGTCCCACAAACAACCGTAGATTGAGGGACCAAATTATTCTTTTGATGATGGGGGTAATGAGATAAATTGGGAGAATAGGAGGTTTGAGTGCTCAACACAAATTGCACCAGCTTCAATCTCAATAGTGTGTATTGAGGGCTGAACTCTTCACATAAATTACTACCTTCCCATCAAGGGAACTTATTATTCTCAATATGATGTGAACTGTAATATTATGTTGATGTTTACAGTGAAAAAGTCAATATCAAACAAGGACTGCTGTTTATACCCAGTTGTGGAACAAGAGAAGTCCAGATGGTACTTTCTCTCCAAAACCCAAATTGACTCTTTATGGTCAACCAGAGAGTTGTTATGGTCTCTGAAGTACTGCCTGCCTGAAAGGGTGGGAGGAGATCGCACAGTGGGGTTCAAAAGGGAATTCGGCGGGAACTTGAAAAGGAACACTGTGCAGGGCTCCTCCCCCCACAGGCTGCAGATAATCCAGAAATCTGTGGCCCCATGTCCTCTACCATTCCAAACTCCGTGACCCCATCTCCCCCATCCTCGCCCGACTCCATTGGCTCCCCACCATCCAGAGATCCAATTCAAGATCCTGGTCCTCACATTCAAAGCCCTCCACGGCCTCACCCCCCCCCTCCCCCCCACCCATATCCCCGACCTCCTATACCAACCTGCCCTCCCCCTCCCTCCACTCAGCAGGCTCTGGCCTGCTCCACGTCCCCTGCCCCACCTGCCCCACCATTGGCAGCGGAGCCTTCAGCTACTCTGCCCCCAATCTCTACAACTCCATCCCATAGTCCCTCTGTCTCGCCCCCTCCCTGGCCTCCTTCAAGTCTCACCTCAAGACTCTCCTCTTCGATGGATCCGTCAACAACTCTAAATTCCCCACTTCCCTCTCCACCCCTGTCCTCAGCTCGAGTCAGAAGCAGTGACTGTGCTTTGGGACGTCCTCCTGACATGAAAGGCACTATATAAGTGTAATTTTGTTGTTGTTGTTATGGGGTAAGAGCAGGGGGAGTGGCAACTAGTTTGGGTAAGAGCTGGGGAGTGAGACTAGTTGGGAGAAGAGGAGGGGAGTGCGGTCTAGTTTGTAGCTCTTTCAAAGAGCTTGCACAGGAACAATAGGCCGAATGGCCTCCTTATGTTTTTCCATGTGACGTGAAAGGCACTGTACAAATATAATTTTGTTGTTGTTGTTATGGTATGGTTTTCGGCAAAAGTCGTAACGTTTAAGATCTCATAAGGTTTAGGAAATTTCTGAATATTTGGTTAAATCCAGGATGTCACTGGAAGCTGATGTTTTTAGGAATTGCCGAAAACTACTTTCTAAATTGAGATTGAATTTTTCAATTTTGAAAGGACTTTATCTTGAACAGAACAGCGGAAGCAAAAGGGTGGGGGTCACCAATGGCACAGTCGAAGAGGAGGATCTTGAGGCGGGACTTGAAGGAGGCCAGGGAGTGGGCAAGGTGGAGGGACTGCGGGATGGAGTTCCAGAGGTTGAAGGCAGAGTGACTGAAGGCTCGTCCACCAATGATGAGGTGGGTGGGTTGGGGGATATGGAGCAGGCCGGAGCCTGCTGAGTGGACAGGTTGGTAGGGGGAAGGTTGGTAGGGTGCAGAGGTAGGGTGGGCCAAGGCCATAGAGGGCTTTAAATGTGAGGACCAGGACCTTGAATTGAATCCTCGGTGATGTGGAACCAGTGGAGTTGGGCAAAAAATAAAAGGCCTTTCTTCCCTAAACAAGCCTGGGGCTTTAGTGTAGAATCTCTGTGCGATGGAATAAAAAGCATCGATGTGTTTAACTGATAGCAGAGTTCCGAAAGTATTCTGTTTTCCCACCACCTTCCGCTCCCTCCGCGCTGCTGTACTTCAGAAATTGCTTGCCATGACTCACAGAGATCATTACTGATTAACTGTATGCCTAGTCACAGTCTTATCACCTCATTTATCTGTGTGAAAGCACATCAAACATTTCTACTCTTTGAAACTCAAATTGCCATGAAGTGCCACCTGGTCTCAGCCAGGGAAACTCATCTTAACATTTAAGATCAGACAGAAATGTGGAAAATTCTCAAATTTGTCCATTGGTGGCCGGGCTTTCAGCCTCTCTGCCCCTCCATGTTCAGTAACAACAACAACAACAAGATTATACTTGTACAGTGTCCTTTGCGTCAGGAGGACGTCTTAAAGCGCTTCATGGGATATGCTACCAACCCAACAATTTCACCTTGCTCCCTCACTGGCCTGCTTCAAGGCCGGACTCAAGACCCTCCTTTTCAACCCTGCATTCAGCCGCCCTCCTATCGTCTTCCCTCCCTCATCCCAAACCCTCACCCACCTCCCCCCAACTCAGGTCCCGACCCCTGGCTATTCAGCGCCTAGTGACATCCTTCTGTCTCCTGACGTGAAAGGCGTTCTACAAATGTCATTTTGTAATTGTTGTTGATTTGAATTTGCAGATTTTTCTGCAAAAACTGTGTAAAAATGGCATCCAAATTTAGAATAAATTAACAATAAAACCAAGATATCAATCCTAAGCCTAATGTAGCACCTTTCACGTCAGGAGGACGTCTCAATGCGCTTCACGGGATATCCTGTGAAGTGTAATAAAGACTATTTTTGTTCTCAGCAAACATGGCAGCCAATTTACGCAGAAAATGAGCTATGAAGTGAATGGCTTTTATTTGAGGGATTGTTGACAGCAAGGAGAAACTCAACTTCTCTTTTTGAAATCTCTTCACACTCTGACATCTCCCTATCTTCCTCCGCGACCTGCTTACTCTTCAACCCACTACCCACTGCTCCATTATCCAGTTGGCTCTGGCCTCCTGTTTGTCCCTCTTCCCCTCCGCTCCACCATCAGTGGATGCAATTTCAGCCGCTAACACCCTCAAGGGCTAAGGGACCAGGTGAAATTTCAGGCCTAAGATATCTTTGCTTTGCTTTGTTCCCAATTGGATCATGTTTCTTTCCCTCCGGTTTAATCATATTTCCAGGAATTGTCAGCCGTGTGTAACAGAGAGGTGGGTGGGTGGGTGAGAGCAGATGTTTGTACAGTAGGGATGGATAGAAATCTAACTTGTAGGTACTTGTTTGGGAGACACTGAAACTTGCTAAATCACTTGTCCTCAGACCCATATAAAATTTGTATCCGAAGGAATCTGGGTTGGTTTCTCGTCGTGTGAACAAACTCAATGAATTGGGGGAGATTTGGGCAAATTCATAATTCAAATTCATAACCCACAGGACCTAAACATGAAACTTTTACAGAAAAGAAATAGCAACAATCCCAGCATTGGCAGCACGTTCCACTATAAACAATGTTTGCGATATTGATTTTATATTTCTGGATTCCGTAATCGTATGTGTGTGTGTTTATTTGTGTGCGTCTGTCCGTGTGTGTACATCTGACACACACACACACACTTTATCTAGAATAAATTAACAATAAAACCAAGATATCATTCCTAAGCTTGATGTAGTACGTTTCACATCAGGAGACACACACAAACACACGCATGGCCATATAGACGAGAGAATCCTGTAGTGTAGTGGTTGGAGTGCTTGCCTCGCAAGGTCAGATTTGATTCCCAGGGGGTGAGAAGCTTAGGCAAATTTCCTTACTTCACACGCCTCTGTTTACCAAATAATAAGTAGGAACCTGCTTGTTAGATACACTCAATTCACTTTACAGTAGATTCTGCGAAGACGTGAAAGAAGACGTGAAAAGCGCTGTATCAAATGCAAGGATTATTAGATAATTAATCTAATAATTAATAGATAATTATTATTATTATAAGATTTAGCAGAGCACTTTCCATGGTAATAACATGTGCAATTGATTGCAACGTTTCGCCACTAAAGACACAGTCAATCCACTTCCCGGTATATCCTGTGAAGCGCTTTGAGGCGTCTCAGCGGAATGATAATGTACGAAGTTGCAAAGATTATTATTATTATTAGTGAGCTGTACTAACTCCACAGGCAGTTTCTGGCTTCCTGCAAGCTCCTCACTGAGTTTCCTGTAGAATCTAATATTCAAAAACCTCATGTGAAACCAGATTGAATATAATAAATGTAACGATGCCAAGAAAAAAAATGGTAAATAAGCAGATGGGGTGATCATGTAGTTCATAGCCCTTGGGAACAATTCAACTGATATCAACTTTCTTCAATCTAAGAAACTCATAACATCACATGAATGAATGTGTTTCTACTGCACAGAAACATCTGGTGTGAGAGTGCTTTAACGCTGGCCAACTGCCTGGTTCAAATGGCTCCAAAAACAGCATTCGAAGCATTATCTTTGGTTGATTCGGTCGTATTGTTTTCTTTGGTTAGTAATGGAGCTAGCGTACGGGCTTTTGACAAAATACGGTCCTTGTTTGCTTAACTTTTGTTGATTGAGATTGGGGCAGAGGCAGAGTGATAGTCAACAGAGATGTGAAATAATAATAGTTATAATCCTTATTAGTGATAATCCTGGCGTTTGATACAGCGCCTTATCGAGGCGTCTATCGAGACATCTCAAAGCGCTTCACGGAATACAGCAACAAGTGAATTGGCCATATATTTTGTGGGTGAAACTCGACAGCTACTTGCGCACAGCAGCATCCCCACAATGAGTTGTAGGTTAAGTGATCAAATGATTAATATTATTATTATTATCTTTATAAAGGCAACTGATATACTGCCCAAAAGCAGAGTCGCTGTATCATGGTAGTTCGAGCGCTCGCCTGAGTGATTCGCAGACGGGATAAAACTTTTGGCAAGTTTCCTTACTTCCTCGCTTACTTTGTTGGTTGATTTGCAGATCGCTTTCTTGGAGTCATAAACCCTTCAGGAATAGAATAATAATATGAATGATTTGGCCACTCAATCCATGACTGTTTGTGGACACTGCTGTGGGCAATTTTAGTCCATAAAATATAGTCACTTTAGAATTATGGTATTGTTAAAAATGCTTTTCTGAAGGGATTATTACCCTCGGAAAAGTGATCTGCCAATCAATCAACAACCGGGTTCCTACTTACTGCTGGGTAAACAGAGGCGTGTGTGTTTGTGTGTGTGTGTGTGTGTGTGTGTGTGGAGCAAGGAAACTGGCCCAACATTTCACCCTGCTGGGAATCGAACCCGGATCATCTCGCTTGCGAGGCGAGCGCTCTAACCACTGAGCTACAGGACTCCACAATGAGCTCTGATGGACGGACGAAGGGAAAAGATATTCTCTCGAAAAGAGGTGTTTTTTCAAACACGGGGAGTTTCCCCCCTGAACAGGAAAGTGATCACATGTTGTGTATTTATAAACCAGTCGAAAAAAAAGCCAATGTTAGGGCCTCACATTGAAGCTGTGGGATTTTCTTTGACCACAAATGGAGGAGTTAGGTTTAGTCAGAGCTGGAGTAGCTGCCAGCCTGAGAAGGAAAGAAACTTGTGTTATCATCTGATAGCAATGTGCACTCTCCCCTCCCTTACCCCAACTACCCCCCACTCCCCCTCCCTTACCCCAACTACCCCCCACTCCCCCTCCCTTACCCCAACTAACCCCCACTCCCCCTCCCTTACCCCAACTACCCCCCACTCCCCCGCTCTTACTCCAACTACCCTCCACTGCCCCTCCCTTACCCCAACTACCCCCCACTCCCCCCTCCCTTACCCCAACTACCCCCCACTCCCCCGCTCTTACCCCATAGCCCAGCATATTTTAGCTGCTCAAGACCGTAACCTATCCAGCTTATAGCGCCTTTCACGTCGGGAGGATATCCCAAGGCGCTGCGTGAATGTACAATTAATCTGTAAGGAAACTTGCCTAAGATATTGCTCAGCACAGGGATCAAACCTGGGTGTTCTCGCCTGCGAGGCGAGCGCTCTGACCTCCGTGCTGCAGGAGCTAAATGTCCTAAAGATGCAGCCTGGCGGTATTTACACCAGCTTCACATTGTCTACAAACAACAACAACTTGCATTCACACAACGCCACCCTCACACACGGCAGCGTCTCAGAGCGCTTGACAGTGAAGGAGCACGAGACCAAGCCGGGGGGAGGGGGAAGGGGAGGGGACTATAGGTAAGGACGAAGAGGATGGACTTCAGGTGCGACCTGAAGGTGGGAAAGGAGGGGGATTAGGAGTGGCAAGGCAGAGGGATAGAGGGATAGTGTGACAGAGTTTTGGGGATTAGTGAACGATTGATACTCTTGTAATAATAATAATAATAATCCTTGCATTTGATCTGGCACGTTTCACATCTCAAAGCGCTTCACAGAATAAATACGCTGAAGGTTTATGGACCAAACCCAGCAGCCAATTATGCACAAACAGTCGTGGACTGAATTATTGTTTTTTGTGGAGGGATTAATAGCAGGTGCGCATGTGTGTTTGTGTCTGTGTGCGTGGAGCAAGGAAACTTGCCCAAGGTTTCATCCTGACCTGCCGGGAATCAAACCCAGGTCTCTCGCTTACGAAACAAGTGCCTGTAACTTTAATGATGGACACATTTCATAATGAGCGCACCATCCACCATCTTACATCCCTTCCCATTAAAATCCATCTCCCATCACTCCTAAGTGCTGATTGTTGGAATAACAGTTGCAGCCGTGAGTGTGTATCCACGCTCTGTTGCCTGGTAACCAACGGACTCTCTCAAATCATACAAGGTATTGTATTTGAATTGCTGTAGAAGTGGGGTATGTACATATACTGTTTGAAGTCTTATTGTGTGACTGGTGTTACACAACCCTTATGTCCCCAGGACAAGCTGTGCTTTTATCTGTCCTGAGATCTGGTTTCGAGTGAATCTTGTTTATATGGGATTCCAAATCTGCCTTTCATGAGAAGCTGAACATGGCACCCTGGCTAGACAAGGGTTCCTCCAGCTCCATGTTATTGTAGAACCATAATAATCTTTGCATTTGACACAGCCCATATCAGGTCAGCGAGACTTCTCAAAGCTCTTCACAGAATACACTGTAAACAATAGACTCTAGGCTGAATTCCTGTCAGGTGATGTTTCGAGCACTCACCTGGCGAGAGACAGGGCGCAGGTTTACCTCTGATAACCGAACAGTCAGTCGGAACCCGATTGTTTGTCCATTTGTGGATCACTACTTCAGTCCCCCAACCCATGGCTGTTTGTGGGGACTTTCCTGTTTGTGGGGACTTTGCTGTGTGCAATTGGCTGCCGTGTTTTGCCCCCCCAAATATATAATCAATTCACTCGACAGTACAATCTGTGAAGCACTTTGGAATGTAAACATTCACCCTACTGTGGAGGATGAAACGCAGCCCACAAACAGCCATGGATTTTTTGTGTGTGTGTGGTTTAGTCTCCTCAGGCTCACACTTCAGCGCCTTGGGACATCATCCCCATGTGAAAGGCGCTATACAAATACAATATTGTTGTTGGTGTTGTTGCTCACTGGCTACTCTCAGATTGTGGCCAGTCATTTGCACTCCTTTTCCTGATCACAAGCATAATAACATTTGTGTTTAGTAGTGCTCTATCACGTAGTCGAGATATCACATAGTGCTTCACACAATCTGTTACAACACAGATTGACTGTGTATGTTGTGGGTGAACCTGGCAGCCAATAATAATAATACAATAATCCTTGCAATTTATAGTGTGCTTTATTATATCTTCCAGACATCTCTAAGCGCTTCACACAATACACTGTAAAGTGAAGCAACTGTATATTGTGTGACTTAAATCTTTTTGTACTTAGCAAAATATGCCCCACGAACAGCCACAGAGGGAGTGACCAATTTTATTTGGGGGATTGTTGGCTAGGACACTGGGAGAGAGGAGAGAGAAAAAAAAATCTTTGTCTTTCTTGAATAGCATTGAACATCCACCTGAACAGGCAGACCTCGGGTTAACATCTCACCCAAAAGAATGCGGCAAGAATTTGGGGGCAAAAGAATATTACAGCGTGTCTCCCATTGCTGCATTGAAGTGTCAGCTCAGATGAACCCACAGCCTTGTGCTGTGAGAGGAGAGGAGCATCAGTGAGCCAGGCTGCCTGGAGGCTGCATTCACCACTTACAGCTGATCTCTGCTCGGTTTGTTTGCTGAGCTGATTTGCTGTTTAACTGTTTTATAGACTGTTCACTGATCAAGTAATTGTTGCTTTAATTGTTCCCCGGGGAGTCCAGAGTGTTATTGGAGAGGGCAGAGCTGTGTGCACTGCTCTGCTGCTCTGATGTTAATCATTATCCCTTCATCAGACTAACATGTGGTCGCAGATTTGGAAGAAAACAGGGTTCCCTTTTCCCAGGGCTTTGTACAGCAGCGAGATCATTGTAGAGACAGAACAGGAGACTAATAAGAGATTGTATCTAAATAACAATAATAATACGGGTCCCACAAACAGGCATGGATTGAAGTGACCATTTTATTATTATTTTGAGGGATTATTATCAGGCGTGTGGACTAATTAAGTTTGCCCGAGGTTTCACCCTGCCTGCCCTGGAATCAAACCCAGGTCTTTCTTTGATAAGGAGCTGTATCAACAACAACAACATTTATACGGCGCCCTCACTCCAGACAGCGTCTCAGAGAGCTTCATAATAACAGATCCCGGGGCCAAGCCAGGGGGAGGGAGAAGAAAGTGACCAAAAGCCAAGACATGAAAATAGGAAAGGAGGGGGCGAGGCGAAGGGAGTGAGGGAGGGAGTTCCAGAGCCTCGGTGTTGTGGCTGAGTGGCTGAAGGCACGGCCACCAAGGGTAGAGCGGAGGATTCGGAGGGAGAAGGAGGAGAGAGGAGACCAGATCTATTGGAGCAAAGGCAACGGGTGCTGCTGTGAAGAGAGAGGAGGTCAGAGAGTTGGGGTGGGGGGGGGGGTGGGGGGGGGGTGCAGAGGAGTGGAGGGATTTAAATACAATTAAACGTGAGGGTGATTTGTGAGGAAGAGTTGTTTGAGTTCACAGTAAAGGACGAGGAGGCATTTTCGGTGTGAAATGCAGGATTTCTGCCATTCACCACACCTCGTTAATAAGTGTGCAACACATTCATATTTTGATGGTGACTTAGGATTCCTGGAGCTCAGTGGTTAGACCACTGGCCTTTACAAGCGTGAGACCTGTGTTTTGAATCCAGGCAGATCAGAGCCAAAACCTTGGGCGAGTTTCCTTACGCCACACACACGCACACTCACACACACAGACACACACACGCCTAATGATAATCCCTCTAAAAAAACACAATACTATAATAAATTGATCATTTCAATCCACGGCTGTTTGTGGGGTCACTGCTGTGCGCAGTTGACTGCCGCGTTTCGCCCACAAATATATATACAGTCAATTCACTTTACAATGTATTCTGTGAAGCGCTTTGAGACGTCTAGAAGACGTGATAAGGCGGTATATCAAATGCAAGGATTATTATTATAACAGCTTGTTACAGTAAGAATGTTTTGGGTAAATTCTAAAGAGTTCTATTGTGCTGGTAGCCCATTGCCACCCAGTAGATTGTGAACATCTTGTGATATTCGGTGTTATCATCTCACAACTAATGTCCAATATTATTCTGAAAATATTTCCAACTGACAGCATGAATATCACAGTGAGTACATGGAGATGACTGTCAGGCCATTATAAACAGAGTTGTGTTTTGTGAATGTTGGCAAGGTACGTCACAGCGAATATTTTCCTGAATACTGTATCTTGTTCCAAAAGAAATCTACAGGACCTGGGATTGTTTCCCTCGTCAGGGAGAAACTGAGACAAATTTCCTTCCTTTCCAACATGCTTTTGTTTGCCTTGTAGTCAGTAGGAATCTAGTTGGTATTCGATTGGTGGATTGCGTATCGGGGGGTAACAGTCCCTCCAAAATACTATTAATAATAACTTGGTCACTCAATTCACCACTTTTAGTGGGACGCTGCTGAGCACAATTGATCGGTCGGCAAAAATATAGAGTCAATTCACTCAACCATTCCATAGGGCGCTGATTCAAATGCAAGGTTAAGGTTATTATTAAGCGAATAAAAGCTCATCATGAACGGAATGGACGGTGATGTGGGAACATGGACGTAGGTAGAGCAGACCGGAGCCCACTGAGCGGAGGGAGCTATATGGAGATCTGTAGCTTTATCTGTATCCGTAGCTCAGTGGTTAGAGCACTCGCTTACAAGTGAGAGACGTTGGTTAAATTCCAGGCCAGGGTGAAACTTTGGGCAAGTTTCCTTACTCCACACGCAACCTGATAACAATCCCTCAAAAAAAAAGATAAATTGGTCATTTTTGCAATCCATCCTGTTTGTGGGGATGCCGCTGTGTGCAATTGGCTGCTGCGTTTCTCACCCATATATACAGTCAATTGACTTTACAGTGTATCCTGTGAAGCATTTTGAGACATCTAGAAGATGGCATAAGGCGCTGTATCAAATGCAAGGATCATCATTATAGTAGGTCACAGAGATAGGGAGGGGAGAAGTGCTGGAGGACTTCAAAGGCAAAACCAAACAGAATTTAGAAGAGGAACTCGATAAGCAGTGTTCACAGATTGAATGTAAAATGTAAAGGGAAAGAGCAGGGAAGTGGGATGAGAGACTCCAGCTACAGAGAGGGAGTTAGCACCAGTTCAGGCTTGAGGAGCCAGATGGCAGCCCTAGTTTTCTCCAATTTTTGGTTCTGTAGGAATGATTCTCAACCTCACTGATGTTCCTCCCATTATCTCTTCACCCAATGGCATCATCAAGTGCAGGCAGAGCCTATTAATAGTGCTTCTGGTGAATCTATTTGAATACATTTGAGAAAGCGTGTGCAAAAAAAAAAAAATCCTGTTTGGGGTTTTGAAAATTTTAATTCTAGATGTCACGGAGATTTAATGAGGGACGTCTCGTTTGCGGGGCTGTTAACGAGCGGAGCAGAGATTCACTTCATCTGGGTCCCCTGTAGGATCGGGCTCAGTATTAATTTTCACCATACTCTCCAGCGCAGAGAGAGGGAAAATGCCAGATGCTATTATTGCGTTTGCACAGAGTGGATGTTAGCTGTAGCAAATGTCTTTATTAATCATTATTACTGTACGCAGTGAGGCAGAACCATGTGAAAGCACATTAGGTTTGAAGATATCTCCTTTGCAGTAATGGCGGTAACAGTGTATTTGCTACACCCCCAAGGTGTCTCTTGTTTCGCGCTGTCTGTATTAACAACACACTTACCCCTCGTTATATGAACTCCTGTGTCCCAACTACTTTCCTGAACAGGTTACACCAACTTATCTCCAGTGAAAGTGCTGCAGTTTTTGACGGACTGAGTCAGACTCCCTCTCTTAAAGTGCATTTCATACGGCCCCTGATCACACCACCACCAACAACAACTTTGATTTATATAGTGCCCTCCACGTCCGCCCAGACGGTGTCTCAGAGCGCTTGTCAGAACGTCTCAAAGCGCTTCACACGACACACTGTAAAATTCTGTGACTGTATATTGTGGGTGAAACGATGCATCCAAACACTGACAGCTCAAAGCACTTCACAGTATATACTGTAAGGTGAATTGGCTGTATGTTTGTGAGCAAAATGTAATAGCAGTTGCACACAGCAGCGTCCCACAAACAGCTGTGAATTGAGTGATCAAATTATTATTTACTTTTTTAAAAAGGATTATTACCTCCGGAAAGCAATCTGCCAATTGACTGACAACTGGGTTCCTACTTACTGCTGGGTAAACAGAAGCGTGTGGAGTGAGGAAACTTGCCTAATTAGAAACAAGTTAGTCATCATTCTATGAGGAGAGAGAGAGAGAGAGAGTGATCTAGGAAACTATGGCAGGCTGACAATTCCTTTTTATTTTTATTTTTGTTGTTCAGTCGGGTGTCTGATGTACAGAAACCCAGCACTATTCTTAACAGTATGAAAACCAGACCAAGAGTTTCACTTTTGTATGCCACCTACACATGGAAATTCCCCTCTCTCTACAATGAAATGTGTAATAATAATAATAATCCTTGAATTTGACACAGCGCCGTAGCATGTCTGCGACACGTCTCAAAGCGCTGCACAGAATATACCACAAGTGTAGTGACTGTATTTAGTGAGCAAAAGGCGGCAGCCAATTGCGCACAGTAGTGTCCCCGCAAACAGTCATGGGTTAAGTGACACATTATTATTATTTATTTATTTATCCTTCTGCCAATTGACTAACAACTGGGTTCCTACTCACTGCGAGGTAAACACAAATGTGTAAAGAAACTTGTGTAAGGTTCCCTGCCTGGGAATCGAAGTTGTGCCTTTTTGCCCACTACAGGAATCAAAAGCCGCTGAATTCCTGGTCCACGCCTTTGTCACCTCTCGGCTGGACTATTCCAATGCCCTCCTGGCTGGTCTCACCTCCACCACAATCCATAAAATCCAGCTCATACAAAACTCTGCCGCCCGCATTCTCACCCGCACCAAACTTCGCTCCCCCATTACCCCAGTCCTTGCCAGACTTCACTGGCTCCCTGTCCCAAAGAGGATCGATTTCAAGATCCACACCCTTGTCTTCAAATTCCTCCACTCCTCTGCCCTCCTCCATCTCTCCAACCTCCTCTCTCCTCAAACCAGCACCCATTGCCTTCGCTCCACTGGGCCTGGCTTCCTCCTTGTCCCCCGAATTCTTTGCTCCACCCTCGGCGGCCGTGCCTTCAGCCACTACGCTCCGAGGCTCTGGAACTCACTCCCCCACTTCCTTCCCCTCGCTCCCTCTCTTCCTAGTTTCAGGTCCCAGCTAAAGACCTTTCTCTTCAACCGTGCCTTTGGTCACCTTTCTCCCCCTGCCCCTGGCTCTGCCCCAGGATCTGTTACTGGGAAGCGCTCTGAGATGCCGTCCAGCATGGAGTGTGCGGGCTGTATAAATCCAAGTTGTTGTTGTTGACTCCACCGTCTGGAAGATGAGTTAAAACGGGTTTATCTAAACCCCTCCTGTGTTGTTTTGTGTTAGGAACACAGAATACAGTGGTCTCTGTGTGTCCACCAACCATTCATCCCAGCTGTCCAGGGCAAATGGACAGAATTTGAAGTCCGGAGTGGCTCAAATCGAGCCTCAGTAAGTGTTATAGACATGTACCCAGAGGAGAAGTTTATGTCTCCAGAAGTTCACTTTGATCTGATAAAAATGGACCTGACGAAAGCATCATCTTTAATTTGATGGAAAGAAATTCAAGAATAACTTCACAAATCTCTGCCCAACTGCACAGAGATTCCCCCCCCAGGGAATATCGTGCTTCTTTTCCCAACTTTCGTTTGGTCTACTGAAAATCAGAACTCTAATATGTAGTGTAATCATTATAATAATAATTATATTGTTTGATACAGCACCTTATCACAAGAGCTTCACAGAATATACAGTACTATGAAGTGAATTGACTGTATATTTGTGGGCGAAACGCGGCAGGCAGATATGTACAGCAGAACTGTATTTAACATGTCAACACATCTGTGCCTGTAAGTGATTGATGCACCACGTTAGTTCAGCATATCTGGGAGGGTGATGAACCCACCATAATAATAATTTGGTCACTCACTTCCCGACTGTTTGTGGGGACGCTGCTGTTCGCAATTGGCTGCTGCGTTTCGCCCACACAATATACAGTCAATCAATGTTACAGAATATTCTATGAAGCGCTTTGAGACGTGATACGGCGCTGTATCAAATGCCAGGATTATCATTATTGTTATTTCTGCCTCAGTTTCCGTTTCTCATGTGAAAGTGTGGCTGCTCTCAATGGCAGAGGCTCGATTTTGAACCACTGTCAAATAGCAAAGTCCGTCTGAGCTTAATTCAAATCCAATTCATATCATTGTTGGGTAGCAGTCGTTCCATAAATCCTTCTAAAGTTGCAACAATCATGCTGTGTTGTCCTATATTGTGTAACTCACACGGTTGTGCTCCACCCTCTGATTGTCATCAGGTGGTTAAACACCACATTGTCATGTCATGTCATGTCCATACGGAAATGAAAGTTTCCTCTGTGAAAATCTCCATGACAGTCCCTGTAGCTGAGTGGTTAGAGCGCTCGCCTCGCAAGCAAGAGACTCGGTTTCGATTCCCGGCCTGGGAGAAACCTTGGACAAGTTTCCTGACTCCACAACAACAACAATAACAAAATGACATTTGTACAGCACCTTTCATGTCAGGAGGACGTCCCAAGGCGCTGTACAGTCACTGCTTCAGACCCGTTGAGGACGGGGCTGTGGGTGGGGTGGGGGGGAAGGAGTCCATCGAAGAGGAGAGTCTTGATGTGAGTCTTGAAGAAAGACAGGGAGGGGGCGAGGCGGAGGGACTTTGGGATGGAGTTCTAAAGGTTGGGGGCACAGTGACTGAAGGCTCGCCCGCCAATGGTGAGGCGGGTGGGGCAGGGGACATGGAGCAGGCCAGAGCCCGCTGACTCTGCAGCCTGTGGAGGGAGGAATTGGGAAGGCCAACCAGCAAAGCATTTGCATAATCGAGCTGGGATGTAATGAAGGTGTGGATGAGGGTTTCAATGGCCTTAGGGGTGAGGTAATGGCGGAGTTGGGAAATGTTGCGGAGGTGGGGAAAGGCAGTATGAGTCATTGCGAGACACACACACACGCGCCTGATAATAATCTCTCAAAAAAATTATTTGGTCATTCAATCCATGACCATTGGTGGGTCACTGCTGTGCGCAATTGGCTGCCGCGTTTCACCCACAAAATATACAGTCAATTCACTTTACAGCGTATCTTGCGAAGCGCTTTGAGACGTCTCAAACACACGATAAAGTGCTGTATTGAATGCGAGGGTTATTATTGTTATTGTTAGGAAAGAGAAGACAGGTTGAAAGAGTGGTTATCCTCAGCTCGTCTGAAATTCTCTACCTCAATGAGCACAGTCAGAAAAAAGTGCAGAGATTTGGAAAGTCCCATGTGCCCAGGGCTCTGTGTGATTTGATACGAACAGGCGAGTGTGGGAGAGAGGCTTGAGTCATGCTGGCAAGAGTTATGTGTGTGTTTGTGTATGTGTGTGTATATATATGTGTGTGTATATGTGTGTGTGTGAGAAAACAATCTATTTATTGCATGGTGACTAAGAAGGAACCAGGAAAGTCAAAAGTCAGTAAAAAAATGGACTAATGTCAAAGGTGGGTAGTTGCAATTTAACAGGATACCACAGTCGGACTTTTAAGACACCTCCACAGGATACAGAGTAATGTCGGTGCCTGAGCTCAGAAATGATTCTGTTTTGAGCCAACATGTTACAGAGATGAGCAGCCATTATCAGGATGTGGTGAACATGTGTAGGCCTGGATATTTGTGTGTTTACAAACACTGTCCCCCAAATAAATCAGTACAGGTTTGTTGGCCAATATACTGACACTGTACTGCTGCCTAAACAGTTAACACAGTCAACTGGGTCGTGCCCTCCGCTCCACCGTCAGCTGCTACCCCTCGTCCCTGAACTCTATTACTCTCCCTCAATCTCTCCAGCTTCCCCATCTTCAGGTCACGCCTGAAGACCTCCCACTTTGACCGAGTCTCCCTCTGGTCACCTCCCCCCCAGGCTCAGCGTCGCACTCCGCTCTCCCACGCAGGACCCACTGTATAAATGCAAGTTGTTGTTGTTGACTGTAACCCAGGATATTCCTACTCTGGCAGAGTGTCAGCCACTGCCTGCCTCTCCGCCCCAGCCCACCTTCCTCCCCCACCAAGCCAGGCTACAACTTGTTATTTTGGAATGTCTGCATTGCAACCAAGATTAGATTTGATGGAGTTTCTCTGATAAACTAGATCCAGTGAGTAACAGACACCCTGGGCCCAAACCTGGGTTTCCTTTGGCAGTGAATGTAATCAGACAACAGATTCTGAGTAACGTTTCATACAATCACACAATCTTACAGCTAATCTGCCAACTAGCCCCCACTCCCCCCCACTCCTATTCCAACTAGCCCCCACTCCCTCAGCCTCCCCAACTAGCCCCCCCCTCCCCCACTCTTGCTCCTCAGCACTGCACATTGTTCCTTTTCAAATAATTATCAAATTCCCCATTGAAAGCCACTATCGATTCTGTTTCCAGCACCATTTCAGGCGGCGGATTCCAGGCCTGAACTGCTCTCGGGTAAAACAATTCTCCTTGTCTGGTCTCCCCTCTGACCGTTTGGCCAATATATTAACTCTGTGCCCTCTGGTTACCAACCCAACAGCCAGAGGAGACAGCTTCTCCCCATCTACTCCATCAAAACCTCTACTCTCACCTCGATCAGATCTCCCCTCGACCTTCTCTGCTCATAAATGAAATAAAATAATAAAATAATAAATGCTTTGAGCCTTACTCCAGACCTCGAAGGCTCTAAATCAAATGCAAGAATGTTTATTAAACAGAGACAATCGGATTAATCTCGAGTCCTGGAGTGTAATGGCTGGAGACCTCGCCTCACAGACGAAAGGCCCCGGGTTTAATTCCGATTCCCGGGCAGGGAAAACAAATTATTATCCCAGACAAAGCAATCCGCCAATCGACTAACAACAGAGTACCTACTTACTACTGGGTAAACAGGCATGTGTGTGGATCAAACCCAGGTCCTCTCGCTTGTGGAGCGAGCACTCTAACCACTGAGCTACAGGACTCCACAGAATTTGGCAGGTCAAGCTTCACAGTCATTTGAAAGTAAATGAGTGTTATTTTTAGTGTTATCATCGTGTTAACTTTCTACATTGACAACGGTATCAGAAACCACAGGATGTCTTCGCTTCCAATCCTCGGTCTGTCAATGGCTGCGTTAAACATTTCCACTTTATATATCTGTTGCCATTTTTAGCCGATCACGGGTTGAAAGGGAAACCTTCAGAAAATGTGCCACTGGTGTGTTGTGAGGTCTGGCCCCATTACATCAGCCCTGGTAAATAAGCACTTTTAGTGGCATATTCACATTAGATCATAGGGAATAAGTAGAGTGCAAATCACTGCCACCCACGGTTAATAATGTTAATAATATTAATGTGTGAAATCAGCATCATCATTTCAACCTATTTTCCCCAGTGACTGTGGTCAAAAATACACCAAGAAAATATAATGTTTTTCCCCATATAATAATTATAATCCTGGCATTTGATACAGCGCCTTATCACATCTTCGAGACGTCTCAAAGCGCTTCACAGAATGTACTGTAAAGTGAAGTGACTGTATGTTTGGTGGGCGAAACGCAGTACCGAATTGTGTACAGTAGTGTCCCCCACAAATGGATTGAATGTCTGAATTTTTTTTTTTTTTTTTTGAAGGGATTATTACCCCCCCTCCCCGAAAAACAATCCGCCAATCGTGAAACAACCGGGTTCCTATTGACTGCTGGATAAACAGTGTGTGTGTGGAGTAAGGAAACTTTGCCTAAGGTTTCGCTCTGTCCTACCTTCACTGCATTACCATTGCATCATGACTGCTCAAGTATTTGTTGTGCGATTTTGTGGACTTTCCTTGTGGGATAAGGCAATCTCAGGAATGTTTTATTTTGTTAAATTCTCGTAGTTTGTATAAATATAACATAGCTGTCTCACTGCTGAGGAATTCCCTCCCACTTTCAGTGGTTGCTTCCTCCCACTAGTTACAGCGTTTTTAAATCCCAAGCTTTGTGCCAAGTAACCACTACTTATTTTGTCTTCTCTTATCCTTCACTTTTCATGGAGTCCCTGTAGCTCAGTGGTTAGAGAACTTGCCTCACAAACGAGAGATATGGGTTTGATTCCTGGGCACAGTGAAACCTGCCTTCACACACCCCTGTTTAAGTTGGAGTGCGGCTATTAACAACAACAAATTAGTCTTATAGAGCGCCTTTCACGTCGGGAGGACGTCCCAAGGCGCTGTACAGGAGGCGTGTGACCCGAGCTGAGAGGGAAGTGTTCGGGAGGGGGTAAAAAACGTAGGGGAGGTCGAAAAATTAGGGTGGAAACAAAAGGCACGGTCAAAAAGAAAAGTCTTCAAAACCAGCCTTGAAAGAGGAAGGGGAGGAAAAAAGACGGAGTGATTGGGGGATGGAATTCCATAGGGTGGGAGCAGAGAAACTGAAGGTCCGGCCTCCGATGGTGGGGCGGTTCGGGCGGGGGGCTTGGAGCAGGCCAAGTCCTGCTGAACGGAGGGTCCAGGTGGGCTTGTAGGGGTAGAGGAGATCGGATAGATAGGATGGGGCAAGGCCGTGTAAGGCCTTGAAAACGAGGACAAGGATCTTGAACTCGATCCTCTGGAGGATGGGGAGCCAGTGGAGACGGGCGAGGGTGGGGGTTATGTGGTTCGCCGAGTAGGAGGCGGGTGCGGGATAGTACACCGGCTGCAGAGTTTTGGATGACCTGCAGCCTGTGAATGGAGGAGCTGGGGAGGCCGACGAGGAGAGAGTTTCCGTAGTCCTGCCGTGAGGTGATGTATGCGTGCACGAGTGTTTCGGCGGCGCGGGGGGTGAGATAGTTGCGGAGCCTGGCAATGTTGCGCAGGTGGAAATAAGCGGTGCTGGTCAAGGCACAGATGTGGGGGAGGAAGGAAAGTTTTTGATCGAACATGATGCTGAGGTTCCTGATTGGCTTTGTGAGGTGGAGAGTACAGCCTTGGATGTTGAGGCTGGCAGCGCCTGATGTGCGGAGGCGCTGGCTTGAGCCAATCAGAAGGGCCTCGGTCTTGCTCACGTTCAATTAGAGGAAGTTGTCCCTCATTGAGGACTCGATGTCGGACAGACATGCTGTCAGAACATCGATGGTCTGGGGGTTGAGGGATGAGGCGGAGAGGTACAGTTGGGTGTCGTCCGCATACATGTGGAAATTTACCCCATGTCTGCGGATGACGTCGCCCAGAGGGAGCGTGTAAAGGGTGAAAAGGAGGGGACCGAGGACAGAGCCCTGAGGGACGCCGTGGGAAACTGTGCGGGGGTTTGAGGAGAAACCATTAGAAGATACAGAATGTAGGTGGTGGGTCAGGTAGGAATGGAACCAGTCAAGGACTGTGCCATGAAGGTTGAGGTGGGAGGAAAGACGTTGGAGGAGGATGGTGTGATCGACTGTGTTGAACGCAGCAGACAGGTCAAGGAGGACGAGGAGGCAGAGGGAGCCCTGGTCGCAGGCGGTTAGGATGTCATTTGTAACCTTAACCAGGGCAGTTTCTGTGCTGTGAGCAGGTCGGAAACCTGATTGGAGGGGTTCAAGGAGTGAGTGAGTTAAAAGGAAGTTCTAGTGCGTTGTAGGAGTAATAATTCCTCCAAAGAAATAAAATAACTAATGGTAATAATTTGGTCACTCAATCCACAACTGTTTGTGGATCACTGGTGTGTGCAAATGGCTGCCGCCTTTTGCCTATAAAACAGTCACTACACTTTACAGTATATTCTGTGAAGCCCTTCGAGGCATCTCAAAGATGTGGAAAGCACTTTATCAAATGCAAGGATTATTATTTATGATTATTTAACTTAATAATCCTTGCATTTTGATGTAGCGCTTTTCACGTCTTCTGGACATCTCAAAGCGCTTCACAGAGTATACTGTAAAGTGTAGTGACTGTACATTTGTGGGAGATACGTTGCAGCCAATTGCGCACAGAGGTGTCCCCACAAACAGCCGTGGGTTGAAATTACCAATTTTAAATTTATTTATTTTTTCTTGAGGGATTATCGTCAGATGTGTGTGTGTGTGTGAAGTAAGGAAACTTGCCCAAGGTTTTGCCCTGGCCAGGAATCGAACCCAGATCTCTCGCTTGTGGGGCGAGCGTTCTAACCACTGAGCTACGGGGACTCACACAATCGAAGCCCTGTCCACGCAGGGTAGTGGCTCAGAGCCCTGGAATGCTCCCCTCGTCCATCTTTCCCTCACTATGCGAGGAGTGAAGCCATCTCTACCTGATGCGAAGGGATTCACTCTCCTATTCTCCTATCATCTGGCATTTAAAAGGTGTCTCTAAGGCAGCGGCGAAATCCAAATACATTCCCATAGCAACTGCTACAGCCTCTGAGCATCTCCCTTCCTCGCTTGTTGTATCTCTCTGTTGGATCCACTGTTGCCTTGTGATGTCAGTTGGGATTTCGGGTTTAAAGACCGCACCATTTACTAACTGCTTCACTGTCCACTTCCAACCTGGTGTGAAATAATAATCGCAATAATAATTCATACAATGCCTCATCACAACCTCGACACGTCTCAAAGCCCTTCACACCCTGTACTGTAAAGTGAATCAACTGCTTATTTTGTGGGCAAAATGCAGTAGCCACAGTCATGGATCGAGTGACCAAATGTATTTATTATTATCTTTTGGAGAGATTACTACTCTGCCGGAAAAGCCATCCACAATCTAACAACCGGGTTCCTACTTAATGCAGGTAAACATAGGTGGGCGTGTGGACTAAGGAAACTTACCCAACATTTTGTTCTGCCGGGGAATCGAACCACGGTCCTCTCACCTGCCATGTGAGCACTCTAACCACTGAACTACAGGGTCTCCATTTTCACCTCAATTAAAATCCTATTCGGTCAAGTGGAAAATAGATCTGGATTATTATTAGGGGCCTTTCAATTACGCCAACCTTCAGTCTCTCACTCTGTTATGTATAATATGTTATTTAATATTATTCAATATTTATTCATTATTATTATTAATATTATTCAATACTATTATTATTATTCAATTTGTTATTTAAATGTCTATCTGAACAATCACATGTGCCTTGTTGAATCACAATACCTTGCGAGCCTTTGGTTCTTAAAACCCTATTTCTAAAGGTTAATTATTCCCAATACATGATTCGAAGGTCAAGTGTTAAAATCAAGGCGTAGAAATTGAGTTAAACTTCTAGGACTGAATACTTTCTTTCTCCTGTGTCAATTGATTAGAGCACTTGCCCTGCAGGACCCAGGTTCGATTCCCAGGCGAGTCAGGTCAGGGTGAAACCTTAGGCAAGTTTCTTCATTCCATACACACCTAGCAGTAAGTAGGAACCCGGTTATTCATCGATTGGAGGATCGATCGCTTTCTGGGGGTAATAAAATTTCACAAAATAATTAAGATATTGCTGTTTGTAATTGGCTGACACGTTTTGCCCACAAAATATACAGTGGATTCACTTTACAGTAGCCAAAACAGAAGTTGCTGGGAACACTCAGCAGGTCAGGCAGCATCTATGGAGAAAGGAATGATTCTGATGATGGATCGTGGATCCAAAACATTGATTCACTATTCATCTCTCCATAGATGCTGCCTGATCTGCTGAGTGTTGCCAGCCATTTCTGTTTTTGTTTCAGACTTCCAGCATCTGCAGTATTTTGCGTTTTTGTTCACTGTACAGTATATTCAGGTGCAATATCAAATGCAAGAATTATTATTATTATTAGAATAAATATCTAGACTCGAGAGAGAGAGAGAGAGAGAGAGAGAGAGAGAGAGAGCAGAATCGTAGTCTGTAAAATACTGGGAAAAATTGCGCACTGTATGTATAATATTTTGGAGCAGACAGAAATTGTCTCTTTCATTAAACGCAGACTTCATTTTGAATCTGTTTTCCTGTAAGTTCTGTTGCAACTGAATCCGATGAGCAAAGAACTTAATACACAGTGAAACATGAGTGGGGAGGGAGTTATAACACAACAAATATAAAAAGCAAAATACAGCTGGCAGAAATCTCCTCTGGGTACTTGTAGCTTCAGCTGTAATAACGAAAATAACACAACATTTGTGTCTTGCCCTTTATGATGTGAAACTAAACGTGTGACTGTGAGCTGTTTTGGGGACACATTAAATGGCAGAACAGTGGGGTTACTTCTAGTATTTTCCTCATTTGTCAATTCGAATGTTACTTTGAGTGTTTTGGACATTACTTGAGTTTTGTGGTCATTTGATCTGCGGCTGTTTGTGGGACGCTGCCGTGCGCAATTGGCTGCCGCGTTTCGCCCACAATCAGTGAGAGCTACACCGGACAGTCTAGGCTTTGAGACGCCTCGATGATGCGATGAAGGATTATTATTACAAACACTAATGTTTAATCTGAGTGCGGAATGGTACTTTTTTAATGATTTCAACCAGTTGAAAGCTTTGTGACTGAGCTGGAGATTCTGATGTGAGTCCCTGTATATTCCCAACAGAGACCAGTTTGTGAACAGAATTTACGGAATGGTCTTTTTAAGGCGAGCTCCATCCTATTGGGTTTACACCTGTTCCTAACGTTTCTTTACTGTCGCTTCTGTGGGTGACAGACGGACAATAGCTCTACCCAGTCACTGAAGCCAAGGGCTGAAATCACTGTCAACGTGCTGCAAATCAACCTCCTGAGAAAGCCTGTCTGTAGCATATTTTCTGTCCAGCTGTTTGTCTGACACCCGTGGAAACCTGTCACCATTGCTTAAAGGTCTCCAAACCCAACTGAGAATTCCCTGCCTCCCACCTACACATGGAAATCCCAGAGATAGATTGTTGGGATGGAATGCGCTCTCTCTCTCTCTCTCTCTCTCTCTCTCTCTCTCTCACTGGAAGGACGTCCCCTGTTTATGTAATTCCAGAGAGTATTAGGCGCAGGTTGGCGAGATCCAAGGCTTGTGGGGGAGTAGGGTGTTTGGGAGCACAGAGATGTTTGGGTGGGGGTGGGGAGCACAGAGTGTGTGTTGGGGTAACCGTTGGAGTCTAATCAGCTAAAGCCACACAATAGCTTGGCCATTGATACAACAACCACAGTAACTTGCATTTCTGTTACTGTGTAGCACCCTTACGCAAGATAGCGTCCCAGAGCGCTTGATATCGGAGTCTGACAATCTTTCCTATTGACTGTCCGGCTAGGACAACCCCCACCTGTCAGTTTAACAGGAGCCGAATCCACTCAATGCATGGGATTTGCAGCAAAGCTCAACTGTTCACAGTTACTAAGGGAAAGATCCAGTCAAGTGGAGGCAACAGAATTTTGACGAGGGAAATAATATTCAGTTTATTCCACTCTTTGGGTGGATTTTCTCAGTCCAGACTCAGCAAGGCATGAGAAGTAAGTGGGAGAGAAGTGAACATGTGAAGCAGGCTTATCTCCAAACATAAGTCTGCTAGTCAGGGGGCTAATATTGCCTTGTGCCTTGTGCAACGCTAAAAATACCTTCCTAAACTTGCCGTTAATGCTGGAAAAACAAGCCCGTTTTTAATCAATTAAAATCCATCCAACAACGTGTGATTCAATAATAATCCTTGCATTTGATGTAACGCCTCATCACATCGTTGAGATGTCTCAAAGCGCTCCACTATAAAGTGTAGTGACTGTGTATTTTGTGGGCAAATCGCAGCAGCCATTTCCACACAGCGGCGTCCCACCAACATTCGAGGATTGAGTGATCAAATTATTATTATATTTTTAAAGGGAAAGTGATCCGCCAATCGACTAACTGGGTTCCTACTTACTAACAATAGTGTAGCGTAAGGAAACTTGCCCTATGTATAGAAATCTTTAATGAACCCAAACACATAGATGTTGGCTGATGCATTTCATCCACAAAATACAGTCAATTCACTTTACAGTGTATCCTGTGAAGCGCTTTGAGACGTCTCGAAGACGTGATAAGGCGCAAAATGAATATCACCCAACTGAACTCTCTATTGTCATATTTGATTGGTTAGGAAAGTTTCCTTACTCCACACACATGCCTCTGTTTACCTAAGTAGTAACGATAATAACCCATTCAAGTAGAAACCCTGTTGTTAGTTGACTGGTCAATCCCTTTTACTTTCAAACTCCCTCCCCTCCATCAAAAAAATGGTCACTCGATCCACGACTGTTTGTGGGGACATCGCTGTGCGCAATTGGCTGCCGCATTTCGCCCGTAAATATACAGTCAATTCACTTTATAGTATATCCTGTGAAGCGCTTTGAGACGCCTGGAAGATGTGATAGGACATTTTACATGTCAAATGTAAAAGATATGACTTTATTTCCCGCAGTTTATACCTGGGACCTGGGGATGTGAATCTGACGATCACCTAAATGAACCAATGTAACAAATTATAAGTACGTCTAACTCAGTAATCGCACAGAGCGCTGTCATGGAAACCACATTTGTGAGTGTGACTGTTTTTCTACAATTTCCCGGGAGTTCATTCACCTGCTTTCCCTGTTCATCTCAGCACAAAGTAATCAGAATTTTAGTTTTTTTAATATCTATTTATTAAATAAAAATCTGTTGAGATCCCAGCTGATCAAGGAACAAGGCACTGTCCAATGTATACTCAACCAGACAAACAGCCACAGTGATATAATAATATAATAATCCTAGCATTTGATACAGCGCGTTATCACATCTTCTACGAAGGCAAAGATTATTATTTATTATTATTGGACTCGAAGAAGGCAACCTTGGCGTTAGGTTCGACCCCCAACTGTCCTTCCTCCCCCACATCCGGTCCCTCACCAGCATCACCTTCTTCCATCTCCGACGGATTGCCCGTCTCCGGCAATACTTCACCCCCAAAACGACTGAAACCCTGGTCCACGCCTTAGTCACCTCTCAGCTGGACTATTCCAATGCCCTCCTCGCCAGTCTCCCCTCCACCACAATCCACAAAATCCAACTCATCCCGAACTCTGCCGCCCACATACTCACCTGCACCAAGCTTCGCTCCCCCGTTACCCCAGTCCTTGCCAGACTTCACTGGCTCCCTATCCATGAGAGGATCGACTTCAAGATCCTCACCCTTGTTTTCAAATCCCTCCACTCCTCTACACCCCCTATCTCTCTGACCTCCTTTCTCCTCAAACCAGCTCCCGCTGCCTTCGCTCCACTGGGTCTGGCCTTCCTCCTCCATGTCCCCAAATCCCCCGCTCCACCCTCGGCGGCCGTGCCTTCAGCCACTATGCCCCGAGGCTCTGCAATTCCCTCCCTCACTACCTTCCCCTCGCTCCCTCTGTTCTCAGTTTCAAGTCTCATCTGAAGACCTTTCTCTTTGACCGCGCCTTTGGTCACCTTTCTCCCCCTGCCCCTGGCTCAGTCCCGGGTTCCGCTAATGTGAAGCGCTCTGGGACGCCATCTGGCGTGGAGAGCACTATATAAATCGAAGTTGTTGTTTGTTGTATATGGTTTGGGGCAATGGGAATAAATGCTTCAAGAGTTAGCAAAGACAGGGTGAGCCAAATGACCACCAATTTCTATGATTCTATGTGTCTCTTGAGGCTGAGACCATTTTTCCGGGTGAAAGTCAATTGGATAAATATCTGAAGAGGATTTATAGAAAATGTTCAGCAGCAGGGAATTGGGAATATAACATCAACAACAACAAAATGACACTTGTATAGACATCACCTTTCATGTCAGGAGAACATTCCAAGGAGCTGGATAGTCATTGTTTCAGACCCGAGCTGAGAACAGTGGGGAGATTAGGAACTGCTGATGGGGTCATCGAAGAGGAGAGTCTTGAAGGAGGGGGTGAGGCGGAGGGACTGCGAGATGATGTTGGGGGCAGAGTGGCTGAAGGCTCGCCCGCCAATGGTGAGGTGGGTGGGTCGGGGACGTGGAGCAGTTATCTCCAGTGGAGGAGTTAGCGTTACCATTGGCTCAACGCACCGAATAACGTTCAGTCATAATGTCCTTGAACTCTCTCCCTCTATCCCTCCGCTTCGTCCCCTTCCTTCCCCATCTTCAGATTGCGCCTAAAGACCTTTCTGTTTGACAGTGTCTACGGTTATCTCCTCCTGGCTCGATGTCATGCTCCATCACTGATAAGCGCTCTGGGACACTGCCCTTTGTGAGGGTTGTGGGGGATGCGCTGTGTAAAGCCAGACTGTTCTTATCCCCCGCCTTGCCCAGCCCACCATCGCCGGTTGGGACCTTCTGCCTCTCCTCCGCCAGATCTGGAACTCTATTGCACAATCCCTCTGCCTCGCCCCCTCCTTTCCTCTTCAAGACCCTCCTCTTCAACATCCTCCTGATGTGAGAGAGACACTATGTAAATGTTAGCTGTTGTTGTACAACTTGTACAGGAGTTGAAATGAACAGGGTTCCTTCCTATTGTTGGCTTATGATGGATTTACTCTGACTCTGTGTGTTGGTCTCTCTCGGTCTCTAGGTGCCTGGGATATGAACATGTTTGTGCGCAGGAACAAGCTCGGGAGACCAGTGGCCTCCACGCAGTTTCTGATGGAAAGCTTTCAAAACAGCAAATCCTAACGGAATTCAGAGGAACTTTGAACTTTGGATGATCGACCAGACCATAAGCAGCTCTTGTTGTTTGTTCTTCGTCAATGATTTGGGATATTTGTGTCTCTCTCCTCATTTCCCCCCAATAGGTTCTCCCAAATGATAGACCTCTCCTGGTGACCAAAGTCAACTTTGCAAACTGTTAACTGAAGCCTGTGGAGAGTTTGAAAGTATTGTATGAGCAGTATAACAGCCACAAAGGAAAATCCAATGAAAAATAAAAAGATTTCTTCTCTAGTTGTGCATGTTAATGTTAATGCCGAGGGTACGGGGGGAGAAATAACAGAGCGCTGTCCTGTGCATTGGGAGGCATCCGCTTGGAATTTAATTGAGGAGCCTGTGAGCCTCAGTGGTTAGAGCGCACTAACCACTAACCTCACAAGCCAAATCCTTGACCCAGGTTCACTTCCCGGATGTGGTGAAACCTTAGGCAAAATTTCCTTACTCCACATGCTCTGTCTACCTCACGGTAAGTAGGAACCTGCTTGTTAGTCGTTTAACGGATAACTTTCCGAGGGCGTAACAAACAAACTCTTGAAAAAATAACGACAACAAAGCAATTCCCGAGTGATTTGGTCACTCGATCGGCAACTGTTTGTGGGACGCTGCCGAGTGCAAGTGGCTGCCATCATGTTTTGCCCACAAAATACTCAGACACTGCACTGTACAGTACCATCACGTGAAGCATTTTGAGATGTCTCAATTGCGTGATAAACCATTGTAGCAAATGTAGGATAAGTGTTATGTAAGGTTGCTGAGGCTCTCTCTATATTGATGCTGTTCGCAGCAAAACAAGGGCTGATCCTTTCGTTTAGCACTAATTAGTACTTACTGCAGTAAACTGCTTGGAACCGTCCAGCGATGTCACATACCTGTCTTGGGGAGGTGAATTTAATTTATTAAATTGATTTAGTAAATAGATTGCAGATCTTATAGAATCTTAGAATGATACAGCACAGGAGGCCATTCATCCCATCATGTCTGTGCCGTCTGTTTGAGACTAGCTGTCCAAATCAATCCCACTCCCTCCCTGCCCACAGCCCTGCAAACCTGTCCTCCCCAAATAACTATCTACTTCTCTCTTGTTATCGAATCGGCTTCTCCCAGCCTTTCAGGCAAGGCATTCCAGATCCCAACAACTCACTGTGTGAAAGCATTTCTGCTCGTCTCCTCTTCTGTTTCTTTTAAAGACTATTTAAAATCCCTGTCCCTGTCGGTTACCCACCCACTCACTCGCCAGTGGAAATAGTTTCTCCTCGTCTTCACCTTCAAGGCCATTCCCGGCCTTGCCCCCGGCTATCTCTCCAACCTGCAGTCTCCCTATCAGCCTGTCTATCCCCTCCACTCAGCAGCCTCAGGCCTGCTCCACGTCCACCACCCTAATCCCCCACCATCGGGGGCCGGGCTCTCAGCCTCTCTGCCCCCACACTGTGGAACTCCATCCCGCAGCCCCTCCCCCTCGCTTCCTCCCTTTCCTCCTTCAAGGCCGGTCTCAAGACCTTCCTCTTCGATCATGCCTTCTGCTGCCCCACTAACTCTTCCCTCTCTCCCACTCTCCTTCCCCTTCCCCCTACCCCGACCCTCCCCCCCACCCTCCCCCCGCTCGGGTCCTGACCTAATTGTTCAGCGCTTTGGGACGTCCTCCCAACTTGAAAGGTGCTCTATAAATGTAATTTTATTGTTGTTCACTCTATTGAATCCCCTGATAAATTTGAAAACTTCTACTAAGTCTCCTCTTAACCTTCTCTGCTTCGGGGAGAATTATCCCAGGTTAGATGACCTGCTCCTTATCATTTTTATTTTCACATTGAAAGCGGTTCCTTCGCATGAATGGGGTCTGAGAGACAGAGACCGTGGATTCACTCAGGAGTCAGGTCAGGTAACAGGTCAGGTGTTGTACATCTGAGGAGAGGTTCCCTACATCATAAGGTGATTTTTCCTGGAGCAGAGCAGAGGAGACTGAGAGGGAATATGATATTAATAATAATCCTTGCATTTGGTATGGTGCCTTATCACGTGTTTGAGATGTTTCAAAGGTCCTCCTCCTTATCCCTCAGCCCCTCAGCTTTAGAACTCTCTCTCCCAATCTGTCCTCCACCTCAACCCCAGATTCCTCCCTCCCTCCCTCACTCACTCACTCACTGAGTTGGGGGTTCACTCTATTAAGACGGGGACATGCTCAGCTCATGGTGGTTGTGACGGCTGAGTTTATTACACCTTCAATCGGCCATAGTGAGTCTGGAGGAAACATCAAACCCTAATTACAGCCAGTGTTACAGGTGGGAAAAACCCCACCATTAATGACAGCGCCCTCACCCTCAAGTGAGACTGAGAGAGAGAGAGAGAGAGAGAGAGTGTGTATGTGTGTGTGAGAGGGAGAGAGAGTGAATGACAGAGAGTGAGAGTGTGAGAGAGTGGATACTCAGCGAATATCATTGCATGTGAAGGATATGAAGCTGCTCAGTCGGGGCTGTTTTAAATATAGAATGTGACATTTCAGGTTATTAGTAATGTGTGAGTTTTGATATTGACGCTATATCTCACACCCGTCTGCTCTGTGCTGTACTGTACAGTGAGGTGGGACCGCACACTGTACAGCATGGACAGGCCAGTGTTGCACACACTAAACAGACTGTATAACATACAGACAGACTACACAGTACTCCCTCTAGTGTTCTACTCATCAGACCACTTGTACAAAGGAGGCAGTGACGGAGGCATCGAACCCCGGCTCCATTTCCCCCATGGCCTCAGAGTTTTGTAGCTCAGTGGTTAGAGTGCTAACCCAGGTTCGATTCCTGGGCAACTTTCCTGGCTCCACGTGCCTCAGCTGTTAGTCCGATTGGTGATCGCTTTTCTTGGGGTAATAATTCCTTTATAAATAAATAGTCAGAATAATTCGGTCACTCCATCCATAACTGTTTGCTGCTGTGCGCAATTGGCTGCCGTGTTTCGTCCACATATTTTGCAGTTAATTCACTTTACAGTATATCCTGTGAACTGTTTTGAGGCTGTCTCAACGATGTGATGAGGCGCTGTATCAAATGCCGGGATTAATGTTATTATCGGAAGGAAACGAGGAACAAACAAACCATTTTTTGCGGAAATTCTGAAAGCATTTGCCAAATCCAATAAGAATTTTCCTTTATTGGTTACCAATTAAGGTGGAAATGCAATGTAAAGCCAAACACTGAAGTAATAAATATCCTCTTCAAGAAAGACAACAACCTCAACAGTCGATTTAGTGTTTCGTAACAGCTAAAGGCAAGTTAGATTGTGCGATAGACAGATTATAGCAACAACAACTTGCATTTAGTCTATGCCTCTCTCTTGGGGCAGCGTCTCAGAACAGACAACAATGGTGGAGAGGGAGGTGAACAGAGGTATGGTTGAAGAGGAAGGACACCTGAAGATGGGGAAGCAAAGGGGCAAGCCGGAGGGAGGGAGGGAGGGAGGGAGGGAGGGTGGGAGGGAGGGAGGGAGGGAGGGAGGGAGGGAGGGATGGGGAGGGAGGGAGGGAGGGAAGGCGGGAGGGAGGGACGGGCTGGAGGGAGGGAGGCGGGAGGGATGCGGAGGAGGTGGGACGGGAGGGAGTGGAGGGAGGGAGGGGGAGGAGGGAGGGGGGCGGAGGGAGGGGGGAGGGTGGAGGGGATCTTGAAATCGATGCGTCAGGTGATAGCGAGCCGGCGGAGAGGTGGAATCCCTAAACAAACGGCTTCTTCTCTATGTTTATCTGGATGTTCTCTTTAGTCAACGATTGCCTTTAGGGTTTGTGACTTAGATTTCCTAGTGGAATCCCTTTGCTGGAGTATCTGAGCCTCGTCTCTTCTTTTAAGATCCAAACGCGATCAGGCGAGACACACTTGCATAATAATAATAATACAATCCAGCCTTGTCACGTGTTAGTGACATCCCAAAGCATTTTGTAGAATTTACTGTAAAGTGAATCGACTGTATATGTTGTGGGCAAAACGCGGCAGCCAATGGTGTATCCTGTGAAGCCAATGGTGTTTCCTGTGAAGTGCTTTGAGAGTCTCAACGACGTGATAAGGCGCCAACTCAAATGCAAGGATTATAACGACAGGATTATGATTGTCGGTTTACAGGGATCAGCGTGACTCCAGCAGATCCTCGGTTGTTGTTTGCTGTCTCTAGGACTGGTTACCCGCTAGAGAACTTCAGTTTAACGTCTCATCCAAAGAATTGGCAGTAATTGAAGTCTTATCTGCGAGTTCACCCTGTCAGCCTGGTATACAGTTAGTAAAAGGGCCGGTGACTTTTGGAAAAGAGAAGAGTTTCTCCCAATGTCTTGGCCAACAAATCTGTAAGAAATTGTTTACAGAATACGGTCACTACACCTCACAGTGTATCCTGGGAAGTGCCTTGAGACATGGTATTGTGAAAGGCACAATGTGGAGACCTGTAGTGTATTGGTTAGAGTTCTCATCTCGCAAGTGAGAGGACCCGGGTTCGATTCCTGAGTGAGGACGAAACCTTCGGCAAGGTTTCTGTACCTCCTCACACCTCTGTTTACCCAACAGTCAGTAGGACCTGGTTGTTAGTTGATTGTCGGTTCGCTTTCCAGGGGTAATAATCCCTCAAAAAATAAACAGATCATTTATCCCAACACTGTTTGTGGGGACGCTGCTGTATGCAATTGGCTGCCGCGTTTCACCCAGAAAATCCAGTCAATCCACTTTCCAGAATATCCCGCGAAGCGCTTTGGGACGTCTCAACAGCGCGATTTGGAGCTGCACCAAATGCCAAGATTATTATTATTTTATCAAATGCATGGACTATTTATTCATGTTATTTTTTAATCAATCATTCACTGTGAAACACTGTTGAATGCAAACTGGTTAAGGCATTTGCCTACAAAAGCAGTCACTGAGCTCGACGATAATTAGCTTAAAGCTTTAATATGTAAAGCCTTTTTTTTACTTACTCCCTGCTTGTGAATCAATCCACCTTAACTTCACTGAGCGGTGTTCTCTCTGGTTTATGCCTGTTGACTTTGATGGGGCTGAAGTGAAATATACAGCGCCTCCGAGCCATCAGTGGTGAAAGCCGCTCACATTATCATTCTTTTATCTCGCTCGCTCTCTATCTTGTAGCTCAGTGCAGTCACATTGTGATCAGGATTCCTGGCTGGAATCCTAACCGTGTGCACGCGGATTATTCCCCTCCTCCGGATGATTTTCAAGCCCATTTGCAACTCCCACTATCTCTCCTAATCCCACTAGTTTATCCTTTTCCCCACATCCCACCTTTTTTTGCAACTGCATTTCATGTGTAAATAAACAAGTCACATCCTTTTGCTCTTGGCAGCCATTCCCCGGTTATTTGAAGTCCCGTAGTGTAGAGATTAGAGCGCTCGCCTCACAAGCGAGAGAACCTGGGTTCAATTCTCAGGCCGGGCAACACCTCGGGGAAGTTTCCTTACCCCACACTCCTCTTTACCCAGCAGTAATTAGGGGCCAGGTTTGGCAGATCCCTTTCTGGGGTAATAATCCCTTTAAAAAAGTGTTCATTCAAGCCATGGCTGTTTGTGGGGACGCCACTGTGTGCGATTAGCTGCCGTGTTTCGCCCACAAAATATAATATAGATGAAGCGTTTTGAGGCATCTCAACAGTGTGCATGATGAGTGTTATTATTACAGTGATGGTGTGTTCCCCGCAATGTTTCACAGTAAACTTTTTACAATAACCACACGGTTAATATTGCGTTTTGAAATATTTTATTTCCGTTTATTCAGTGTCAATTTTGGGGGAGAGTCGGGAGCGAGCAGCAGCACAGACACCGTGGAGGGAGAGAGAGAGAGAGAGAGGAGGGAATGGAGTTAGAGTAGAGAGCTTCAGTGGGGGAGCGAGCACCAGCACAGACACCGTGGGGAGAAAGAGAGAGAGAGGAGGGAGTACAGAGTTCCTGAGAAGAGACACACAGAGAACCAGGACAGACACAATAAGATGAATGGCCTCTTGATTTTCCTGTAAACTTTCTCTAATTCTGTGAATCCCAACGGCTTTGACTTGGGCCATGTGTGAATCATAAGTTGCTGTTTCTGCTCATGCAGTACATCCCCAAACAGACGTTCTGCTAGATTTTCATCGCAAGAAAAGCGAAGCGAGAAACACAAGGTTATATATAGCTCTATTTCCGTCGGGTTTGCAAAACTGAGCGCCAGCCATCAGTTACAGACTGAGCCAAACTCGCTGCCAGTATCCAGCCTTTTTGTATTGAGCTCAATAATTCTCCACTCACTTTTAATCCACGTAACATCCTTCCCTCTCCCTCACATATCGACAGTTCTATTTAACGACCGCATGGTGTTTCCTGATCGCTTCAATAACTAACTGACTGACTAACTAACCATTTATTTGTTTATTTATTTTTGAACTGTTATTTTCGCGCCTTGATTCCCTAGGCCTAGGTGGGGGGGGGGGGGGGGGGGGGGAGCCTAGAGTGTGTGTTGGGGGGGGGGGGGGCAGTGTGTGTTGGGGGGGGGGGGGGGGAGCCCAAAGTGTGTGTCCGGGGGGGGGGGGGGGCAGTGTGTGTTGGGGGGGGGGGGGGAGCCTAGAGTGTGTGTTGGGGGGGGGGGGGGGGGAGCCCAGAGTGTGTGTTGGGGGGGGGGGGGAGCCCAGAGTGTGTGTTGGGGGGGGGGGGGAGCCCAGAGTGTGTGTTGGGGGGGGGGGGGGGGAGCCCAGAGTGTGTGTTGGGGGGGATCCCAGAGTGTGTGTTGGGGTAACCAGCTAAACCCACACAATAGCTTGGCCATTGATATCACTGCATGGCCAGGCTTTCCCACTGCTTGTCCAGCTAGGACCACCCTCCCCGTTAGTTAGTTAGTTAGTTAGTTAGTGCTTTGGCTGCAGGGTTAACAGGAGCTGCAGAGTGAATCCCTGCCCCCAGTGATTGGGCTGGGACATGCAAACTAGGCCGACTTCCTGCTTTACATGTGCTCATCGTGAAAGCGACTCTTAACACAAGGAAGGAAATTTGCTACGTAATAACCACAGAGCAGCACGGAAAATATACTCTCTGTGTGTTAAATAAAACAACATATGGAAGTTACTGTTCAAACTGCGCTGGTTATTCATTTCATGTCCTTTTGCAACTCGCCAGATTTCCCTTTAACACAAATCGATAATAATATTCATAATGATAATAATAATCCTTATATTTGATATAGCGCTTTTCACGTCTTCTAAAGCGCTTCACAGAATATACTGTGAAGTGAATTGACTGTATATTTTGTGGGTGAAATACAGCAGCCGATTGCGCACAGCAGCGTCCCCCACACACAGCCGTAGATTGAAATGACCAATTTATTACAGTGTTTTTTGAGGGATTATTATCAGATATATGTGTGGAGTAAGGAAACTAGCCCAAGGTTTCGCTCTGATCTGCCTGGAATTGAACCCAAGTCTCACTTGCGAGGCGAGTGCTCTAACCACTGAACTACAGGAGCTCCACAAATTGCTTATCATTGACAGTGTGACCAAACAAATTGTGATACTATTACAACATCTAATTAAGTCTTAAAGAAATGATAAGTTTTTCTTTAGAAATTGTGTAGATACCATAACTTTTTGGCCAAACTATATAATAATTACAATAATAACCTGGCCTTTGATACAGCGCTTTTCACATCTTCTAGACTGTGTCTTTGTTGTTATGTCTGCTGCGTTTCACCCACAAAATACATAGTCAACTCCACTTTACAGTGTATCCAGTGACGCGTTTTGAGACGTCACCAAGACGTGATATCAACTACAATGAATAATCATTGTGCCATGACACTATATCCAAGGTAAATTTAATTAAATGCAAATTTAATTGGAAAAGGAGCGTCTGATGATAACAGTAATAAAATAACACTATTATTATTGATATTATTATTACTGTTATCATCAGACGCTCCTTTTCCAGGTCCGCAGGGTTCCAATTTGCATTTAATTCAATTTACCTTGGATAAAGTGTCGTGGTATTTTCCTAGTGATAGTATTGTGGTGATGTTTTCATAAGAATGAAACAGTTTAATGCTGGTGATCGAATGTTTTAGATGTTAAACCGAGATCCTGTTTGCCTGTTCAGGTGGATTTTAAACGATTTCCCACCAGCACAGGACAAACAGAAAGGAATTTCTCTCTCTCTCTCTCTCTCCCTGGGTTCATTAACATCAGTTACTCACTTCATGATCTATTTATGAGATGTTGCTTCACTCCACCACCTCCTGTTTGTCCCTCACCCCCTCCACTTTCAGTGACTACACCCCAAAACTGTCACTCTCTCCCTCTTTTAAATCCCACTTTTAAATCTCACCTACAAACCAAGCTTGTGGAGTCCTGTAGCTCAGTGGTTAGAGCATTTGCCTTACAAGCGTGAGACCTGTGTGGGGGTTGGGGGGGGGGGTTAAATACAAGTTGTTGTTGTATCTCCAACCCAGCGCTTTCCTTTGCCAGTTGTTAACTCCAGCAATTATCCCAACACACACTCTGGGCTCCCCCCCCCCCCCCCCCCCCCAAACATCTCTCTCTCTCCTCTAGGGAGAGAGAGAGAGAGAGCGCATTCCATCCCAACAATCTATCTCTGGGGTTTCCATGTGGAGGCAGGGAATTCTCAGTTGGGTTTGGAGACTCTTAAGCAATGGTATCTTTAGAATACCCACCTTTCCCGCCAACACGTGTCGTCGAGATGTCTCACAGATACTGTAAAGTGCAGTGACTGTGTGTTTTGTGGGAGAGCCATGGCAGCCAATTGCAGCATCACATAATCACTCGTGAATTGAGTGGCCAGTTTTTTCTTGCAGGTATTATTACTCCCCCGGAAAGCAATCCACCACTTGACTAACAACTGGGTTCCTACTTACTGCTGAGTACGGAAACTTGCCCAACATTTCACTCTGCCTTTCAGTGCCTTGGGACGTCCTCCTGACGTGAAAAAGCTATAAATGTTATTTTGTTGTTGTTGTTGTTGTGTGCCCGGGAATCGAACCCAGGTCCTCTTGTTTGTGAGATGAGCGCTCTACCCACTCAATAGAGAATAATATAATAATAATAATGCTTGCATACCTAAAAATAATCCTTACATTTGATACAGCGCCTTATCACGTTGTTGATACGTCTCTAAGCGCTTCACAGAATAGTCCACAAAGCCAGTGGACCATGTGTATTTTTGTGGACGAAAAGCTTGTGGATTGAGTGACCAAATGACTCAGGTTTTGTTTCGAAGGGATTATCCTGAGTACTTACTCTGAGTACTTACTCTGCATTGGACAATAGAAAAGGGAGAAGATGAGGTTTGTTCTAAATGTAGAAATCTGCTGCTGCTAAAAATGTCATAAAATAAGGGAAATACGTAACTGCGGAGGAAGTAGTTACTTCTGTCTAGACCACAGAGAGCTAATGGAGCAATCTTTGGATGAAGATTTCAGTGTCTTTTTTACACTCAGATAAATAGTTTGTTGATTTCCAATTGATTGTACAGTTGGTGTTTTATCTTTGCGCTCTTACCACCACAAGAGATACAGAAATACAACTTGTCCTAATCAGCACAAGAAGTTGCAATAAACGTAACTCCGTCACCGTCAACAAACAGCTTGCAGTGTGTCCCAGACCTATTCTCTCCACTGGTCTGAGCTCAGGTGACAATACAGTAATCCTCGAGTTTGATTTTAGCGCTTTATCACGTCGTCAGCGCACAGCTGACGACGTGATAAAGCACTAAAATCACATTTTTTTTGAGGGATTGTTACCCCGGGAAAAGCGATCCGCCAATCGACCAACAAGTGGGTTCCTTCTGACTGCTGGGTAAACAGAGGCGTGTGTGTATGTGAATAGTAAGGAAATTTGCCCACAGTTTTGCTCTGGCCAGGAATCGAATCCAGATCCTCTCGCATGCGAGGTGAGTGCTCCAACCACTGAGCCACGGGACTCAACGGTAAATTGATGCCCTCGGATTACTGACGTACCAACACTCTGCAAATAGTTTGCCCATATTTTCCTTATCAAAATAGTTTCTCTGCAGTTCTTCCGATGACGATGTGTTTAGCAGGGGGCTGAGGGGGTGGGGGGTGGGGAAGAAATACAGGAAGTTGTGTGAGCTGATATTGTGATTGACTTTATAGTTTGTGGCTGTTGAACATGTGATACGGACTGCGATGCTGTGTATGGGAAGTGGTCAAACTGTTTTTTGTTGTATGTATTTCTATTTCTGCTCCTCACACGGCTCTGCCTCGGTTCCTTTTTCCATTGATAGTTTTTAAAAACAAAAAAAATCCGAACTGTGAGCGGGTAACAAAGCATCAGTGTGAAAGGCGCTTGACCTTAATTTCCATTCACTAGTTTCAGGCGGCATCGATGTAATTTCGACTCGCCAATTTAGCTTAATAACTTAGACCACCAAACTTCGCTCCCCCATTACCCCAGTCCTTGCCAGACTTCACTGGCTCCCTGTCCCAGAGAGGATCGTTTTCAAGATCCTCACACTTGTCTTGAAATCCCTCCACTCCTCTGCACCCCCCTGTCTCTCTGACCTCCTCTCCCCCCAACCCAGCTCCCAGTGCCTTCGCTCCTCTGGGTCTGGCCTCCTCCATGTCTCCCCCGAATCCGCCGCTCCACCCTCGGCGGCCGTGCCTTCAGCCACTACACCCCGAGGCTCTGGAACTCCCTCCCTCACTCCCTTCGCCCTCGCCCCCTCTCTTCCCAGTTTCAGGTCTCAGCTAAAGATTTTTCTCTTCGACCGCGCCTTTGGTCACCTTTGTACCCCTGCCCCTGGCTCGGCCCTTGGGATCCGTTATTGTGAAGCGCTCTGAGACACCGTCTGGCGTGGAGGGCGCTGTATAAATCTTTGTTATTGTTGTTGTTGTAGACTAAGAGAGAGGGGTTTCATGAGAAGCCATCTCATATTATTCGTTTCATCTCATCCATCTAAACTACCATTGCAGTCCCTGTAGCGTAGTGGTTAGAGCGCTCACCTCGCAAACGAAGGGACCCACGTTCGATTCCCAGCTGAGGCAAATTTCCTTACTCCGTATGCCTCTGTTTACCCTAGAGGTGAATAGGAACCTGGGTATTAGTCGATTGGTGGATCGGTTTCCAGGGTTAATAATCCCTAAATAAAAACTGTTTGTGGGGACACTGCTGTACATAATTGGCTGCTCTGTTTTGCCCACAAAATACACAATCAATTCACTTGATGGATTACTGTATGAACCGCATTGAGATGTCTTGACAACTTGGTAAGGTGCTAATAATAATAATACTTGTGTTTGATATAGCGTTTTTCATGTCTTCTAGGCGTCTCAGAATATACTGTAAACTGAATTGTCTGTATAATTGTGGGTGAAACGTGGCAGCCAATTGTGCACAAGAAGTGTACCCACAAACAGTCTTGAATTGAAATGACCGATTTATTATTGTTTATATTTCTTGAGGGTTATTATCAGGTGTGTGGAGTAAGGAAACTTGCCCAAGGTTTCGCCCGGACCGGGATTCAAACACATGATCTCACGCTTGTAAGGCGAGTGCTCTAGCCACTGAGCTACGGGACTTGACACAGACATCAACATTGGGCCCAACATTGGGAATCAAGTCCAGTGTTGGGTAACAGGTGTGGAATGTATGACTGTTCTGGGGTAATGTTACTTAATGCATTTGTTGATTAACACATCTGAGAAAAGATTGATTCTGGTAACCAGAAGTTCAACATGACTTCCTCCCGAGGGTATTCTGCCCCCAAATACATCCAAATTAGAAAGTCCACATCCTGACCTGACGTCATGGATTTCTTAATGAATAATATTAGTTAAGAAATAATACAAAATTAACTCTTTAGTTTCCAGAGATTCGCACATGTCGGCGTTTCCCTTCGGAGTCATTTAGGCCATCAAACTCAGGCTGCCAGGACACACGGTGACAGCAAGTGTAATAAACTAAATCATTCTAAACCAAATGGAGTTGTTACTGTCCGATAGGTGGGGGGGGAAACAGATTGGAAGCGGCTTTCAAAGGGGAATTGGATAGGGACCTGAAAAGAAAATATGCGGCAGGGCTAAGAGTGAGGGGAGTGGGGGCTAGTTGAGGTAAGAGTGGGGGGAGTGAGGGGGCTCGCGTTGGGGCTAGCTTGTGAACCGGCACAGCCCGATGTGCTGAATAGCCTCCTATGATCTGTCAGTAACTTTGGTTCCAGCTTTTACTGAGATGTTAATCCCCTTAATTATCAAACAAAAACTTTCCTTTTTGCTGTAACGCTGTGTAATGGTACGACAGAGAATCCGTGCCTGGAATTGTGTTCTCCTTCATTAATGGGGCCTGAAGTCTGACTTTGCTAACTGCCCTTGTAAACACATTCGACACCAACAACAAAAAACTGTCTGATACATTGCCTTGTCCCATCATTGATACAGCACCTTGTCCTATCATTGAGACATCTCCAAAAATGTATTGCGAAGTGTGTATTCAGTGACTATTCTGTCAATTCACTTTACAGTAAATTCTTTGAAGCGCTTTGAGACGTCTAGATGACGTGATCCTCGTCCTCACCTTCAAGGCGATACATGGTCTTGCTCCAGGCTATCTCTCTGACCTGCTGTTTCCCTATCAGCCCACCCGTCCCCTCTGCTCAGCAGGCTCTGGCCTGCACCGCCCTAACCGCCCCATCATCGGTGGCCGGGCTTTCAGCCTCTCTGCTCCCACACTGTGGAACTCCATCCCGCAATCCCTTTGCCTCACTTCCCTCTCTTTCCTTCTTCAAGGCTGGTCTCAAGACCTTCCTCTTCGACTGTGCCTTCTGCTCCCCTCCTAACTCTTCCCCCTCTCCTACTTTCCTTCCCTTTCCCCTACCCCGACCCACCCCCCCCAACCCGCTCGGATTGACTGTTCAGCGCCTTGAGATGTCTTCCCGATGTGAAAGGCGCTTAAAAATTTAATTTTGTTGTTGTTGTGATAAGGCACTATATCAAATGGAAGCATTATTATTATTATAACAAGTCCTTTATTGAATTTAACAGTGTTATTGGCTGCTCTCTCAACATCGTTTAGGCACCTTGCGGCGTCCTCCCGAAAGGCGCTCTAGAAGTATCATTTGTTTGTTGTTGTTGTTGTTGGGTCCAAAATGGCAGCTATTTCTTTGGCGATCTTTGACCTGGGTGATTTCCCCTGACCCGTTTCCACCCCCCCACAGACCAGAAAGAAAACACATTCTCATTAATTCAGGTTCACCTCCTGGTTTGGGTTAAAAAAGAAGGATTTGCAACTGAGATTACAGCAGTTACAGTGCTGGTAAACCCACCCACCATCTCATTACAGCCCCCAGACTAAACATCACAGCCAGAGAGCATGAGTCATGAAACTGAAGGAATGACTGAGGCAAAACAACAAGGCAAATGAGAAAGTACTTTCCTCTACTGCAGAATACCTATCCTGGGAGTCTCTAGGTTTGTGCGTTAGAGCCCTCGCCTCGCAAGCGAGAGGACCTAGGTTCCATTCCTGGGAGGGCAGAGAGAAATCTCAGGCAAGTTTTCCTTACTCCACGCAAACACACACGCACGCACATACACGCACACACTCTGTTTACCCAGCAGTCAGTAGGAACCTGGTTGTTTGTCGATTAGTGGATCCGCTTTTCTGGAGGTACATAAAAATGTGGTCACTCGATCCACGACTGTTTGTGGGATGCTGCTGTGGGTGATTGGCTGCCACATTTCACCGCTAGCCAGACCACCCTGACCGAAGCATCTGATCTGCCTCGATTTCCACCTAAAACATCCTCATTGACGTACGTACATCTGGTCAGCAAAATGGATGGAGTTTCACCGGCTTCGCATCTTGTTGGTCTGGGTCAGAGAGTTGTGGCTTCAAGCCCCAAGGATCTAAGAAACGTTCTCCCAAGGTCCTCACGAGATCAGCAGATCGGTTTGGAATGAAGAAGACCCTTTGACAAGGACGGAATTGATCACCAAACCAGGTAAGGCCTAGCCTAGGGCTCCCCCAGACATCTGAGGGACGCCTTTACCTCCTGCCTCTGCCTCTCTTCCCCTCGCTTCCCGCTTTGCAGCTGCACAGAGAACAAAGGAGTTATAGAGAGAGGACCCGGGTTTGAGAGGACGAAACCTTAGGCAAATTTTCTGCTTCACACACACACACGCGTGCGCGCCTCTGTTTACCCAGTAGTCAGGAGGAACCTGGATGTTAAATTGATTTCCGAGGGGTAATAATACCTTTTTTAAAAAAAAACAATAATTTAGTCACTCAATCCACATTGTTTGTCGGACACGGCTGTGCGCAAATGGCTGCCGCGTTTCACCCACAAAATACACAGCCAGGACGTCTCAACCACGTGGTAAGGCACGGTATCAAACACAAGGACTATTAGTGTTATTATTATTATTTTTATTATTACACAAGAGCAGGAGAGGAAGCTGAGCAGACTGGGGTTTATACTGGGGTCAGGTGGAAAGATCATAAAGGAAAATACTAACAAACATCTTGTGCGGAATAGAGAAGGTTCACACACACATGCAAACATCACCGAGGTCACGTGTGCTCGTTTATTTAATGCATCAATGATTCAAGATTATAGTCTCTGAGCATACAGTCTATGTGTCATATATATATATAACAATAAGATATGTACAGTACAGTTAGCTGCTCTGTACAGGGACATCCCCACAGGAGAAGGGAGGATAGCAGACCTCAATACTGCAAATACATAGACTGAGTCACAGGGGATAGAGGAGCCTTGCTTTGTGGTATGAAGACTGTGAGTGGTTGTAACAACCCAATGTCAGAATCGAGCCCCCCGTTCTGTGATTGTCTCTAGTCCCCGGTCCCTGAGCCAGGCTGAGGTCCGCGGTATATTCAGGGCTCTCTCTCTCTCCCTCTCTCTCTCTCTCTCTCTCGCTGCTATGATAGCACAGCTCATCAGCAGGACCTGGAAGGGCAAGGAATCTTCCCACTACAGCTCCTGTTAACCCTCCAGCCAAAGCCCTAACTAACTGACTGACTGACTCACCAACTAATGAACGAATGAAGGAACCAACGAGGAGGGTGGTCCTAGCTGGAAACAACTGCACCTTGTTTTTTTGTCCTGTCACCGTTGCTTAAGAGTCTCCAAACCCAACTGAGAATTCCCTGCCTCCCACCTCTGGGAACCCCAGAGATAGATTGTTGGGATGGAATGCGCTCTCTCTCTCTCCTTGGAGGGACGCCCCCTGTTTACCTAATTCCGGAGAGTATTAGGCCCAGGTTGGTGAGAGCCAAGGCTTGGGGGGGGGGAGCCCAGAGTGTGTGTTGGGGGGGGGTCCGGGGGGCCCAAAGTGTGTGTTGGGGGGTTGGGGGGGGGGAGACCAGAGTGTGTGTTGCGGTAACTGCTGGAGTCTAACCAGCTAAACCCACACATGGCTTGCCGTACAACCAATTGCCTTTAAGGAGGTATAAAAGCTGTAGCTGTTGTCAGCCTGTGTGTGTGTCTGGGTTGAGAATCTTGAGTATTTGGTTTGCGGCTGAGAATGGATTTTTAAATTTTTATTGATAACAATACAGCTTTTTCCGATGATGCTTTGCTGGGATCACGGTGGCATCAAAGTGTCTGTGTGTCATGAGCTGTGGGTGTAAATACTAGCTTGTGGCATGTTCCTTTCCATGAGCAGAGGTTTGTGTGTGTGTGTGTGTTGACACTCCACCCCCACAAACACTTACTATTTTTCATGTAAAAACTCCAAACTCCATCTTATTCCCCTCCCCAACCCTACCATATCCATTCCCTCACTTTAATGACTGCTCCCTCCCCCCACCCACAAAAAAAAGCATTGGTCAACAACAACAATATTACATTTGTAAAGTCACTGTTGGCCTTTTAGTGACACTGTGAGTGTGGTTTTATGTTTCCTCTTTGACCGCACCGCACTACATTACCTTGTTTCATCCGCAAAATACATAGTCACTCCACCTCACAATGTATTCTGTACATTATAATAATAATATTATTAATCTTTGCATTTATCACATCTTGCACCCACCTCAGTATCAAGGGATATGGGGAAAAGGCAGGTAATTGGAGTTGAGGTACAGATCAGCTATGAATGGTTTCCTGCTGCTTCTACATTCATTTGCTCCCTCCATCGCTTCCTTCAAGGCCCGTCTGAAGGCTGTCCTCCTTGACCACGCCTCCGGTCACTCTCCTTCCCCTACTCTCCCTGCCCTCCACCCCAACGCCCCCAGCTCGAGTGATGATCCTACACAGTCCAGAGCTTTGGGACGTCCTCCTGACGTAAAAGGCGTTGGGTACCAATGTCATTTTTGTTGATGTTGTTGAACTAATGGCAGCCGTGTGAGATTGGGAGGAACCTGGTTAGTAACAGATTGTTACAGCCACCCCGGCCTTGCTGCTATGGTAATACATTGTCACCTCATTGCCTTAGCAACAGCCATCTCTTGAAATTATACTATTGGTACTTAGTGAGGTAACAACCACCACAGTTGTCTTCTACACAGTTGTAGATTTGGACTGAATCCCTGCCTGTGACACCCTGGGGTCCTGCAGCTCACTAGTTAGAGCGCTTGCCACACAAACGAGAGGACCCAGGTTTGATTCCCGGGCAGGCCAGAGCGAAAACTTAGGCAAGTTTCCTTACTCTATATACACACACACACACACAAACGGACACAGGCCTCTGTTTACCCAGCAATAAGTAGAAAACTAGTTGGAAGTCGATTGGCGGATCGCTTTCCCCGGGGGGTAATAAACTCTTCAAAAATTTAAAATATATAATAATAATTTGGTCACTAAATCCACCACTGTCTGTCAGACACTGTGGTGTGCAATTGGCTGCTGCATTTCACCCACAAAATACTTAATGTGAAGCGCTTTGAGACATCTCAACGATGTGATAAGGTGAATGGAAGGATTATTATTATAGTTACATAAAGAAGCTGTATTGTATCGTGGAGCTCCCGTAGCTCAGTGGTTAGAGCGCTCGCCTTACAAGTGTGAGACCTGTGGTCGAATCCAAGCTGACCAGGGCAAAACCTTGGGCAAGTTTCCTTGCTTCACACACACACACACACACACCTAATAACAATCTGTCCAAAAAAACCACCATAATAAAAAACTTGGTCACTTAAATCCACAACTGTTTGTGGGGACGCTGCTGTGCGCAATTGGCTGCCGCGTTTCACCCACAAAAATATAGTCACTTCACTTTACAGTATATTCTGTGAATCTCTATGAGACGTCGACAAGATGTTAAAGGCGCTATATCCAATGCAAAGATTATTATTATTTATTTATTTTATTTGTACTTTGCTGCAATAGAAGCTTTCAGAGACTGTTCTATTATTGACATATGAAGGAGGAGGATGAATCTCTGTGACTTTCTGAACTGCTAACTTACCCTGAGGTTATAATGTGCATCAGACTGTGGGTGAGGATGGAGGAGAGCCCAAAGGATCAACACTTCGCATTCATGAAATAATTTAACAGTCAAAGCAGAGCACGTCTTCCCAAATTTGCTATGGATTCCTCGGGCAGCTGAAAATTTGTGTAATGAACAATGACATTGAGTTCCCGGTTTATTGGAGTCCTGTAGCTCACTGGGAGTGAGAGACCTGGATTCGATTCCTAGCCAGGGTGAAACCTTGGACCTGTTTCCCTGCTGCACACACGCCTAATCATAACCCTTCTTAAAAAAGTATAATAAATTGGTGATTTCAATCCACGACTGTTTGTGGGGATACTGTTGTGCGCACTTGGCTGCTGCGTTTCGTCCCCAAATATACAGTCAATTCAATTTCTAGTGTATTCTGGAAGTGCTTTGAGATGTCTAGAAGACATGAAAAGCGCTGTTTTAAATGCAAGGATTATTATTCTTATTCTTGAGAGGAGTCTCACAATGTTGTGGTTTACGAGCGAAGGGACCCGGGTTTGATTTTATCTATTAAACACTTTCTGTATATTTCATATCCTTACTGGTCTCTCCCCCTAGCTCTCCATCTATAAACTTAAGAACATAAAGATTTGCTGGCTATAGAAGACCAAGTTCCACCCACTTGGCTTTTCACCCTCCTGGCAGTTGCTTGACATGTTCTGTCCCAAACTATACACTGCACCCCCTCCCCCCACCACCCCCACCAGATACTATTTTTCAGCAGAAATCTATCTCATTTGTTCCTGAAATGAACATTTTCTACTTCCACTGTCTGCCTTGTCTCCTTCCCTCGGGAGCCTGTTCCATAAGTGTACTGCTCGCTCACTGGAGTAGTGTTTCTGCAGATTTGTTCTGAATTGATTCCCCTTCAATCGCAGGCCGTGTCCTCTGGTTCTACTGTTCAGTAACAAGATAAACCAGCTTGTCACGGTCTCTATTATGTACTCCCTTCAGCATCTTGAGGACCGCAATCATATCACCTCTTAACCTTCTCTTCTCCAGTGTGAACATACTCAGTTTATCTAATCGCTTCTCGTAGACCATTCAGTCCCTCCGTCCCCTCAATCATTTTCATTTTGTCCAAAGCTTTAATTCCTGTATTCTCACCTGCACCAAACTCACAACAATCACCTCACCAGGCTCCACTGTCTCCCTGTTTCCCAGTGCATCAATAGGTGGAGGTGTAATCCTAGCTGAATATTAGATGGGAGCTTCTATTCTCAGTTTCCCCATCTTAGAAACACAAAGTTGTTCCACAGATTGCTCCATAGCCTTTCCGCCTATCTGAGCTGCACTAGAAGTTTTTCGTGACTAACAACAACAATTGACACTTACAGCGCCATCCACATCAGGGGGATGTCCCAAGGTGCTGCACAGTCAGGGATTGGGACCCGAGCTAGTGGTTGGGATGGAGGCGGGTTGGGGAGGGTGTTGGGTAGGGACTGAAGGTGCGGTCGAAGAGGAGGTCTTGATACAAGCTATGAAAGAGGCAAGGGAGGGGGGGAAGTGTAGGGAATGCGGGTTGGAGTTCTAGTGGGTGGGGGTAGAGAGGCTGAAGGCCTGATCACTGATGGTGGGGTGGGAGAGGAAGGGACTTTGAAGCAGAGTGGAGCTCGCTGAGCGCATGGTTGATATGGGGTTAGAAGTTTATAGAAGGGACCCCCATCCTCTTGCTTGCTGCCCTCATACACTTTAACAATCTTCCTCTTTGAGAATGTACCTCGTCTCAGATTGGTTCAGTTGTTAGCATTTCATTCCTTAGTCGGAAGGTTGAGAATTCCAGTCCAATATCAGGACTCACAGTCTAGGCTTTTATAAAATCAGCCAACAAAGTAATAATAATAATCCTTGCATTTGAGACAGTGCCTTAACACATTGTTGAGACGTCTCAAAGCGCTTCATAGAATATACTGTCAAGTGAATTGGCTGTGTATCTCGACTGTGTGCGAAATGTGGGTGTCAGCCAATTGCGCTCAGAGGTCCCCTCAAACAGTAGTGGATTGAGTGATCAAATTATTCTTAATTTATATTTTGAGGTATTATTATCCCCAGCAGAAAGTGATCCGCCAATCGACTAACAACCAGGTTCCTACTTACAACTAGGTGAAAAGTGGTGTGAGGAAATTTGCCTAGTTTTGCCCTGTCTGGGAATTGAACCCAGGTTCTCTCACTTGCGAGGCGAACGCTCTAATCAATACACTACAGGGCTCCAGGAATAAATCTTGATTTGTGTCATCACAGATGGATGCAACTGGTGCAGGAGCAGAGGGAGTTTCCTAGGAAGCTATTCTGTCCATTACCATTTTGGCCTCTATCTCCTGCCTTGCCTTAGCTCAGTGGTTAGAGCATTCGTCTTGAAAGCGATAGACCTGAGTTCAGTTCCCAGCCAGGGTGAGACCTTGGGCAAGTTTACTGACTCCACACACGGGTGCCTGATAATAATCCCTCAAAAAAAACACAAACATCATGACTGTTCGTGGGGACGCTGCTGTGAACAATTGGCTGCCGGGTTTAGCCCATCAAACATAGTCAATTCACTTTACAGTATATTCTGTGAAGCATCTAGAGACGTCTAGAAGATGTGAAAAACGCTAGATCAAACGCAAGTATTATTATTATTTATTGTTATTTAACAGCGTAATTCTGTAGATGCTGCTCTTTTTCTCCCTCTTGTTTTCACTCCCTGAGCAAGCTTCACATCTTATTAACAAGCTCCAAACAACCGATTTAACGTGTTTTTTTCACTCCTTGCTCACTCCTCCCAGGACTGCTCTCTTCTGATCTTCCTTCCTCCAAAGTAGTGCCGTGTGATGTCGAGGTGACAGATCCCAAGGCACTATCCAGAGAACTGCAGAGCTAGTCAGTGAAATAATAATAAAATAATGTGGAGTCCTGTAGCTCAGTGGTTAGAAGCACTCGCCTTACAAGTGACAGACCCGGGTTCGATTCCCGGCAGGTCAGGGCAAAACCTCACTCCAAATTTCCTCACTCCACTCACACACACACACACACACACACACATACATACACTCACCTGATAATTATCCCTCAATTCACTTTACATTCTGTGAAAAGCACTGTATCAAACGCAAGGATTATTATTATTATAAAAATAATTGTATTTGATGCACCATCGAGACATCTCAGAGCTCTTCACAGAACATGTTAATAATGTTGCAAACTGCATTGACTGTATATTTTATGGGCGAAACACAGCAGCCAATTGCAGACAACAGTGTCCACACAAACAACTGTGGATTGAGTGACCAAATTATTTTAAGTGGAGCAGGGATTATTACCCCCTGGAAAGCGATCCACCAATCGAATGACAACTTACTGGTAAACAGAGGCGTGTGTGTGTTTGTGTGTGTATGTGTATGTGTGTGTGTGTGGAGCAAGGAAAACATTTGAGGAGTTAAAAAAATATATCTTCCCTCTAAACTGAAACGCCAGATTGAAACAGGAGCTGCCCTTGAAAGTGGCTTTTTTAGAAACAGGGCATTAAAGGCTGGTGTCGGAAGCATTTTTATTGCAGTGAGTGTGGGAGGTCAGTATCTCTGAAGGTGTGGGAATCCTTGGACTTGTACGAATTAGAATCACCTGCGTCATACAGGGGGAATCCCTTTTATCTGTGAGAGAGACGCAGAGAGAGAGAGAGAGACAGAGAGAGAGAGAGACTGCAGTGTCAATTACACTGTAGTTGAAAAGTGCTGCCACCTTCAGCTGAGGATTCCTCAAGCAGACGCTGGGTTTTAAACTCCCCCGTCTTACTTAAAGACCCTTACCCCAATTATACATTTTACTGCAAATAAATTTCATTGATTCCCACGACTTAGAAAGTACAGCGTGTGTGTGTGTGTGTCTTTACTTGAGTGTAGTTTCTATCTTTCAAACACACACCATAAATAGGAATTTGAATTCCACACTGCTTTTATTTAAAAGAATATGTGGTTTATATTTCTTGTGCAGAGTGACCAAAAAGTCGTGATACCATTATAATATCTAATAAATCTTAAAGGAATGATTTCTATATATTTGGGGGATATTCGTTGGATAATAAAGTAGATATCATGACATTTTGACTCCATGCATAATACTTTATATTTTTATCCCTATTAAATGTTTGTCACATGAATGAATTTGATTCCCCCAGAAATGAGGCTGGTTAAAAAATAGGCGGTGGGTTAAATTCATAAATTTATACAATTTTTCATTTAATAAATACATAAATAATAAACGTCACTCAATCCACGACTGTTTGTGGGACGCTGCTGTGCGCAATTGGCTGCTGCATTTGGCCCACAACAGACACAGTCACCACACTTTGCAGTACATTCTGTGAAGCGCTTTGAAGCATTTCGATGATGTGATAAGGCGCTGCATCAAATGCAAGGATTAAGATGATGATTATTATTAATAATTCATGCAACTCAATGAATGAGTGGCTGTTTTGAGATGGGGATGGATATTGAATCTCGACATATTGAAGAATTATGAGGACCTCACCATCAAGTATTATCACCCCAAATGTCACTGTTTAACACTGTCAGTCTCTCACTCATTTGCTGGTTGGAATATGTGTTTTTTGTGTCTCCTTTCTTTCTTTCTTTCCTTGCCTTTCCTTCTTTCCTTCATTTGCATGGCAAACCAGAGGAAGAAACGTGATTTCTGCAGTTTGAACTGACACTAATTGGAACAAACATTTTATGGGGCACAGGAATGGATAATGATGTCAGGGCAGAAAGCGTTACTGTTCTGAATTGTCAATTTCCATCTGTTGCTGTCGGTGTGAGCGCTTCTTATCAGTTGATAATATTCCTGAAGTGAGACGGGAATTTGTTCCCCCGACTTTCCATATTCCCAACGCCCGATCATAAGGAATATTATACAAATATCCAGTTAGAAACTATCTAGTTAGACACCGAGTTAGAGGTGTTTTTTAGGGTCAGCCGGGTGTCTGTCTGTCTGTCTGTCTCTCACATACAGAAAGCTGTCACTGTTACTTAAGAGTCTCCAAACCCAATTGAGAATTCCCTGCCTCCCACCTACACATGGAAACCCCAGAGATAGATTGTTGGGATGGAATGCTCTCTCTCTCTCTCTCCCTGTTTACCCAATTACGGAGAGTATTAGACGCAGATTGGCGAGAGCCAAGGCTTGTGGGGCAGTCCAGAGTGTGTTTTGGGGTGGGGGGGGGGGGGGGAGCCCAGAGTGTGTGTTGGGGTTGGGGTGGGGGGGGGAGGGGGAGCCCAGGGTGTGTGTTGGGGAGGGGGGGGAGCCCAGAGTGTGTGTTGGGGGGGGGGGGGGGGGGGAGCCCAGAGTGTGTGTTGGGAGGGGGGGGGGGGGGGGAGCCCAGAGTGTGTGTTGGGAGGGGGGGGGGGGGGGGGGAGCCCAGAGTGTGTGTTGGGGTAACTGCTGGAGTCTAACCAGCTAAACCCACACAATAGCTTGGCCATTGATATCACTGTCTGGCCAGGCTTTCCCACTGCTTGTCCAGCTAGGACCTCTCTCCCCGCTAGTTAGTTAGTTAGCTAGTTATTACCTTGGCTGGAGGGTTAACAGGAGCTGTAGTGGGAGGATTCCCTGCCCCCAGTGACTGGGCTGCCCTTCCAGGTCCTGCTGATGAGCCAGGGCTGGGTTGTCATCAAGTTGGAGTGGACACATTTCTATTCGCAAGCGAGAGACCTGGGTTCGATTCCCAACAGAGTGAAACCTTAAGCAAGTGTCCTTACTCCACACGCCGCTGTTTACCTCACAATCAGTAGGAGTTGTAGCAGTCAGTACTACTTGTTAGTCAATTGGTGGATTACTTTTCGAGGGAAATAATCCCTCCATCCAAAAATTATAATCATTTGGTCACTCAATCCACAACTGTTTGTGGAACACAGCTGGGTGCAATTTGCTATTGGCAGCTTAATTTTGCCGACAAGACACATAATTACTTCATTTTACAGTATATAAACTGCCCCCACACTCTGGAACTCCATCTCACAATCCCTCTGCCTAGCTCCCTCACCTCCTTCAAGGCCCGTCGCAAGACCCTCCTCTTTGACCGTGCCTTCTGCTTCCCTCCCAACTCTCTCCCTCCCCTCCCAACTCTCTCCCCTCCCACCTCTCCTGTCCCTCTCCCTTGCTCGGGTCCCATCCTGACTGTTCAGTGCGTTGGGATGTCCTCCTGACGTGAAAGGCACTCTATAAATGTGAAGTTGTTGTGTTGTTTTTGTGTGTATTTGAAGAGCCTTCGATGTGCATCAGTGATATGATCGGGCGATATATCAAATGCGAGGATTATTCTAATAGACATTTTGAAAACTATTTTGTGTTTCAAGTTAAAAAATAACAACCGTATTATGTGAGGTGTGTATGGAGGGAGATATATACCTGAGCTAGTGATAGTAAGAGAGGCCTCAACAACAACAACAACAACAACTTGCAACTTACACAGCGCCCCGTCACACAGGGTAACGTCCCAGAGCCCTGTGACAGTGGCGGAGAGGGAGAGAGGGGTGAAGTGACCTTAGGCACGGTTGAAGAGGAAAGCCTTGAGACATGACCTGCAGATGGGAAAGGAGGTTTAATTATTAACAACAAGAACAAAATTGCACTTATATAGCGTCTTTCACGTCAGGAGGACGTCCCAAAGCGCTGAAAGAGATTAAATATTATTAATTATTATTATTAATTGTATTATTATTCATTTTAATTTTCATTCTTCAAAAAATATTACAAAGCGTTTGCTCCACTCACTCACTCCATTGTTCTTTGCTGTTGCAATAATAATACTTGCATCGAGGTCTCAAAGCGCTTTACAGGATTCACTGTCAAGTGGAGTGACTGTGCGTTTTATGGGGGAAATATTAAAATGTCATGGCAGGCAGCTGGGTTAATTAGCAGGGATTAATCGAGGCTGAAGGAAATGCGATTGGATGTGGTTGAACCCTGATACAAACTCTTGACAGCAATAAACAGCAAGTTGTGACTTAAAAGAAATCAGTGAAAGCTGTTTTTCCCCTTTGCGTTCTCTCTCTCTCTCTCTCACGGTTGTCTCTTGCTTTTACTACTTCTGTTTTTTTCGCTATTTAATATATATATATGTTTGTGTGTGTGTTTTAATGTAAATGTGTGTATTTATGTATGTGTGAGGACTAGACCAGAAGTATCCATTACGTGGTAGTTTTTTTTAAGGATGTGGGTTCCGATTTGGTAAGAATTTTCCACTCTAGGGACAAAAAAAAGACACACACAACACACACACACATCAGCCGGAAAATGAGCCAAATTTGGTTGGAGTGCCTGTGATGCTGATAACCGGATTCACCTTATATGGATTTCCACTTGAATACAAAATGGCTTTTTTTAAAATAAAAAAACACCAACACAAACACACCAAAAAATATAAATGAGCATTAGACAGGTAGGTTAGATAGATACACACAGAGAGAGACAGACAGATACATAGACAGATAGGGAGATCTGCAATCTGCAGTCATAGAAAAATTAATAACATAACGTGGGGGGGGGGGGGGGGGGTGTTCCTTAATTTCACAAGGATTTCCCCTCCAAATAAACAGCTAATCAATAATACCTTTGTGGGTTTCAGGGTGAAAGGTTTTGTGCGATATAATGGAGAAGGGATTGCATTCCTTGAATCTCACTCACTCACTCACTCACTCACTACCTCCCTCCCTCATTCACTCCACTCCCTCAATCATTCACCCACTCACTCACCCAACCCCTCCCTCCCTCAATCACGCACTCACCCATTCCCCCCTCTCCCCCAATCACTCAATCACCCATGCCCTCCCTCCCTCAATCACTCCCTCCCTCACCCACTCACTCATTCACAAATCCCTTCCCTCACCCACCCTCCCTCCCTCACCCATTCCTTCCCTTCCCTCACCCACTCACCCATTCACAGTCTCCCTCACCCACCCATTCCCTCCCTCACCCACTTCCTCCTTCCCTCACCACCCACTCAATTCCCCCTCCCTCTCCCTCCCTGGTCCCCTCCATTTCTCCCTTCCTCTCTGCCTCACCTACGCCCACTCACTCACCCACCCTCCCTCCCTCACTTACTCCCTCGTCTCCTTCCTTCCTCCCTACCTTTCCCACTCCCTATCCTTCAACCCCTCTCTTCCTCACCCATTCCCTTCCTCACCCCCTCCCTCCTTCATCCACGCCACGACTCGCACTCTCACCCCCATCCACCGCCTCGCTCATACCCTCCTCACCCTCTCCCTCCCTCATCCACCCCCATCCCTCACCCCCTCTCTCTACCTCACCCATTCCTCCCTCATCCCCTCTCTCTTCTTCACCCATTCCCTCCCTCACACCCTCTCTCACACCCTCCATCCATCACCATCACGCTCCCTCCCTCCCTCACCCACCCACCCACAGACAGACAGACAGACACCCACAGACAGACACACAGACAGACCAGCCCCTAATGTTCCATTATGTAGTGGCTTCCACTTCCCTACGTCACAAGAACCAACACATTGCATGTCCTTTTAAGGGCATCTACGTCACTGAGCTTTCCCACTGTAACGATAAATAGCCTTGTACCATCATCCTCTCAATAGCATTGCTCTCTCACACACACAGACACACACACGGGGAAGGCTGTCTCTCTATTATATATATATATATATATACACACACACACATATATATTTATATTGGCAGGCTCCACACACACACACACACAGAGGGGAGACACAGAGAGAGACACACACAGAGAGGTAATCTCTCTATTATATATATTATACATACATATGTGTGTGTATATATACAGTCAGCCTCTACACACACACACACAGGGAGAGAGAGAACTTCTTTGCCTTGTGGATTAAGTCGCTTTGGGATTTATTGATTGATCGATTCAGTGACTTTATTGATTAATTGGTTGATTGATTGATTGGAAATTGTGGAAAAAAAAAGGATTCCCTTCTTTCCCCTCCCTCCCCCTGCTCCCCCTCCCTGCCCTCCCTCCCTCCTTTACACACCTCGCTGTTTATCATCTGAGATGATGACAGGAAAGATAGCGGAGAAGATTCCTGTGACGATGAATAATTTGCTGAACCACCTGCCTGAGAGTATGTATTCAGAGGAAGAAGTCGTTTCTTCAGCAGTTCCCACCTCAATGAACATTTTTAACACTGATTCAGTCTACAATCAGATGGATGGGGGTGAGTTAGACTTTTCTATGTTATATTTCAATCCCCCCCCCACTAGTCAGACTGTCATATATTGTGTTAATTATCACAGGTCAAAGTCTAGTTTATTGCATCTTACATTAATGGGTAATACACATGTATTATCCATAATACAGTGGGTTTCACGAGTATTATTATTTACTGTATATATGAAGTACACATTGGGATCAGGTGTGTCTACATTCCATATTGCTGGATTTGCTGTCTGTCTTCATGTTATTTATACACGTGGGAATCCAATCAGTGTATTATAAGTACAGTATCTCTATCCGCCGCCGGCTTAATATACTTCAATAATCTGATTGTGTTTGAAGTTAACACGGCGTCTCTCACATTGAAACGTCTCAAAGCGCCTCGCAGGAAGTCAATCACAGTCGTTAAGTGCAAAACCGTATATTGTGAAGGATTGTGAAGTGACAGTTGTGTGAGCAGCTAAACCATGATGTTGTTCAGAAAATAACACAGAGTGTTGCAGTTATGAAATGAGTCTAAAACTGCTTCCATAAATTGACTGCATTTTAGTGAAGTCCACGAGATTCGCAGTTCCTCTCTGTAATTCAGATTGTATGTATTGCACAGGTACCCACACACAGCTCACTGTCTCACTTGTCTCACTGCCTGCTCCAGTGCCCAACTCGGTGTTGTGAGATGATGTACTGTTGCCCTCCCGTTTAATCACGACAATAATAATCATAATGTGCACAATGAGATGATATCATGGGGGGGTTCAGCACCGATAGTGAAGATGGAGGTACATTCGATGATGATGTATCTCTATATATTTTTAGAAACAGTTATTTGCTGGTTGGAGATTGCTAAGCGATAGATATATGCGCACACACTCTCTCTCTCTCACACACATCCACACTCGCCTTTTGCTGTGACTTTCCATTGCTTTTCACGTCAGTTACACACACACACACACAGAATATCAGCACACTCAGTTCACCAGCCTTGATATTGCTAGTTTAAGATCAACTTAATTGGCAGTTTTTTTTGTTTAGTTTGTGTGTTTTACAATGTGTGTGTGTGTTTGTGTTACAACATGTATGTGTGTCTGTGTGTGTGTTACAATAGGTGTGTCTGTGTTTCAATAGCTATGTGTGTATGTTACAATAGTTGTGTGTGTGTTTCAATAGCTGTGTGTGTGTGTTTCAATAGCTGTGTGTGTGTGTGTGTGTTTCAATAGCTGTGTGTGTGTGTGTGTGTTACAATAGTTGTGTTTCAATAGCTGTGTGTGTGTGTATGTGTGTTACTAATCAATTCAGAATAGTTTGATGACTTCAAAACTTATGATTTCTCTCTGTGATTTTTTCCCCTCTCTCCAGAGTCGATGATGGAGGTTGGGATGGACAAAGGCAACCACGAAATGTCCTATCAGAACACATTTCCCACTCTCAGTCGCAACCAGACCCTGACCTATTTGGGCAAATTTGCTTTCGACTCTCCCACCGTCCCCCCTGGGAGCTCCAGCTGGTGTTCGGAGAATATCATCAACATTGCTGGCTTATTTGGGGTCTCCCCTTCTCCTTCTGTCACCACCCAGACATCTCCTGCTTGTTCCATGGGACAGGCAAACCAAGGGGAGATAGAGCAACTTTACTCTGGAGCCACTTACAGCTGCAATGACATGTACCAAGAACAGGTTTTCCATAACCCTGGAGGCAACAACACCTCTATCATCCCTTACTCAACTCAGGACTATCACCCCAAGGCTCCCCAAGAGAACAATATGTTCCCAGTCATTCCAGAATATAACCTGTTCCAACACCAAAGTGACCTAGGCCCCATCACTGATCACAAACCCTTCCCTTCTCCCATGGAGCCCATCAGGGTTCCTCCACCCCTCACCCCACTCACCACCATCAAGGCATACACAGACTCAAAGCAAATGCCTTCCAACTTCAATCCACACCAGCAACCGTTGACTCTCAAGCCAGTGAGACCCAGGAAATACCCCAATCGACCAAGCAAGACCCCTGTACACGAGAGACCCCACGCCTGCCCGGCCGACGGGTGCGATCGAAGGTTCTCCAGGTCGGACGAGTTGACCAGGCACCTACGGATCCACACGGGCCACAAACCCTTCCAGTGTCGCATCTGCATGAGGAGTTTCAGCCGCAGTGACCACCTGACCACCCACATCAGAACCCACACAGGGGAGAAACCTTTCTCTTGTGAATTCTGCGGCCGCAAGTTTGCCCGGAGCGATGAGAGGAAGAGGCACTCGAAAATACACCTCAAGCAGAAGGACAAGAAAGTAGACAAGAGCTCGCCCATAGCTCCGACAGGAACCACCAACCCAACCCCAGTCACCACCTGTGCATAAGTCCACCTTCTCTTGTGGTTTCAAAGAGATTGATTGATTTATATTGAGGCTGGCTCTGAGCACCAACCAGTGGTGAGCGGGGGCCCCTCTCTCTGTCTCTCTCTGGCGGTCACCGACCTCCGTGTGTTGGATGTCAACCTTTGACGGTGACTCGATGAATTTCTGACGGATGCTGCAAAGCACCGCAACCTGGTGCCCAAGGTGCCAAGCCTACCCATTGAGAACGATACACAGAGATCCTAAAGGGCTAGTCTGCTGCGTGAACATTGTTTGAACTCTGCAACCTTTCCATCGATGCTTTTTAACAGGGCGATCCCGGTGGTGTGATTCTATAAGGCGCCCAATTGCGAATCATTTCTAACTTCATTCTGCCGTCTCCTTGCCAAATGGGAGATAGTCACTGGAAGGCGGGGTGGGGGCTCGGACTTTGCCTGGTGATGGTTTTCAATCAAGGTTCTCAAATCCAGCAAAACCAGCCCTCAGCAGCGCTCCCCCAACCCCCCAAAATAAAGGTTTGGACCATCTTTTACAGTTGTAGTTAATTGCGTTTGTGAGATAATTGGACAGCCGTCCATTGCCACGTGGGAGAAGCTTTGAGGAACCTTCCATATGAACAAAGAGTTTTTACGAGAAAATACATTCAAAATGTCAAGCAAGCAAGACTTGGTCTGCCCGGTCCTGGGTTCTATTTGCACAGTCAAAGTTTGCCTTTTGTAAATGTTTACTTTGGAAGAACAACAAGAAAGAAGAAGATGAACAACAACAACAAATTAGTGTTTTGTAGAGTGCCTCTCATGGCGGGAGGAAGCCCAAGGCGCTGGGAAGCAATTAACTGTTCAGCAAACAAACAAACGTACAGTACAATACTGCCAAAAATACACAAACTACTGAAGTGGAGTTGATTTCCATTGTGCTATACTGACAATACCTTGACAATTTCCGTCAGAGAGCCTGACCCTAAGTTCAGTGGTAGATTTCGTACAGAATTCAACTTTCATCATGGACTGATCAACTTTCAAGATATCTATTGAATTTGCATGGACCTGACTGACTGATCGATTGTTCCCCACCCCACCCCAGCGCCATGATCATTGCCACACTTTGCACAATTTCCATGACTTTTTTAAATTCCTAATAAAGAAACCTTTTTACGCTGGGTGATGGATTGAAGTCTGGACGCGGGCTGAAGTCACAGCTTTGATACTGACCTGAGCACCGCAGGCCAATTTGACAATTAATAATTAATAACAAAGCAGTTGAGATTGTCTGTAATACCTGCACTTGTTTCTTTGGTGAAACAGCACCCCTTCCTTCCTCCCCCCATCCCCCCCCCCCCCCACCACCACCTCCCCCACGTGCAATCTGTCCCCCACATGCACTTTTCTATACAGTAAATGTTTTTGACTTAGTGCGTGTGTGTGTGTGTGTGTGCTGCAGTTTATAAGGCAATCTGCATCAACTGAGAGAACGCTATTATATGGAAGAATTGCAGGGCTAACAAAGACAGCACCTCATTTTGAATGCACCAAATGCATTTTCACTTCATTCCCAACTCAGTCATTAACTCCCAAGCATGTTACTGCACGACAATTCATTGGAAAATGAGCAGCAAAAAAAAAGTTTTAAGCTATAGTTTTCATGGCGAATATTTTTGCTGTATAGTATACAGTTTTTAATGTCTGCATGTGTAATTTGATGTGGGAGCTGTAATCAATCAGAGCGATTTAATATTTGCAGATACGGAAACCTGTGGGGAAATGCTTTTGTGCCCCCGAAAGACTTTTGCATATCAAAGGATAGTATTTTGAACAGAGATGCATTCTATTTTGTGGTTTTATTTTTAAGATTGAATTGTGCCTTATAATAAGGTATAATGCTTGATTTTGGTGGCGAGATGGTGATTAACTCACCCAATTCTCTCCCATGGCTTGTTGTTAATTGTATTGCAGACAGTGTCACTTAGTTTTACTTATAAAAGCATTGGAAAAACAGATGTCTTGTACCATTTGCACTGTGCGCAGATGTTGATACATAAATATATTGTGTTTGCTGAGAAGTTCTTTGAACTGTGTTTTATTGATAGGGTCATTTCTAAAAGTTTAAACACCCAACTCGTTTGCACCAAATTGAGTCTTTCTCTATTTCTCTCTCTCTCTTGCCCTCTGTACAACTGTGCTTTTGCAGCCTTACATATTTCTATATTTCTGGAAAATCGTGTTTTCTCTGAATCTGCTAATAAATATTTTCTGTGGGTCTACATAGATCTAATTACTTGTTATCAGCAGTCTCCTTATTTTCCATTCCCTTCTTCTCTGTTTGTTTTTTCATCAAGTGATTACAGAAAGGGGGTAATTTAATCCCTGAAGTCTAAACTGATGTTTGCTCCTTATCCTGAACTAACTTTTCCAGTTCTAATTCTCTACACTTTCCTTCCCAAACGCAATCTTAATCCTAATCCCTTTCATCGAACGGATTGATTACAAGATCTTCTCGCTCGTCTTTAAATCCCTTCACTCCCTGGCACCTTTGCCCTGATTACTACCCACACCTCTACCCACTGCACCCACTCGACTGACTCCAGCCTCTTACGTGATCACTAATAATCCATTAATTAAAAAAAAAAATCTAAATAATTAATAAGAAAAATAATAATTTGGTCACTCAATCCCTGACTTTTTGTGGGGACACTGCTGTGCACAATTGGCTGCCGGGGTGCACCCAAATATACAGTCAATTGACTTTACAATACATCCTGTGAGGCGCTTTGAGACGTCTCAATGACGTGATAAAGCATTGTATCAAATGGCACGCATATTATTGAGGGTTGTTAAATATCTAATTCACTTTTCAAAGCTATGATTCTAATTCAACGAACATTTATTTAATGGTTCTATGTCACACTAATCTTTGTTTAAAAATAAATCTCCTCAAGTCTCTTGGTTTGTTTAGTAATGATCCTAAATTGGTGCCATCTACTTCTCAACTAGTTTTTCGTGATTTACTTTCATCACACGGTTATTAATCTGTTCAATTTGTCAAGCATTCTGTAAATCACATAAATAAATCTATGCTGGCTATCGTTAATTAACTTATGCCTTGCTTAAGTGATTATTCATTAACAAATCCCTTCACACCCTGGCAGCTACCTACCTTTCTGACCTGCTTTCTCCCCACTCCACTACTCGTTGGCTCCACTCAGCTGGTTTTGGCTTTCTCGTCCCCTCCTCTCCACCATCAGCGGCTATGCTTTCAGCCACTACCCCCTGAAACTCTCTCCTTCCAATCCCTCACCCCCTCCTTCCCCTCTTTTAGTCAGAGCACTCGTTTTGCAAGCCAACGATCGTCTCCCAGCAGGTCAATCAGGGTGAAACCTTGTGCAAGTTTCCTTGCACACACACACACATGCTCACACACACTCGCCTGATAATAATCCCTCATGAAAAAAAACTGGTGATTTCAATCCACGACTGTTTGTGGGGACGCTGCTATGTGCAATTGGCTGTCGTGTTTCACCCACAAACACAGTCTATTCACTTTACAGTATGAGTATGAAGCGCTTTGAAACTTATTATTTTGCACACAATGTACTTTATTTTAAATCATGATTGAAGTCCGTCCTCTTCACTGGCTGACATTGGTGGGGGGGGCTGTTGTGTATACTGTACCTGACCACCGGGGGCACTGTGTGTACTGTACAACAATAACAACAACAAAATGACACTTGTATAGACAGCGCCTTTCACGTCGGGTGGGGGTCCTTTATACCTGGGTTGGGTACAGGAGAGGGAGGAGGGAAAGGGGGGGATTTGAAGGGTCTTGAAGTGGGGCTTGAAGGAGGCCAGGGAGGGGGGCGAGGCGGAGGGACTGCGGGATGGAGTTCCAGAGGGGGAGGGGGGGGCAGAGTGGCTGAAGGTTCGCCCACCAATGGTGGAGGACATGGAGCAGGCCAGAGCCCACTGAGTGGAGGGGGGGTCATGGATGTAGGGTGTGGGGGGGGTGAGGTTGTGGAGGGACCATGAGTCCCTCCACAACCTCACCCCCCCACACCCTACAATTCAAGATCCTAGTCCTGAATGTGAGGACTAGGATCTTGAATTGCATCCTCTGGGTGATGGGGAGCCAATGGAGTCTGGCGAGAATGGGGGAGATGGGGGTCACTTGACCACTGGGGGCGCTATGTGTGTGTGTATTACTGTACCTGACCGCTGGGTGCGCTGTGTGTGTGTATGTGACTGTACCTGACCGCTGGGGGCGCTGTGTGTGTGAGACTGTACCTGACCGCTAGGGGCCCTATGTGTGTGTGTGACTGTACCTGACCGCTGGGGGCGCTGTGTATGGAGGGCGCCTGACCGCTGTGTGTGTGTGTGTGTGTGTGTGACTGACTGAGAGGCGCCAGGGCGGGGACAGACCCAGAGGCGGGAGGATGAGCTGGTGAGTTGGCGGCCGCGGGGCGAGGCCCAGGCTTTAGGGCCTAGAGAGAGGGCTTGAGCGGAGGCCGTGAGAGGGGGGGGGGGTGGGGGGGGGGAAACTCCGTCGCTTCACAACAAGCACTGGCTCCCCCCCCCCCCCCCCCCCCCAGTGTGAGGTCCTAGAGCGAGGAAGGGGGAGGGGCTGAGTGTGAGGCCGAGGGGGGGCTGAGTGAACTCACACTCGCTTTGATGGGGGCGATTGTGAACTCACACTCCAGCAGGAATTCAGCCCCGAGTCCTCCCACAGCCGTCAATTATTACTAATAAAAACAGCACTATTCACAGTAATAATTATCCCTGCATTTACATCCAGCGCCTTATCCTGGCGTCGAGACGGCTTAAAGCGCTTCACAGGCACACGCTGTCGAGTGCAGTGACTGTGTTTTTGTGGGCGAGGGAGAGACTGAGCGTGAGAGAGAGAGAGAGAGAATGAGACAAGACAGAAGTGGTTTTCCTAACCCCCCCCCCCCCCCAGCAGTCAGTAGGAACCCCCTTGTTGGTTGATGTGGCGGATCGCTTATCCTGGGGGTAATAATCCCTTAAAAATAATAATAATTTAGTCATTTCAACTCACGACTGCCGCGGTTCACCCACAAACACACGGTCACTGCACTTTACAGGGTATCCAGTGAAGCTGCAGGACTTCTCCACATAAGTCCAGTAGCTCAGTGGTTACAGCATTTGCCTCACAAGCATGAGGCCTGTGTTTCCAATCGAGGCAGGTCGGGGCAAAACCTTGGGCAAGTTTCCTTACTCCACACACCTAATAATAATCCCTCAAGAAAAATAATAATAATAATTTGGTCGTTCAATCCACGGCTGTTTACGGGGACGCTGCTGTGCGCAATTGAGAAGTATAACTTTTGCACTAGTTTAAAGATCTCTCTGAACTGCCTGGTCGTTGTGTGTAAAATGATTATAATTATTATTTATATATTATGTTATATAAATGATTATTTAGTCTATTATTAATATGCTATGTTTTAAAAATGTACCGGTAATTAATTAAAAATTATTATTTTTTCTTTGTGTTGGTTTTTCTGCCGAATATCGGCAGGCGCTTTAACCGGCCATGGCCAGGTCCCAAGGGTGCCGGGTAAACGGGCTTCTACTGTATTGTGTTTATTTTGGGGGAACGGATTAGTATTAGGCTCGTGTGTGTGTGTGTGGAGTAAGAAAACTTGCCCAAGGTTTTGCCCTGACCTGCCTGGATTCAAACTCAGGTTTCACGTTTGTGAGTCCTGTAGCTCAGTGGCTCTAACCACTGAGCTACAGGAATCGTTGAACTAGATCTATAGTGCCTTATCACATTATTGAGATGCCTCAAAGAGTTTCACAGATTGTAAAGTGGGTTTTGTGAGTGAGGCACGGCAGTGAATTGAGTACAACAACAACAAAAGTGCATTTGTATAGCGCCTTTCATATCAGGAGCATGTCCCAAGGCGCTGAGTGTCCCACAAACACAAGTTGTTTGAGTGATTTTTACCAATTGAGTGATTTTTTTTATTACTCTCGGAAAATTTATTACTCTCTGCCAATCGATTAACAACCGGGTTCCTACTTAATGTAGTAAACAGAGGCACGTGTGTGTCTCTGGAGTAAGGTAACTCACCTAAGATTTCGCCCTGCTCGAGATTCAAACCCGGGTCCTCTCGCTTGCCAGGCGAGCACACTAACCAGTACTCTATGGGACTCCGTGTCCAAATGAATACAGGTTGCACACAATGTACCTTGTGGAACTGATGCAGATATTTTGCTGTAAACCCTTTATTAACAATCATTTTATGAGCACGGACAATAAAAAGAAAAAGTCCTTATTCATTCACTGATTAACCTCTGACCAGAGAGCTATTTGGACTGTTTCCTGGGCAGTTAAGACCCTTTTGACGTCCGCTTTCTTGCCAAGTCAGCACTTGTGCCTTTGTGACTTGATTTGCATCTGAACATGAGCCCTCTTTAACAGAGCAGGTTAGCTACTGTACATTAGTACAATTGCCCTTGATAAAAGTCTGAATGGCTGGCAGGCTGCGTTCATTCTAATGGCAGGGATCTATATGCAGATATAACAATGTCCAAATTGCTTGTTGTAATGTGGTGAAAGGCTACTTTATTCCGTACTACTTGGAATTCTAATTATGCTGTAGTTCTTGTACTCCCCGTGATCTCGAACGCATAATCGCTGTGCTCGGGTCACCATTTAAACCATCCATTCTCGCTGTTTGAACCGGACTCCATCTGTCTGGCCGGCTTGTAAAATAATGATAACATTCTTCTTGGGATTCCCGTTGGAACTTGGCTTTTAGGCGGCTCTCATTGTGGTCCGTCTTTCTCTTGGTGGCCCACTTCCAGCACTGGCAACCCTTTCTTCTGCTCGAGTGAATTCAGCCTCCGTTGAGAGAAAGGGATTGATTCATTGACTCCGAATTTCTGCTGAAGGTTCTCTCTGTTTGCCTCAGTTATCTCTTTAGTCTGAGCGTGCGGCTTTTCATCCTGAAATCTTTAATGCCGTGCTTTATTGTTCCAGCTTAAAAGGCTAATGTAAATCAGGGCTGCCCCACCAGAAATCCTTTTTTACAAATCGCTGGTTGGGTCTCAGCTGCAGTATTGTGTCCAGACCTGGGCACCGCACTTTAGGAAGGATGTCAAGGCCTTGGAGAGGGTGCAAAGGAGATCTACCAGAATGATACCAGGAATAAGGGACTTCAGTTATGTGTAGAGCCGAGAGAGGCTGGGATTGTTCTCCTTACAACAGGGAAGTTTGAAGGGGAGATTTAATAGAGACCATCACAAATATGAGGGGTTTGGATAAAGTAAATAAGGAGAAACCGTTTCCTCTGGTGGGTGGGTAGGTAACCAGAGGACACAGATTTACAGTAAAACCTTTGTTATCCGGTACCGGTGTCGATTAATCAAATATGCCGGATATTCGAGCGGCAAGTTGCTAAAAATCCAACAAAAAAAAAGAAATTATTTTAAAACATACCATATTAATAATAGACTAAATAATAACAGAATATTGTATGGATGCTTACCAATAAAGCATTCCAGCACACTCGGTAACATGATGGGTAAAAAAGCATTCCGGTGTTCGGTCAGTTTAATAAGTGCGCAAAGTGAGCATACCGTGAGTGTCCTGGATGCCTACGGTATGAGATCCGGTTGCTGGAATGGTGAATTGTATTGGGAGATACCGGTTGGTTGAGTATGCCATTTGTACCGGATAAACAAGGTTTTACTATAATTTGTAACAGATCCAGAGGGGACACGAGGAGAATTGTTTTTTAACCAAAGAGTTGTTAAGGTCTGGAAAGCACGGCCTGAAAGGGTGGGTGGAAGCATATTTGATACTAGGTTTCAAAAGGGCATTGGATAGATACTTGAAAAGGAACAATGTGCAAGGTAAGGGCAGGGGGGTGGGGGCGAGTTGGGGTAAGAGTGGGGGGAGTGGGGACAAGTTGGCAGCTCTTTTCAAAGAGTCGGCACAGACACGGTGGGCCGAATGGCCTCCTCTGTGCTGTAAGATTCTCCCCAGCTTTGACTGTCCACAGATTTTATTTACTTCGGCGCAGAATAATTAGCTTCCATTGGGTGGGATTTGAGGTATAGATCAGCCATGATTTTATAGTATAAGTGCCGTATCACCTAGGAATAGGCTTGAGGGGCTGAATGGCCTCTCACGGCAAATTGACTTAAAAATCCCTGACTTTTTACTCACAAAATGCAGTCACTGTGCAACACATTCAATCTGCTGTTTGCTCAGCAAATATATATAGATTTATCACCAAGCCAGCAGATTTACCTCTTCTATAGCTCCTCAGGTAATGAACTGTACATAATCAGCTCTTAACTGAGCAGTAATCAAGTATGCAGTTCTCTGCATTAAAACTCTGATAGTGTAACACGGTGCAGTCACTCACTCCACTTGTGGAGCCCTGTAGCTGAGTGGTTAGAGCACTCGCACAAAAGCGAGAGATATGGGTTCGATTCCCGGGTGGGGGTGAAACCTTAGGCAAGTTTCCTTATTCTACACGCGTGTCTCTGATTATTTACTTAACGGTAAGTGGGAACCCGGTTTTCAGTCAATTGGTGGATCCTTTTTCTGGTGGTAGGTAATAATTCCTTCAAAGAAAAAAAGTAATGAAATAATAATTTGGTCACTTCAATCCACAATGGTTTGTGGCACTCTGCTGTGCTCAATTGGCCCCTGTGTTTCACTCACAAAACATATGGACACTCCACTTTACAGTACATCCTGTGAAACACTTTGAGACTTCTCAATTAGGTGATTTGGCGCTTTATCAAATAATATAATAATAATCCTTGCATTTGATATAGCGCTTTTTACATTTTCTAGACGTCTCAAAGTGCTTCACAGAAGATACTGTAAAGTGAATTGTGGGCGAAATGCGGCAGTCAAGTGCGCACAGCAGTGTCTCCCAATAGTCTTGGATTGAAATGACCAATTTTATTATTGTGTTTTTGTGAAGGGATTATTAATAGGCATGTGTGTAGAGTATGGAATCTTTCCCAAGGTTTCATCCTGACTTGCCTGGATTTGAACACAGGTCCCACGCTTGTAACCACTGAGCTACAAGATTCCACAAAGGAAGGAATATTATTGAGATGAGATGTTTATGCCATCAGCACCTAATGTTTCTTGTAAGCCATGGGAGCCTGTAGATAAAAGTTGCCACTAGTGAATTCCACCCACTCTTCCCCCTACTAGGTTTTCTACGGAGGCATCAGGGATTTAAGTGCCTAAAGATGTTTTAATTGAACCCTGATTAAATCATCTGTCATCAGAATTTTAATTTTTTACTTTTATGTTTTTAATTTCAATTTGAGAAATAACAGTGTGATCTTGTCTCACTCACACACATCAAAGTCTGATATGATGGGGCATTCAGTACTACCAAGGAAAATCAAAGACCTTCTGTGTACATTTTTGATCAGCACAGTATGGGGAGACATCTAGTGATCACAAACAGTAAAAAAGCACCAGTCATTCGACATTCAACCAAATTGTTCAGTACAAACTGGAGTTCCTGTAGCGCAGTGGTTAGAGAACTCGCCTCGCAAACGCGATGACCGGGGTTCAGTTCCCGGGCGGGACAGGGCGAAGTGTTAGGCAAGTTTCCCTACTCACCCACCACTGTTTACGGAGCAGAAGGTGGGAACTAGGTTACTAGTGGCTTTTCTAGAGATAATAGTCCCTTCAAAAATATAATAAAATAAATCATTTGGTCACTCAATCCATGACAGTGGGACGCTGCTGTGCGCAATTGGCTACTGAATTTTGCCCATAAAATATAAAATCAACTCAGTTTACAGTATATACCTTGAAGCGCTTTGAGATGTCTCAACAACATGATAAGGTGCTGTATCAAATGGAAGGATTATTATTATAAACTCAGGCGGTTTGAGTGAAAGCTGGTAGTGGCAAAGTCATCTAATGATAATTTTGTCTTTTCAGGATTCCTTTCAAAATTGGTCAGCCGAAGAAACAGATTGTATCAAAGACTGTAGGTACAAACATGTTTAAAGTAGCTGTTCGCTTATTGTTCATTTTGTGTGTGAGTTGTATGTGTAATTAAATATTTTTAAAGCTGCAAGCCAAAGACCTAACTAACAGGGAGGGTGGTCCTAGCTGGACAAGCAGTGGGAAAGCCTGGCCAGACAGTGATATCAATGGCCAAGCTATTGTGTGGGTTTAGCTGGTTAGATTCCAACAGTTACCCCAACACACACTCTGGGCTCCCTGCCCCCTCCTCCCCCCCCCCCCCCCCCCACAAGCCTTGGCTCTCGCCTGCGCCTAATACTCTCCGGAATTAGGTAAACAGGGGGCGTCCCTCCAGGACTCCAGAACACCTGTTTACATAATGGATCATTCTGTAATACTTTCAAAGACTATGGGGCATTTCATAGGAAAAACACAATATACACACCCTGTCCCTTTTACTGATTGATTCTCTACTTTGGCTTTTGTAGGTGGAGAGAGATTTTGAACGGGAATATGGCAAACTCCAGCAGTAAGTATGAACGAAGCACAGAGTTATCCACACACAAACACTGCTGTACTGCCCTGAAATCATCATCATAAACCGGGCATATGATACAGAGCCTTAGCAGGCCTCAAGGTCATCACTAAATATATTGCCAGGTGTGATGACTGAGTATTTTGTGGGGGAAACACAGCGGCCAATTGTGCACAGCAGCATCCCACAAACAGTCGTGGATTGAGTGACGACATTATTTTTTGTGCATGGATATCGCCCTGGCCGGGAATCAAAACTCAGGTCTTCTTGATAATGAGGCGAGCCACTGAGCCACAGATAGCCAGCTGTGATGCAAATATACTAACCAACTTGTCATCTTTTTTGTCAAGGCTTGAAGATGAGATTAAGAAACTGCACAAAGATATGAAGAAAAGCACGGAAGCTGACATAGGTATGTGATGTAGGGAGGAGAGGGGGAGGGGTGATGTGAACTGAATGAGGACCATATATAATAATAATAATAATACTTGCATTTTTATACAGCGCTTTTCATGTCTTCCAGACATCTCAAACCTTTTCATAGAATATACTGTAAAGTGAATTGACTGTATATTTATGGGCAAAATGCGGCAGCCAGTTGCGCATAGCAGCGTCCCCGCAAACAGTTGTGGATTGAAATGACCAGTTTTTTTTTGAGGGATTATTATATTTGGTGGGACCTAGGCCTTGGGTATCCTCCCGGTGTGAAAGCCTCTCTACATATATAATTTTATTGTCGTTATTGGGTGGCACGGGATGGCCGCTGTGTTTCACCCACAAAAAATACAGTCAATTCATTTTACAGTTATAGGAGTTGTCTGTGTTCCCTTCTTGCTGGTTGCTGTCTTATCAAGTTAATAATTCATATATATGAATAATAATCCTAGCAATTGATATAGTGCTTGATCACGTTGTTGAGAGACGCCTCAAAGCACTTCACAGGATACAGTGTAAAGTGGATTTCGTGGGTGAAATGCAGCAGCCAAATGTCCCACAGTGTCCCATAAACGGTCGTGGATTCAGTGGCTCATTTCTTTGAGGGAGGGATTATTAACCCCCACCCCAGAAAGCAATCTACCAATTGATTTAACAGCTGGATTCCTACTCACTGATAGGTAGACACCCAGGTAGCAAGCCCATGGGCATGGATCAACCTAATTTGTCCCATGTGGGCTTGCTACCTGGGCAGAGGCGTGTGTGTGGAGTAAGGAAACTTGCCCTGACCTGAATCAAACCTGAGATCCTCTCACCCACAAAATTCACAAGTCACTACACATTGCAGTATACTCTGTGAAGCACTTTTGAGGAAATTCAATGACGTGGTAAGGTGCTATATCATATGCTATATCAGATTATTATTATTGTTGTGCAACATTATAGCATGAATGCCATACACAGTAAAAGCCCGTTTATCCGGCACCCTCCGAGGGGTCGACTAATTGATTCTGCCAGATAATCGGACGGCAAGTTGCCGAAAATCCAACACAAAAAATTAATTTGTTTTGAAACATACCATATTAATAATACACTAAATAGTAACAAAATATTGTATGGATAGTTACCAATAAAGATTCCAGCACACTCGGTAAAAGGATCGATAAAAAAGCATTTTTTACCATTCGGTAAAGAAAACAAGTAGTAAGTTTAATAAGTGCGCATGCGCACACATTGCACACATACGCGAGCATACTTGCGATTGCTGGAATGGGGAATTGTCCCGGGATGGGGTCGAGCAATCCGGTTGATCAGGTCAACCGTATTTAGATCGGGATCGGGACTCAGTCAATGAGAATTTTCTCTTCTCTTACAGCAATGTCGAAATCAGCCGTAAAAATCTCTTCAGACCTTCTTACTAACCCTTTGTGTGAGCAAGATGCAATGTTCATGGAGACAGTGACTGCCCTAGACACGGCAATGCGAAGGATGGATTCCTTTAATCAAGAAAAGGTTTGTAGGCAAATTAACGTAATCTACAAAGAGTCCTGTAGCTCAGTGATTAGACCAATCCTGGGTTTGATTCCAGATTGAAAAGTTTCCTTACTCTATACACCGGATAATAATCCCTAAAAATAATAATAATTTGGTCACTCAATCCATGACTGTTTGTGGGGACACTGTTGTGCGCAATTGGCTGCCATGTTTCTCCCACACAATATGCAGTCAATTCACTTTTTACTATTCTGCTAAGCACTTAGAGATGTCTAGACTATGTGAAAAACGCAAGGATTGTTATTATCTCTGCCCACAATGCCAGTTTGGCTCAGTTGGTGCCCAACTCACTCTGCCCAAAAGCAACTTGGACTTATCCACCCTGGGTAGCGTCTCGGAGCACTGGACCACAAATTGAACTGTTCCTCCTCTCCTTGGGCTAAATTAGAGTTGTGAAGTCCTGTAGAGGAGAGCACACAGGCAGTGGGAAATCTTAAGCAAGTTCCCCTACTTCCAACACAAAAATTCTTTGTTTCTGTTGCAGGTGAATCAGGTTCAGAAAACGGTTATCGAGCCCTTGAAAAAGTAAGTTTGAGTCTGAAATCACTGAACATTGTGGCTTGAAACTAACAACAAAATGAGAAACACATAAAGACATTGGCTGCTAGTTACACCCCAGCCATTAGCAATATCATCTATCTGCTAAATAACAACAACAACAGATTGCATTTTTATAGCAAATCACAAAATACTACAGATGCTGGAAATCTGAAACAAAAGCAAGTTGCTTGGAAAACTCAGCAGGTCAGGCAGCACCAATGGAGAAAGGAAAGTGAGTCAACCTTTTGGGCCCACGATCCTTCGTCTCTGACGTTGACTCACTTTCCTTTCTCCACAGATGCTGCCTGACGTGCTGAGTTTTTCCATCAACTTCTGTTTTTTGTTTTGTATTTCTATCCCTTAAACATCCCTTAATTCTTCCGAATTGAGAGTTTATGATATTTTCCGCCATGGAAATATAAGGGAATCCTGAAGAGTATTGGTTAGAGCGCTCGCCTCGTAAGCTAGAGGACCTGGGTTCGATTCCCAGGTGAGGCAAAACCGTAGGCAATTTTTCTTATTCTACACACGTCTGACGTCTGTTTACTTAGCAGTAAGTATGATATGATCACTCAATACATGGCTGTTTATGAGGACGCTGCTGTGCGCAATTGGCTGCCGTGTTTCGCCCACAAAATATGCAGTCAATTCACGTTTTTTACAGCACATTCTGTGAAGCGCTTTGAGACGTCACAGTGAAGTGACGTCAGACAGTGCTGTATCCATTGCAAAGATTATTATTACCGTATATCTCCGCGTATAAGGCGCACCCGCGTATAAGGCGCAGCCTCCGTTTTTTTTGACCTTTTCTTGGTGAAAAAACAGAAGCATTTTCAATGATATTGCCGGCAGAAGGGAGGAGAGAGGTAGGTAGGGAGAGAGAGAGGCAGGCAGGCAGGGAGGGAGAGAGAGAGGCAGGGAGAGAGAGAGGCAGAGAGGCAGGCCGGCAGCCAGGGAGGGAGAGAGAGAGGGAGAGAGGCAGGCCGGCAGCCTAGGAGAGAGAGAGGGAGAGAGGCAGGCCGGCACGCAGGCAGGGAGGGAGGGAGGGAGAGCGGCAGGGAGGGAGGGAGGGAGGGAGGGAGAGGCAGGCAGGCAGGCAGGCAGGGAGAGAGAGCGGCAGGGAGTGAGGCAGGCAGACTGGGTTCAGCAGAAGGTAAGCACAGCACTGAAGTTCGCTGCTGCTGCCGCTGCCCGGGCGGCCGAGGCCGAAGCCCCGTCACCCGCTCCCCCCCAACCCCCGCCGGACACTGACCAAACCCCGGCTGACAGCGCGCCGGCCGCCCCTCCTGTTTACTGTATCTCCGAGGCTCAAAATTGCTTGTATCTGCGTATAGGGCGCACCCCCCACTTTCGAGATCTTCCGACCTGAAAAAAAGTGCCCCTTATACGCGGAGATATACGGTATTATTGTTCAGGAGGCCTTTTATAGGCAGATGTAGCAGTGGGGGATTAGAAGGTTTGAAATGCCATGTATTTGTGAGCAGAAAATGTGCAGAACCGTAGTGGGGAACCCCGCGGAGCGCCCCCTGACTTTATCTAAAAGTTAAATTGCAGTTTGCAACCGTTTTCAATCAATCTTGTGGCCCTTTAGCTCAGATTTAATAAGGTGTGAAATATGTCTACCATGGCTTGCCCTACTCCCGCGCTCGTGTTTTTTTGGTTTAATATATTATTGTCCTTGGACTGGTTCCATGTGGTCTTTGAGTGCAGAGAAATTAAAACCATTTCATCAGCTATTCCGGGGTCTCTCTCTCACCCTGTAAACTGTTGTGTGAATACTCTCCCGTCCTGTCCTGTCTCATCTCATTTTGTCCCACAGTCTTGTCACTTGTTTACCATGTTCCTGTGCCCCACCCTGCCTTTCCTTGCCGTGCCTCCGTCCCCACTGCTTGCTTTATGGGGTGCTAATATGCACTTTAAATATAGAAGCTCACAATGTATTAATTAGAGGGGGTGGATGTAACAGTCGTTCACAATGTGGCATACGTGTTTTGCTGCTCGGCTCCATGTGCATGTGTGCAGACCCCAGGGGTCAGTGGTTAGAGCGCTCGCCTCACAAGCGAGAAGACCCGGGTTCAATTCCCGCACGAGTCAGGTCAGGGCGAAACCTTACTCCTTTACCCTACATGCCTCCATTTGACAAGCAGTCAGTAGGAACCTAGTTGCTAGTCGATTGGCGGATCGCTTTTCCCAGAGGTAATAATCCCTCCCAACCCCAAAAAAAACAAATTATAATAATTTGGTCACTCAGTCCACAGTTGTTTGTGGGACACTGCTGTGCACAATTGGCTGCCGCGTTTCACCTAAAATATGTGCACAGTGAATCTACTTTACCACATTTCTGTGAGACATCTCAATGTGATAAGGCGCTATATCAAATATAAGGATTATTATTAAACTTATTATTATTATTATTCAGCTGCTGTTACTGTGGCTCCCACTGGGCAGTTTAAATCCCTTTAAACTGGCTTTATTGGCACTTCCTGGTGCCCGGGTAATGACGGAGTTGTGCTTTGGGATGCTGTGCATTGCTGAGCGCTGTTTAAATATCCGATGCCTCCTCTCGCTCTGTCAAAGTCTCTCTTTTCATTTGATCGTGAATTTATATCTTAAAACGGAAGGATTATTATTAGGCGTGTGTGGGTGTGGTGTGTGTGCGTGTGTGGAAAGTAAGGAAACTTGCCCAAGGTTTCGCCCTGACCTGACCTGGCTGGATTTGAACACAGGTCTCACGCTAAGGGATATGGGGATAAGGCGGGGCAGGTGGAGTTAGATTAGAAGATCAGCCATGATCTTATTGAATGGCGGGGCAGGCTGGAGGGGCTGAATGGCCTACTCTTGATCCTAATTCTTATGTTCTTATTTTATGATGTAGCAGGTGGTAAAGCGAGGAGTGAGCAACGCTCCACAAACATTTGGTTTAATTTGCCGTGCGATTCCCTCCAAGGTTCAGTAATGTTTTCCCGAGTCTCAACATGGCGGTGAAGCGGCGTGAGCAGGTTTTGCAGGACTACAAACGGCTGCAGTCCAAAGTGGAGAAGTACGAAGAGAAGGAGCGATCCGGTCCGGTCCTCGCCAAACTTCACCAGGTACAGCCAAACCTGTCCCTCGTCTCTCCACCCCCACCCCCACATACATCCACTTGCCTCCTTCTTCAACTGTGTCTTCAGTCGCCCTCCCACCCGTTATAAAACACACAGTCACTACACTTTACAGCGTATCACACTTTATAGTGCTTTGAGACATCTAGAAAGGCATGACTAGGCGATTATTAAATTATTATCAAATGCAATGATTATTACTATCATTATTATTACTATTATGACTAGTGTAGTGTAGACTAGTGTAGGCTAGACTAGTGGTTTGGATAGGGGTTTGGTTCACTAGCTTATTCTCTGGTGTTTGGTTCCAGGCCAGGGAGGACCTGAAACCCGTCCGCGAGGATTTCGAAGGTAAAAACCGCCAACTGCTGGAGGAAATGCCCAAGTTTTACCAGAGTCGTATTGATTATTTCCAGCCCAGCTTTGAAGCCCTGATCCGTGCCCAGGTAGGCAGATATCAGATTCCCTGTCTCCACACTTCCCTAACCCTCCCCTCCCCTCCCACCCCTTTGCCCCACCCCTCCCCCCAATAATTGGTCATTTAGTTCATCTCTCCTCGTCTTGTCCTCGTGGAGTCCTGTCAACTTTGGATCTGTCTCCCTCAGTCCCTTCGCCTCTCCCCTCCCTTTCTCCATCTTCAGGTTGTGCCTGAAGACCTTTCTCTTCGACAAACCGCGCTTACAATCACCCTTCTCCCTTCCGCCCTGGCTCAGACTCGAGCTCCGCTCGCCATTGTGAAGCGCTCTGAAACACCGCCTAGCGTGGAGGGAGGGAGGGAGGGAGGGAGGGAGGGAGGGAGGGAGCAATATAAATGTTGTTGTTGTGATGTTCTGTATCTTTTGGTTCGGAAATGGCAACGGAATTTTAAGAATCTGTCAAATTCTCAACGGTCTTAAATGCTAGGGAAATAATATACAGTCAATAAAGAGCACGTGTCAATAGGCTGTGACTCCAGCGAAACAATTAGCAATCTCTTGGTGTACTTGATAGAGCCCTTGTCTCGCAAACGAGAGGAACCGGGTTCGGTTCCCGAACAGAGCAAAACCTTAGGCAAGTTTCCTTACTCTACACATGTCCTCTGTTTATCCAGCAGTCAATAGGATCTCAGTTGTGAGTCGATAGGTCGATTGTCCCCCAAATAAAAATTGGTCACTCAATTCATGACGGTTTGTGGGACACTGCCATACGCAATTGGCTGCTGTGTTTTGCCCATCAAATGCAGTCACCACACTTAACAATGTATTCTGCGGAGCGCTTTGAGACGTCTCAATGACATGAGAATGTGCTGTATCAAATGCAAGCTGATTGAGGGGACAGAGGTTGGCCAGATGGGTGGACTAAACCATGGGCCATCAATAATAATTTGGTCATTTCAATCCATGACTGTTTGTGTGGACACTGCTGTGCGCAATTGGCTGCAGTGTTTCGCCCACAAATATAGTCAATTTACTTTAAAATATATTCTGTAAAGCGCTTTGAAGACGTGAAAAGTGCTATATCAAATGCAACAGTTAAGACCAAATTAAGACCAAATTTCCTGAAAGACTCCAGCTTGACTTCCTGAAACTTTTTACAAATGTCAGGGCTACCCTCTGTCTACAGAACGCAGCACCATAGAGGAACAGGACTATCCCACACACTGACCAAATAACCTTTAAATCTGATCTGAACTTCCCACCAGGATTGGAAACCAGTTGGGGCAACAAAGAAGAGGAATTTATTGAACTTGCTGCATGTGGGAATTTTTTTTTCTCTCTCTCTAATATCCTCATATGAATGGTCCATAATTTGCCATATTTCACCACAGCCAAACTGTGTGTCTCTCATAGTTTGTATTTGGTTGCATGTGTGTGCGTTTCTGTGTGTGTTTGTGTATGTGCATGTGCCTGTTTGTCGATGGATGAATCAGCAACTCCCTATTTCCCCCTTCCCTCCCCCCACCCACCCCCCCACCCCCGTCCTTAGCTCGGGTCTGAAACAGTAACTGTCCAGCGCCTTGGGACGTCCTCCTGACATGAAAGCCACTGTAATTTTGTTGTTGTTCTATGCGCATGTGTACTTTGTGTGTGGGTTCACCAGTCTATGCGTGGGTCTGTGTGCACGTTATGCTTCGTCTACAAGTGTGCAAATGTTTCCACAAGTGTGCACATCTGTGTGCACGTGTGCATTTGTGGCTTTGTGCGTGAGCCCATGTGGCTTTTTGTGCATCTAGGTATGCGCGCCTGCCTGTGTATAGTGCATTATCATCTGTGTGAGTTTGCACATATGTACTTTGTGTGTATGTATATGGCTGTGTGTTTGCGCATGTTTCCACATGTGGGTGTATGTCTCTGCGTGCACGCCTGTTTGTGCACAAGTCTGTCTGTGTGTTTGCCCATATGTGCGTGTGTGTGTGTGTGTGTGTGTGGGAGGGACAGAGGGAGGATTTGCCGGCAGGGTTAATGCGACGGAGCTGGTATTGTACTGTAAACATGTAAGCCCGTGCTTTGCTCTGGTTGCAGGTGATCTACTATTCGGAAATGTCCAAGATATTTGGGGACCTGACTGGACAGATTGATCAGCAAGTGACGGACGAGGACCGGGAAAAGGAGAACGAGGCCAAGCTGAGTGACCTGCGAGGGCTGTCTATTGTAGCAGATGACTGAGCTGAAATGTCAAATCCAATCAAACTAGGGTCTAATGGTGGTGGGTTGGGAGGGTTCAGGTAAGGGTGGGTGGGGGTGAGTGAGAATAGCCACCTTTGCTTAAATGTAACACTAATCTCCGAAACAACAAGACCTGGGCTTAACTAGTCACTGCTGCTTAAGTCTCTGTGGAGGGTGTCAATATTTACTTATCCCTCAGCTTAGCTCGAGACCTGTCGCATTCAGGAAATTCTTGCAAGAATTTAACAATATAAAACTGATCCGGGAGCTGGTGCTAACTAGATGGCATCTTGCATTACCAAGGCTTCCCTTCCCTATCCTGCGACTGGTGTGGGCGCTTAGTGGAGGTTGGTTCTCCCCTCCCCCCCACCCTCCCCATCTTTGCTCACAAAAATCTCTCTCTCTCTCTGGGTGGGAAGACCCTCTATTGGCCTCTGGTCTATTGGAGGACCTCTCCTTTTCCAGGGTTGGGAGGACCCCCACCATCTGTGGTCGGTGTCTCCAGCCTTCCTTCCTGTGGTGATGATAACAATCCTTGTGTTTGATGCATGTCTCAAAGCGACTTGTTATGAATGGCACACAATAACTGTTGTGGGCAATGTTTCCCCTTCCATCGAAACCAGGAGGGAGGGGGGGACTGGTGGTAACAGAGACAATTAAAATGTCTGGAAGTTTTTGGGGAAATGAGCTTTTAATGACCTTGCTTTGGGGAACTTTATTTCTGTGTAATGTTGGAAAACCTGGGCTCCTTTAGACAATCTACACAATGCAGTGTTCTGCTGACCCGTAACGTCTTTTTATTATAGGAAATCCAGATTCTCGTACCCAGAAGCATGTCACAGCACTCACTAACTAGATGTAATAAACAATAATAATTCTTGCATTTGATATATATATATATATATATATATAGAGCCTTATCACGTTGTTGAGACATCTCAAAGCGAATCACTGTAATGTGTTGTAAAGTGACTATTTTGGGTGGCGAAACACGGCAGCCAATTGCGCACAGCAGTGTCCCACAAGTAATCTTGGATTGAGTGACCAAATTTTTCTTTGCATTAAAAAAAGTCTCTTTAAAAACAACAGCTTTCAAAGCTGACATTAAGATTTGTTCCTAATTCTGTGCCATTCTAAGATGGATATTACTGATTGTGTAAAATGTTTGTGGCTTTTGGTGAATTATTATTGGGCCAAGGGACCTTTCCAGTCATTGTGCTGTTACCACAGTTCACAGGATCATGAGATTGGGTCAGGCCTTCAGTCTATCTGATCTCATTCCAGAAAAAATGGAGGGTGGTCCTAGCTGGACAAACAGTGGGAAAGCCTGGCTAGACAGTGATATCAATGGCCAAGCTATTGTGTGGGTTTAGCTGGTTAGACTAGAGCAGTTACCCCAACACACACACCCTCCTGGGCACCTCCACACACCAAGCCTTGACTCTTGCCAACCTGCGCCTAATACTCTCTGGAATTTGGTAAACGGGGCGTCCCTCCAGAGAGAGGGAGAGAGAGAGAGAGAGAGAGAGCTTCCATCCCAACAATCTATCTCTGGGATTTCCATGTGTAGGTGGGAGGCAGGGAATTCTCACCTTGGTTGGGAGGCTCTTTAGCAACGGTGACGGGTTTCCTTCTGTTTGTATCTGACTCCTGGTTGGCCAAAAAAAAATTACTCCAATCTATTGCCTGTCCTGTGTGTTCCTGGTCTAACAGTCCAACAGCTTGCTCTGCCCCATTCCTGTGTGCTGTGACTAGGCTGGTCGTTCGATGGCTGAAAAGGTTAAAATTCCAAGTCCCATCCCGATTCCTCGTCCGCTGCAAAGGTCTCGGTATCTTTGGGAAAACTGTCAAAGTTACTGGTATCAAATGGCCCACTGACCTGCAAGGAGAGAAGACATATTACAACAACGACAACTTGGATTTACTTAGCGCCCTCACTCCACGCTGGACGACATCTCAGAGCGCTACTCAATAATGGAGCCCGGAGCCGAGCCAAGGGGAGGGGGAAAAAGGTGACTGAAAGCGCGGTTGAAAAGAAAGGTCTGTAGCCGAGACCTGAAAGTAGGAAGAGAGGGGGCAAATCCTTGCGTCTGATACTGCCACCGCCTTATCACATCTTCAAGATGTCTCAAAGCGCTTCACAGGATACATTGTAAAGCGAGTTGAGTGTGATATTTTATGGGCGAAATGTGACAGCCAGTTGCGCACAGTAGTGTCCCACAAACAGCCGTGGATCGAGGGACCAAATTTGTTTTGGAAAACGATCCGCCAATTGACCAACAATATGTTCCGACTTACTGCAGAGGTGTGTGGAATATGAAAGCTTGCCTAGGGTTTCACCCTGACTGGGAATCGAACCCTGGTCCTCTGGCTTGCAAGGGAGGCGTGCACTTTAACCAGTCCATGGCAGGACAGTACATAATGGACACTTACAGCAGGGATGATTGGGGCAGTCAGGGTTGTGTTCTTCAGTCCTTCAAAGTTAAATCCTTCAAACCATCTGCAAGAGAGGTCAGTCAGGCAGACACACATCACACAGACCCATTCCCCAGCCTTGCCCTGAACCCACTCCACTTCCTCAAGCTCGTCAGATCCTAGGCAGCAAGCAGTCTGTGTTGAGTGCTGTAGCTCAGTGGTTCGAGTGCACATGAGAGCACCAGAGTTCGATTCCCGGTCAGGTCAGGTCAGGACAGGACAAAACCTTGAGCGAGTTTCCTTACTCCACACATATGCCCCTAGCAGTAAGCAGGAATCAGGTATTGGTCGATTGGCATATTCCCATAGGAATATGGGAATATCCCACCCCCCCCACAAAATTCAATCAATTCACGACTGTTTGTGGGACACAGCAGTATGCTGCCGCGTTTCACACACAAAATATACAGACACTATACTTTATATTCTGTGAAACACTTTGAGACGTCTCAATGATGCAATCAGACACTATCAAATGGAATGATTATTATTATTATTCCTCTTCAACTTTGTGTTTGGTCACCCTCCCCACCCTCCACCCTTCTACACAAGGCTCCCACAGACAGTCCCACGAATATCACTCACTTGTGTTTCTGGATGTCCTTCACTCCGTTCTTCTGGTTTCCGATTCGCTCGGAAGGGTTGTCCCTGTTCATGGTTGCAAACACAAAGATATTCTTATAACTGTGAGGTCTGACCTCTCTTTGTGGGGTCAGGGAATCCTCCCACTCAGCTCCGGTTGATCCTATATCCAAAGTACTAACTAATTGACTGACTGACCAACAGGGAGGGTGGTCCTAGCTGGACAAGCAGTGGGAAAGCCTGGCCAGACAGTGATATCAATGGCCAAGCTATTGTGTGGGTTTAGCTGGTTACCCCAACACACACTCTGGGCTCCCCCCCCCCCCCCAACACACACTCTGGGCTCCCCCCCCCCCCCCAACACACACTCTGGGCTCCCCCCCCCCTCCCCCAACACACACTCTGGGCTCCCCCCACCCCCCCCAACAAACACTCTGGGCTCTCCCCCCCCCCCCCCCCCCAACACACGCTCTGGGCTCCTCCCCCCCCCCCCCCCCCAACACACGCTCTGGGCTCCTCCCCCCCCCCCCCCCCCAACACACGCTCTGGGCTCCTCCCCCCCCCCAACAAACACTCTGGGCTCCCCCCCCACCCCAACACACACTCTGGGCTCCCCCCCAACAAACACTCTGGGCTTCCCCCCCCCCCAACACACACTCTGGGCTGCCCCCCGACCCAAGCCTTGGCTCTCGCCAATCTGCGCCCAATACTCTCCGAAATTAGGTAAACGGGGCGTCCAGAGAGAGAGAGAGAGAGAGCGCATTCCATCCCAACAATCTATCCCTGGGATTTCCATGTGTAGGTGGGAGGCAGGGAATTCTCAGTTGGGTTTGGAGATTCTTAAGCAATGGTGACAGGTTTCCTCGTGTGTGACTGACCTCTGCTGGTGACTTGTTTTAAGTGCTCTTGTACTAATCCTTGACGTTAATGCTGTGTACAACACACACAACACAACACTCACTCCACTTTATAGTATATTCCGTGAAGCACTTTGAGACTTCTCAATGATAAGGCGGGATAATAATAATAATTCCAATCCTTGAATTTGATATAGTGCTTTTCACATCTTCTAAACTTCTCAAAACGCTTCACAGAATATACTGTAAAGTGAATTGACTGTATATTTGTGGGCGAAACGCGGCAACCAATTGCTAGGGATGGAAAGGATCAAATCCTATTATTATCACTTCAACCAAATAACAAAGAACATTTACACAGAGCCTTTCACATTGGGAGGACATCCTAAGGCATTGGACAGTCAAGGATTTGGACCCGAGCTGGAGGTTGGGATCAAAGGGGAGGGTAGGGAGTGGCTGAAGGCTCGATCGACAAGAAGGGTCTTGAGACGGGTCTGTGGCAAACTAGATGGGCAGGGGTGGAACAGTACATGGCAGGGCAGGGGGTGGGAAGTGGGTTGGAAAGGGGGCATGGCCAGAAATTTTAGGGGCAAGATCTTGTTAAAGTTGACCCTCACTCACCTGCAAAGCCTTTTAATGAGGTGACCAGCGTTCTTGGTGATTTTCCTTGGGAACTCGATCATGTCAATCCCTCTCAGGATGATGTTGTAAGTGTTCATTGGATCCAAGCCTGAGAAAGGAGGACTGCACGCCAAAGGTCACAAATTGCTTTGGATAATATCAATGTTAATAATAATCCTTGCATTTGTTACAGCGCCCTATCACGTCTTCGAGGCGCCTCAAAGCGTTTACAGAATATACTGTAAAATGAATGGACTGTCTATTTCATAGAATCATAAAATCTTTCGGCACAAAAGGAGGCCATTCGGCCCATCGAGTCTGTCCGGCTCTTTGAAAAGAGCAATTTAATCCCACTCCCCAGCTCTCTCCCCATAACCTCGCAATAAATGTCCACCTCTCTTTTAAAAGTTGTATCGAATCAGCCTCCACCACTTTTTCAGGCAATGCATTCCAGATTCGAACAACTCGCTGAGTGAACAAATTTCTCCTCACCTCCCTTCTGCTTCTTTTAGAAACTATTCAAAATCGATGACCACTGACATACCCACTAGTGGAAACAGTTTTTCCCTGTTTACGCTGTTGAATCCCCTCTTGAACTTGAAAATCTCTGTTAGGTCTCCTCGTAACCTTCTCTAACAGTCAGAACAAACCTAGCCTCTCTCACCTTTCCTCATAACTGAAGTCCCTCATTCCTGGCACCATCCTGGTAAATCTCCTCTGCACCCTTTCCAATGCCTTAACATCCTTCCTAAAAAATTTTGAGGATGTATCTAGCAGGTTGGATTGGGGGGAACCAGTAGATGTGATATATTTAGATTTTAAGAATGCATTTGATAAAGTGCCATACAAGAGGCTATTGCACAAAGTCAAGGCCCGCGGGATTAAAGGGAACATATTAGCATGGATAGAAGAGTGGCTAATGGGTAGAAAACAGAGTAGGGATAAACGGGTCATTCTCAAATTGGCACTCCTAGTGGAGTGCCAAAAGGATCAGTGCTTGGGCCTCAGCTTTTCATAATTTACATCAATGATCTAGACAAGGACGTTGAATGTAAAGTGTCTAAATTCATAGATAACACTAAACAGAGCCAGCTGTGAGGATGATGAAAAAAAATTGCAACAGGCTCGGGGAGTGGACGAGTAGGTAGCAGATGGAATTTAATGTGGGGAAGTGTGAAATTATTCACTTAGGTAGCAAAAATAAAAAACAGATTATTTTCTAGATGGGGAGAGGTTAGATAGTGTTCGTGTACAGAGGGATTTGGGTGTCCTTGTACACCAGTCTCAAACGGTTAGTTTGCAGGTGCAGCAAGCAACTAAGAAGGCGAACGGCATGTTAGTGTTCATCGCAAAAGGTTTAGAGTATAAGAGTAGGGAAGTCTTACTACAACTATATTGGGCCCTGGTGAGACCGCACCTAGAGTATTGTGTGCAGGTTTGCTCTCCTTACTTAATAAAGGACATACTTGCCTTAGAGGGGGGGCAGCGTAGATTCACTAGGTTAGTTCCTGGGATGAGGGGACTGACCTATGAGAATAGGTTGAAGACACTAGAGCTGTATTCTCTAGAGTACAGAAGAATTAGGGGAGATCTTATTGAAACATATAAGATTCTTAAAGGGGTGGTGGAATTCACTACCCCAGAAGTCTGAGATTGATAGATTTTTTAAATAAAATAGAGGAATTAGGGGATATGGGGATAGGGCATGTAATTAGAGTTAGGTCAGAAGATCAGCCATGATCTTATCAAATGGTGAGGCAGGCTCGAGGGGCCGAATGGCCTACTCCTGCTCCTAATTCTTATGTTCTTATGTTCTAAAGTGTGGTGACCAGAATTGAACACAGTACTCTAGCTGATGCCTAACCAAAGTTTTATAGAGGTTAGTCAGAACTTCCTGACTTTTGTACTCTATGCCCCTATTTATAAAGCCGAGTATCCCGTATGCTTTTTTAAAAGTCTTGTCAACCTATCCTGCCACCTTCAAAGATTCACTTACACAAACCCCCAGGTCTCTCTGTTCCTTCATACCCCTTAAAATTGTACTATCTAGCCTATATTGCCTCTCCTCATTCCTCCTCCCAAAATACATCACCTCACAATTCTCCACATTAAACTTCATCTGCCATATGTCTGCCCATTTTACCATTCTGTCTATATCTTCTTGCAGATGGCTGCTGTCCTCCTCACTATTTACTATTTTTCCTAACTTTGTATCATCTCCAAACTTGGAAATGCTACTCCCTATACCCAAGTCCAGATCATTAATATAAATTTGTGGGAGAAACACAGTGCAATGTCCCCACAAACAGCCTTGGATTGAAATGACTATTATTGTTTTTTTTAAGGGGTCATTGTTGAGCGTATGTGTGGAGTAATGAAACTTGCCCAAGGCTGCTGCGAATCGAACCCAGGTCCTCTTTGCAAGACGAATGCTCTTACCATTGAGCTACAGAACTCCATGATGGGCTCAATGACCTGTGTGTATTTTGTGGATGAAACGCGGCAGCCAATTGTGTACAGCAGGGTCCCACAAACAGTCGTGGGATTTAGTGACCAAGTTTATTTTTAAGAGGGTTTATTACCTCCCGGGAAAGCGATCCGCCGATCAACTCACAAGCGGGTTCCTACTTTCTGCTGGATAAATAGAGGTGTGTATGTTTGTGTGTATGTGTGGAGTAAGAAAACTTGCCTAAGGTTTCGCCCTGACCTCACGGGAATCGAACCCAGGTCCTCTCACTTGCGAGGTGAGATTTTTAAGGTGGAGGGGTTGTGAGTCAAGGGTTGGGGACGAGGGGTGGGGAGTGTGAGGGTGGTGGGGGCGTGTGGCCTGGATTCCCTGCTTCGATGCTGTGTCAGGCAAAGGCGGCTGGGACTCTGGAGTTGGGGAATAGTCTCTTACCTGCCAATGAGGAGTTCATACATAAGGATTCCCAGTGACCAGTAATCTGCAGACACATCGTGACCTTTATTCAGGATGATTTCTGGAGCCACATATTCTGGGGTCCCACAGAAAGTCCAGGTTTTCTTCCCGAATCCAATCTTTTTGGCAAAACCGAAATCTACCTATGGAACAAGAAACATCAACCCAGAATCTCTGGCAAACTCCCCATCTATTTTTTTCTTTGCTAGGCCGGGTGTCTGTCTGACACTGACGGAAACCCACCACCTTTGCTTAACTATCTCCAAACCCAACTCAGAATTCCATGCCGCCCACCTACACGTATCTCCCCAGAGATAGATTGTTGGGATGGAATGCGCTTTCTCTCTTGAGTGAGTGACCAAATATATATGATAATAATCCTTGCACTTGATATAGCGCTTTTCACGTCTGCTGGATGTCTCAAAGCGCTTCACAGAATATACTGTAAAGTGACTTGACTGTATAACTGTGGGCAAAACGCAGCAGCCATTGCGCGTGACAGCATCCCAGAAACAGTCATAATGAAATGACCAATCAGGTTCCTACTTACGGCTGGGTAAACAGAGGTGTGTGTGTGTGTGTGTGTGTGGAATAAGGAAACTTGCCTAAGGTTTCGTCCTGACCCACCATGGGAATCGAACCTAGGTCCTCTCGCGTACGCGGCGAGCGCTCTAACCACTGAGCTACAGGTCTGCTCCTGTTTTACAAAGGCCCAGAGTGCAGGATGGGCAGAGCTGAGCTTACCAGCTTAGCGTAGCCGTTGTGATCTAGGATAATGTTCTCAGGCTTCAGGTCCCTGTAAATCACCGCTTTATGGCGCAGATAGGCAAAGGCCTCGACCACACAGGCAGTGTAGAAGCGGGTGGTGGCTTCATCGAAACATTCTCTGCAAAACATCAATGCAGCCAGTCAGTCCATCCCAGCCCCTGACACGTCTCTCATACCACACAGAAGGAGGCCATCATGGAGTGCTGTAGCTCAGTGGTTAGGCACTCGCTTTGCAAACAAGAGGACCTAGGTTTGATTCTTTGCCAGGAAGTTTCTTTACTCCACACTCTTGACAATGATTCCTCAAAAAAAATCAAAAATGAATTGGTCACTTGGATCCATTGACTGCTTGTTTGTGGGGGACGCTGCTGCTGTGCGCAATTGGCTGCTGTGTTTCGCTCCCACAAATATATAGTCAATTCACTTTACAGTATATTCTGTGATGAGCTTTGAGACGTCTAGAAGACGTGAAAAGCGCTGTAACAAACTCAAGGATCATTATTAGCATTTCTGTGCTGCCAACTAGCTCCCACTCCCGCCTTTCATACCCCAACTATCCCATACTCCCCCCGCTTACCCCAACTAGACCCCACTCCCCCCTCTCTTAGCCCAACTACCCCCCAACTCCCCTATCCAATGATACTAAGGGATTCCCCATTACTCACCTGTCTCGCAGCAGAGTCCAAAGTTCTCCCCCAAGACAGACCTCCATCAACATGTACAAGTACTGACTATCCTGAAAGGTCCTGTACAGTCTGAGATCAGAAAGACATTCAGTCACACCCACACAGAGCACTCACCTGACAAAAAAACTGTCCCTTTATCTGACATCCCACAAAATAAAGTAACTTTACACTGAGAAGTGCTTTGAGACGTCTCAACCACGTCGATAACAAAAGTCAGAAAGTTCACTCAGGTCCCTTTTTTCACTCAGCGAGTTGTTGGAATTTGGAATGCATTGCCTGAAAAGGTGGTGGAGGCCGATCTGATAACAACTTTTAAAAGAGAGGCAGACATTTATTTGGGGAGAATGGGTTTGCGAGGTTATGGGGAGAGAGCTGGGGAGTGGGATTGAGTTGCACTGTTCAAAGAGCCGGCACAGACTCGATGGGCCAAATGGCCTCCTTTTGTGCCGTAAGATTCTATGATTCTATGATATAATCAGGGGCGGGGGTGGGGCACGAGGGGAGGCAGAGTGGGTAGAAGGTGGGGAGGGAGGCGGGGGTAGGGGATGGAGCAGTACCTGACTATAAAGCCACTGTGGGCTTCCTGCATGATCAGCTTCTCCGAGCGGATGTGCTCCTGTTGGTGAGTATCCACAATGTGACGTTTCCTCAAGATCTTCATTGCGAAGGTCCTGCTCTCCTCACCTCTCAGCTGCACCTGGTGTAGACAACAACATCAACAACAATATAATCTGGTAAATGGTCATCGACCTGAAACATTCCTTTCTCTCCCTCTCTCTCTCTCTCTCTCTCCATAGATGCTACCTGACCTGCTGAGTGAGTGTTCTCAGCCGTATCTCTTTTTATTTCAGATTTCCTGCTGCTGCCATTATTTTGGATTCCATTACAATATTAGTCGGGACTCCTCAAAGCGCGTCCCATGGTCTCTACTGTGGGGAGAGTGGACTGTGTATATTTTGTGGGTGAAACACAGCAGCCAATTGCACACAGCAGTGTCCCCACAAACAGTCATGGATTAAAGTGACCAAATTATTATTATTATTTATTTCTGGGGTGAGGGATTAGCCCGCGGAAAGCAATCTGCCAATCGACACAACCGGGTTCCTATTGACTGCTGGGTAAACAGAGGGTGTGAGTGGGTGTGTATATGGGTTGTGTGTGTGTGGAGTAAGGAAACTTGCCTGAGGTTTTGCCCTGCCCACCCACCCGGGAATCATCCAGGGTTATCTTGCTTGAGAGGCGAGCGCTGTAACTAAAGGCCCCCCACTAATCGTGGCCTGTGTGGAGACAGATAGTCTTGAGAGAAATTTACTTTAATACAACACAGAACAGAGTAGAGGGACCCCACACCCCCAGTTTACCAGCTCAACTCGGCCAAAACCCCCAACTCCTAGAGTATTGATGATTTTGAAGTCCTTCTGATCAAGGCCAGCAAAGAACTCAGTTTCCGCCTGAAATCTGAAACATTCAGAGAAAAAACACAGTTAAAGTAACGATTATTACAATAATAATAATCCTTGAGTTTCAGATGAAGATCTGTAGCTCAGTGTAGAGCACACACCTCACAAATGAGGAACCTGGGTTCGATTCCCAGGACAGTTGGGCAAGTTTCCTTACTGCATACACACACACACATACACGACTGATAATAATCCCTCGAGAAAAAAAACATTTTCAATCCACGACTGTTTGTGGGGACGCTGTGAGTTATGTACAGTCAATTCGCTTGACAGCACATTCTGTGAAGCGGTTTCAGACGACTAGAAGACCTGAAAACTATGTCACATGCAAGGATTATTATTATTATACAGTGCCCCATCACATTGTTAAGATGTCTCAAAACGCTTGGCGGAACAGCCTGGCACAGAATCCGACTGGAGACCCTCACACGGGGTGGGCTCGACTCCCACATTCCGTTGCCAGGCGTGGCACCTTAGGGGCAGTTCAACTCCAAGGAGACCCAGCTCCTCCTGCCTCCAGCCCTCCACCCCAACCCTAGCCCCTACCCACCCCCAGCTCCCCCACCCCCAACCCCAGCCCCCACCCACCCACTCCCAATCCCCAGCCACCCAACCTCCACCCACCCACTCCCAGACCCAGTTCCCAGCCACCCACCCCCAGTCCCCAGCCACCCACCCCCAGCCCCCAGTCACCCACCCCCAGCCCCCAGTCACCCACCCCCAGCCCCCAGTGACCCACTCCCACCCCGAAACCCCAACAAGGAGGATAAACATTACATAGAGTGAGTGGAGGGAAAAGAGAAACTCACTTTGCCTGTAGCTCAGCGCTCTCAAACTCTTTACTGGACACATCACCCAGTCCTCCAATCAGCTGACGGAAAGACCTACAAAGAAAAAAGACACGTACAGTCTGAGGGACCACTATAGAGTCCTGTAGCTCAGGGGTTAGATCCCTCGCCTCCCTAGCCACAGGCCTGTAGCTCAGAGATTAGATCCCTCGCCTCCCTAGCCACAGGCCTGTAGCTCAGGGGTTAGAGTCATCGTCCTGCAAGTGTGAGGATCCGAGTCAAGGCGAAACCTTAGGCAAGTTTCCTTACTCTGTTTAGTCAGCAAGTCATCAAGTAGGAACCTGATTGTTAGTAGATTGGCGAATCGCTTTCTTAGGGTAATAATCCCTTCAAAAAATAATAATAATACTAATAATAATTTTGTCACTCAATGACTTATGAGGAAAGTAGAAGCCTATGGCATTAAAGGGATTACAGTGGCAGTATGGATCCAGACCTGGCTGGGAGACAGAAAGCTGCGGTGAACGGCTGTTTTTCTGACTGGAGGGAAGTGTGCAGTGGCGTCCCCCAGCGATTGGTTTTGGGACCACTGCTCTTATTAATGTATATCAATGATCTGGACTTGGGTATAGGGAGCACCATTTCCAAGTTTGCAGATCACACAAAATTTGAAAACATAGTAAATAGTGGAGGAGGATAGCAGCCATCTGCAAGAAGATATAGCCCGAATGGTAAAATGGGCAGACATGTGGCAGATGAAAATTTAATGCAGAGAAATGTGAGATGATGAATTTTGGGAGGAGAAATAAGAGGAGGCAATATAAGCTAGATAGTACGATTTTAAGTGGGCGTGAAGGAACAGAGAAACCTGGAGGTTTGTATAAGTGATTTTTTGAAGGTGGCAGGACAGGTAGACAGAGCTGTTAAAAAAGCATATGGGATACTAGGCTTTATAAATAGGGGCATAGAGTACAAAAGTCAGGAAGTTCTGACTAACCTCTATAAAACTTTGGTTAGGCATCAGCTAGAGTACTGTGTTCAATTCCGGTCACCACACTTTAGGAAGGATGTTAAGACATTGGAAAGGGTGCAGAGAAGATTTACCAGGATGGTACCAGGAATGAGGGATTTCAGGCTAGAATCATAGAATCATAGAATTTTACGGCACAAAAGGAGGCCATTCGGCCCATCTAGTCTGTGCCGGCTCTTTGAAAAGAGCGATTCAATCCCATTGCCCTGCCCGCTCCCCATAGCCTAATAGACCCGTTCTCCCTAAATAAAGATCTAATTCCCTTTTAAAAGTTGTTATCGAATCAGCCTCCACCACCTTTTCAGGCAATGCATTCCAGATTCGAACAACTCGCTGAGTGAAAAAAATTCTCCTCAGCTCCCCTCTACTGCGCCTTGAAACTATTTTAAATCTGTGACCACGAGTCACAGATTCACCCACGAGTGGAAATAGTTTTTCTCTATTTGCCCTGTCGAAACCCCTCATGATCTTATAAACCTCTATTAGGTCTCCCCTCAATCTTCTCTGCTCCAGAGAGAATAACCCTAGCCTATCTAGCCTCTCCTCATAGCTGAAGTCCCTCAATCCTGGCACCATCCTAGTAAATCTTCGTTGTACCCTTTCCAATGCCTTCACATCCTTTCTGTAGTGTGGTGACCAGAATTGAACACAGTATTCCAGCTGAGGCCTCACCAAAGTCCTATAGAGGTTAGTCAGCACTTCCTGACTTTTGTACTCTATACCCCTATTTATAAAGCCTAGTATCCCATATGCCTTCTTAACAGCCTTGTCTACCCGTCCTGCCACCTTCAACGAGTCACTAACACAAATCCCCAGGTCTCTCTGTTCCTTCACACCATTTAAAATTGTACTATCTAGCCTATATTGCCTCCCTTCATTTCTTCTCCCAAAATGCATCACCTCACACTTCTCTGCATTAAACTTCATCTGCCATGTGTCTACCCACTTTACCAATTTGTCTATATCCTCTTGCAGATGGCTACTATCCTCCTCACTGTTTACTATTCTCCCTAACTTAGTGTCATCTGCAAACTTGGAAACTGTACTCCGTACACCCAAGTCCAGATCATTGATGTAGATTACAAACAGCAATGGTCCCAAAACTGATCCCTGTGGCACACCACTGCTCACTTCCCTCCAATCTGAAAAACAGCCGCTCACTACAACTCTCTGCTTTCTGTCTCGCAGCCAGTTGTGGATCCACGCTGCCACTGTCCCTTTTACGCCATGGGCCTTTAATTTCATAATAAGTCTCTCATGTGGCACTTTGTCAAATGCCTTTTGAAAGTCCATGTAAACTACATCAACTGCACTACCATTATCCACCCATTCCGTTACCTCATCAAAAAATTCTATCAGATTTGTAAGGCAAGATTTGCCTTTAACAAATCCATGTTGACTGTCCTTTATTAGCCTATATCTTTCTAAGTGAAGATCTACCTTGTCCCTGATTATGGACTCTAGAAGTTTGCCCACTACCGATGTTAGACTGACTGGTCTGTAGTTACCAGGCTTGTCCTTCTGCCCCTTTTTATACAAGGGAGTAACATTAGCTATCCTCCAGTCCTCTGGCACGACCCCTGTGTCCAAGGAAGATTGAAAGATCGTGGCCAGAGTCCCTGCTATTTGCTCCCGTGCCTCACTTAGTAACCTAGGGTGCATCCCATCCGGACCAGGTGACTTATCCACCTTGAGCGACGTCAACCTTTTTAGCACTTCCTCTCTGGTTATAATTATTCTATCCATTTCTCCTACCCTCTCCTCTAATACCATGGCATTGGCTGTATCATTTTCTTTTGTGAAGACAGAGGCGAAGTACTCATTCAGTACATCAGCCATGCCCTCTGCCTCCACAATGAGATTTCCTCCTAGGTCCCTAATTGGCCCCACCCTCTCCTTGACCAACCTTTTACTCTTAATATGTTGGTAAAAAACCTTAGGGTTCCCCTTAATCTTACTCGCTAATTGTTTTTCATGCAGTCTCTTTGCCCCTCTAACTTCCTTTTTTAGTTCTATCCTACACTTCCTATATTCTGCTTTGTTCCCTTCTGAATTTTGAGCCTGACACTTATCATAAGCCTCTTTTTTTTGTTTGATTTTGGCCCCGATTTCCTTAGTCATCCAGGGAGGTTTGGATGCCTTACATTTCACCTTTGTGGGGATGCTTTTGACCTGTGCCTGAACTATCTCCTCTTTGAACGCTGCCCACTGCTCGTTAGTTGTCTTACCTGCCAATTTTTCTTTCCAATCCACCTTGGCTAGGTCCCACCTCAACTCATTGAAATTAGCCCTTTTCCAGTTGAGTGTCCTCACCTGTGATCGTTCCTTATCCCTTTCCATAATTATTCTGAATCTAACGATATTGTGGTCACTATTCCCTAGATGCTCACCTACAGAAACCTGTTGAACTTGCCCTACCTCATTTCCCAAAACTAGATCCAGCAATGCTTCTTTCCTCGTTGGACTGGAAACATACTGATCAAGAAAGTTGTCCTGCACACACTTCAGGAATTCTTCTCCCTCCTTGCCCTTTACTCTACTATTCTGCCAGTCTATGTTGGGATAGTTGAAGTCACCCATTATCACTACTCTATTAGCTCTGCATTTCTCCGTGATACGCTTGCAGATCTGCTTGTCTATCTCCTCCCCACTATTTGGTGGTCTATAGTATACCCCTAACAGTGTAACTGCACCTTTTTTATTCCTCAATTCTAACCAGATAGATTCGGTTTTTAGTCCTTCTTCCACCTCGTTCCTTTCTAAGGCAGTCACTGAGTCCTTAACTAAAATTGCCACCCCGCCCCCTTTTCTCCCTTCTCTATCCCTCCTGAATACATTATAACCAGGAATGTTCAACTCCCATTCCTGCCCATGCTGGAGCCAAGTCTCTGTTACTGCTATAACATCATATCGCCTCGCAGCAACCTGAGCCTGCAGCTCACCAATTTTATTTCTCAAACTTCGTGCATTTACATACATGCACTCTAAGGCACAAATTACTTCCTCTGCATTTTTCTCCCGTCTTCCCTTTACCCCTGTCCTCCTTATTACCCCTCCCGTATTTGAACTACTGATCAGTTTCCCACCCTCACCCCCCGGGATTAGTTTAAAGCCCCCCCCACAAAACTCGACAACCTCCCTGCAAGGAGCTTGGTGCCAGCCCTGTTCAGGTGTAACCCATCCATTTTGTACAGGTTCCACCTACCCCAGAATTGGTCCCAATGGTCTAGGAACCAGAAACCCTCCTTCCTACACCACTTCTCCAGCCATGCATTGATGTGCCTTATTCTAGCATTCTGGAACTGGCTTGCTCGAGGCACTGGAAGCAACCCAGAGATCACCACTCTCGAAGTTCCACTTTTCAGTTTACTCCCTAGTCTCTGGTACTCTCCCTGGAGCATCTCAGGTCTTTTCCTCTCAACTTCATGGGTCCCAACATGGACCACCACAAGTGGATTTTCCCCTTCCCCTTGCAGAATTTCCTGGACCCGCTCAGTCAAGTCTTCAACCCTGGCACCTGGTAGGCAACACACCTTCCGAGATTCGCGTTTCCGTTCACAAAAACGAGAGGCTAAGTTTATTCTCATTGGAACAGAGAAGATTACGAGGAGACCTAATAGAGGTTTTTAAGATCATGAGGGGATTCAACAGAGTAAACAGGGAAAATCTGTTTCCACTGGTGGGTGTATCAGTGACAGAGGTCACAGATTAAAATAGCTTCAAAAAGAAGCAGAGGCGAGGTGAGGAGAAATATTTTCACTTACTAGAATCTGGAATGCTTTACCTGAAAAGGTGGTGGAGGCCGATTCGATAAGAATTTTTAAAAGAGAGGTAGATATTTATTTAGGGAGGATGAATTTCCACGGTTATGGGCAGAGAGCTGGGGAGTGGGATTAAATTGCACTTTTCAAAGAGCCGGCACAGAATCGATGGGCCGAATGGCCTTCTTTTGTACCGTAAGATTCTGTGATTCTATGATTCAATCCACCACTGTTTGTGGGATTCGTCAACAAATTGTACAGATAATTTACTTTACAGTGCATCCCCTGAAGTGGTTGGAGACATCTTGATGCTGTATCAAATGCAAAAATTATTATTAATATTATTATGTTACTGCCCCAATCATGGTCAGAAGGACTCACTCTCTATCGATCACCAGGCATGTGACATCCTCAGCTGCGATAACATTAGTTGTCCTCACATCTTCTCTGGAAGAGAAAAGTAATTGGTTTTGCTGCTCCAATCATTGGATAGAATGGTATTCTATTGATAGAATGGTATTGAGTAGCAAACTCCGCTCCCTTATACACAGGCTCGGATTAACATCTAATCTGAAGGACAATGTCTCTGACAATGCAAAGACTCCCCTCCCTCACTCAACACTGCACTGGTTTGAGGAGCCCAGACTGTGTGTTGGGGTGGAGGGGGGAGCCCAGACTGTGTGTGGGGGGGGAGCCCAGAGTATGTGTTGGGTGGGGGGCCCAGAGTGTGTGTTGGGGGAGAAGCCGCAGAGTGTGTGTTCCCTTGTAAAAAAGTACCATGGTAACGGTGGTAGTCATGGTACTACCACCATTTCCATGGTACTTTTTTTTACAAGGGTTGGGTGGGGGGGGAGCCCAGAGTGTGTGTTGGGGGGGGGGGGGGGGAGGGAGCCCAGAGTGTATATTTGGGTGGGGGGGAGCCCAGAGTGTGTGTTGGGGTAACTGCTGGAGTCTAACCAGCTAAACCCCCACAATAGCTTGCCCATTGATATCACTGTCTGTCCAGGCTTTCCCACTGCTTGTCCAGCTAGGACCACCCTCCCCATTAGGGCTATGGTTTCCTTTCACGTCAGGAGGATGTCCCAAGGTGCTAGACAGTCAGTGTTTCAGACCTGAGCTGGGGTCAGGGACAGGGAGGGTGGACAATAACATGCATTTATATAGAGCCCGGCACACAGGATAGTGTCCCAGACTTTTTAGCAGTGCCAGAGCTCGATACTGAGGACGGAAGGTAACCGTACGACCTGAAGATGGGGAAGGAGGCACTGACAGAGTGGTACAGAGTTTTGGGGCGTAGTGGCTACAAATGCAGGCACTGATGGTGGAAAACAGGGCTTGGGGCATAAGCAGGAACTGAGCAGGAAGAGTCCCTGTCCCTCGGCTTTTTCCAAGAACATTCCATTGAACATAAGAACATAAGAATTAGGAGCAGGAGTAGGCCATTCAGCCCCTCGAGCCTCCATGCCATTCAATAAGATCATGGCTGATCTATTCAAACTCCACCTGCCCCAAACCTTATCCCCATATCCCTTAATCCCTTTATCCACAAGAAATCTATCAATCTCAGTTGGTAGAAGGAGTGGTTAGTTTGATGTCCCTAGCAGCAATAACACACCCCTGCAGGGCCTTCTCTCCGAACCAGTCTCCACGGGACAGAACGCTGAGAAAGATGGGCTCTTCATTACCAGGATCCTGGCGTGTCACAGTCACCTGTGGGAACAAAGCAAACACTCACAAATATCCTAGTGTCCTGTCGCTCAATGGTTAGAGCGCTCACCTCGCAAGTAAGAGGACTTGGATTCGATTCCCCGATAGTGTGAAATATTGGGCAAGTTTCCTTACTCCTCACACACACACACCTCTGTTTACCTAGCAAATTAAGAACCTGGTTGTTAGTCGATGGGCGGATTGTTTCCAGAGATAATAATCTTTACAAAAGAATAATAATAATTTGGTCACTCACTACAAGACTGAGGCTGCTGTTAGCAATTGGCTGCGCATTTTTCCCACATGCAGACGGTCGATTCACTCGACAGTAAATTTTGTGAAGCGTTTTGAGACGTCTCAAAGACGTGATAAGGCGCTATATCGAATGCAAGGGTTATTATTAGCATTATTCCAGCAGTTACCCAAACACACACTCTCACACACATATACATACACACAAACACACACATGCGGAAGATATCCATACTCACTCTGCCTTTACTGATGATGAAGAAAGTGTCTCCGTGGGCTCCTTGCCTGATTATGTATTCACTGTTCTCATAATGAGTCTGGGAAACCAATAAAAAAGGCACAGTGGTCAGTCACGATTATTTGTTAAGTCAGTGTAGATCTTCCCACTCTCTACACTCTGCGGGCTCCACCGTGCTCTACATCTCCTGCCCAACCCACCCCACCATCGACCTTCGGCCTCTTTGCCCCCTCACCCCACCCTTTGGAACCCCTTCACCACAGTCCCTTCACCTCCCTCTGTCCCTTGCCTTCTTCAAGGTCCATCTCAAGTCACCTCTTTTTGACCATGCCTTCAGTCACCCTCCTAACCTCCACCCTCCTTGCCTTCCATGCCTCCTCATCCCAATCCCCTGCATAGGTCCAAAACCTGATGTATCCTCCCAACACAAAAAGGCACTTTGTAAATGTAATGTATTACTGTTGATGGTGGTTGGATAGAGTGGGGTGGAGAAGGTGTGTGTGAGTCCATTACCTCCTCCAGCACATCTGCTAGTTTGCTGATGACTTCCTCCTGTAGATCGTGGAGTGAGGGGACACTGGAGACAGAATGGGAGGGATTGGGGAGAAAGAAGTGGTATTGGAAGAGAAAGACAAGACATATGCCACCTCTATGACCCTGACTGATAGACATATTAGGCGATAAGCACTGTTACAACCCACGGAGACGAGCTGGTGGTCATGTCACACTCATAATCTACATTTGTTCCATTAACAGTGAATATCGCCAACCCTAATGGATAGGGTGGTCCTAGCTGGACAAGCTGCAGGAAAGCTTGGCCAGACAGTTTATCAATGGCCAAACTATGGGGGTTTAAATGATTAGACCGGTTAGCGGTTACCCCAACACACACTCTGGGCTCCCCCCCATTATGCCCTTGTCCGTTGCTGTCAAGCGCTCTGGGACGCAACTCTGCACACGGGGTGCCTCACGTTGTTGTTGAATTGGCTTGTGTCTAATTTGGCACTTGATGCCTCACACACTCACCTCCTCAGGAACTGCATGTACTCGGTGTGTTTGATCAGCCCGGTTCTCATCATGATGACCTGGAAACATTGTCGGTCAATAGCCCAGAGCTTGGCATTACTGAGAGCTGCAACACACACCAACACCAACAACATCATCACATCACTGTACAGTGACACAGCGACCACCTCTCACGTCGGGAAGATGTCCCAAGGCGTCGCATGGGCAGTCAGGGATTTGGGCCCAAGCTGGAGGTTGCGATCAGGAGGGGGTGGAGGGCGGGTGGTGAGGGTAGGAGGATAACCGAAGGCAGTGGAAGAGGAGGGTCTTGAGACGCGCCTTGAGGGAGGGGGCAATGTGAAGGGAGTGTGGAATGGGGATTCAAAGGGAGGCTGAATGTCCGAGTACCCATGGCTGGACGGGCCAGGCAGAGGATGTGCAACAATAATTATATTTTTGGAAGCATTATTACCCCCAGAAAGCGATCCGCCAATCGACTATGAAACAGGTTCCTGTTTATAATAATCTTTGCATTTGATTTCATGTCTCAGAATATACTGCAAAGTGAATTGATTGTATATATAAGGGTGAAACATGGCAGCCATTATGCACAGATCCCACAAACAATGGTGGACTGAAATGACCACTTCTATTGGTATTTTTGAGGGATTATTATCATGCATGTGGAGTAACGAGACTTGCCGGAGGTTTCACCCTGGCCTGGAATGGAACCCAGGTCTCTCACTTGTAAGGCAAGTGCTCTAATCAGTAACCTGTAGAACTCAACAAACAGAGGTATGTGGGCGGTGTAAGGAAATTTGCCCAATTTGGGGAATCAAACCCAGTTCCTCATGTTTGCGAGGCAAGTACTACAGGACATTAGACACTACAGGAGTATTATTACTCTGAGCCACAGAGTGGGACAGTTGGACTGGAGGTGTTATTAACAACAACAACTTACATTTATCTCACAGCGCTAACCTTTAATGGTGGCTGTGCGGGTGCAGTTGTAGAGGATAGCGAGCTCCCCAAACACCTTCCCTGGCCCTATTGTACACAGCTTCACACTCCCCTTTGTCACCTCCACCTTCCCCTCTGAGAGAGAGAATGAAAGTGAGAGAGAAAGAACAACAACCACAAAATTACACTTGTATAGCGCCTTTCACATCAGGAGGACGTCCCAAGGAGCTAGAAAGCGTGGGAGAGAGACACGTCACTGGAGTCTCCATCACAGTGTGTGTGTGTCTGTGTAATGTAAAGCCACCCACCCACCCATCCACGCATCCATCCACCCAGCCAGCCAGCCAGTCAGTTAGCCAGCCTGCCTGCCTGCCTCCCTCCCTCCCTCCCTCCCTCCCTCAGCCCACTCGAAGAGGAGTGATCTGAGGAGGGGAATCGGAGGAGGGATTATGGAGAGAGAGTTCCAAAGTTTGGGGATGTAGTGGTTGAAAGCGCAGCCACTGATGGTGGAGTGGAGGGGTCGAGGGGCAAGGAGGAGGCCGGAGCCAGCGGAGCAGAGGCATCAGGTAGTGGAGCTACAATGGCTTTGTTGTGCCTTGTGAAGAGACAGCCATTCCCTGGAGCTGTCATCAGCAGCTGTTGTCAGGGTTGATCCAAAACAACAGCCCAGGTGCCGCTGACAGTATTGCCTTAGTCACAAAATTCCTGTTGCTCACACTACACAGAACCGTGTATGTAGAGTTGAGGAAACCTGCCTAAAGTTCCTCCCTGCACGGAATTTGAACCCCCAGGTCCTCTGGCTTGAAAGGTGAATGCTCCAACCACTGAGTTACAGGACTCCACAAGCCACAATTCGATCTGAAGTGAGGGCACAGATCAGCCATGATTTAGTCAGCATGGCGGAACAGGATGAAAGGGCTGAATGGCCTCCTCATGTTCCTATGTTCCTACTGGACCTCAGAGGAATGGTGCTGTGAGTTGTTCAGTGGTGAGCAGGTCGGGATGGGAGGGAAGGTGGGCGGGGTGAACCACAACAAATGACACTTGAATATCGCCCTTCACATCAGAAAGATGTCCCAGAGCGTTGGACAGTCAGGAGTTTTCTTTGACCCGAGCTCGGAGATGGGGGTCAGGAAGGGTAGAGGGGTGGTGGTAGGGTCAAAGGTGGCCAAAGGCAAATGTTTAATTCCCTGCTTCCCCCTTTGCCCCACCCGCTCCCCAATATCCTACCTTCCATGACGTAGACCAATGAACCCACATCCCCCTCCTCAATGATATAGCTGTCCTCACTGAACTCCACTGGGTACATACAATCTACCACCTCCTGGATCTGTGACACCTCCAGGTTCTTCATGAAGTCATTCTCCATGATGGCTCCTTTGATCAACTCCTTTGATCTATTTGACACACAGAGAGACACAAGTTTGAGAAATAATGATGAGCCCAGGGAACTTCTATCAAAAACTATTTTACGCAACATCAACAACAATAATTTGGTGGCATTGTATAAATGCCTCTCGCAGAGCATGCGACACCGAGCAGGCAGGATGGGGGAGGCCTTCAGGGGAGACGTGAAGAAAATGATGATCTTTAATAATAGTTACATTTGATTCAGTGTCTTATTACGAGGCGTCTCAAAATGCTACACGGAATATACTACACGTAATATTCTGCAAAAACAATTGACCACATTATTATTATTTATTTGAAGGGATAATTATTCTCGGAAAGCGATCTGCCCACCAATCAGCAACAAAATTACATTGATAGAGCACCTTTCACGTCAGAAGGACGTTCCAATCAACCCAGGTACCTACTTACTGCTGGATAAACAGAGGCGTGTGTGTGGAGTAAAGAAACTAGCCAAGGTTTCAGCCTGCCTGGGAAGCAAATCCCTCGCTTGTGAGGCAAGTGCTCTAACCATTGAGCTACAGGACCATAGCAACACAAAGAGGAAATAATCAAAGGAAAATTGCATTTATTAATTCCAATATAAATTGGAATTCCATCCCCCAATCCCTCCGCCTTGTTTCTTCCCTTTCCTCTTTCAAGGCTGGTTTGAAGACTTTCCTCTTCGACCGTGCCTTTTGTTCCCCCCCGAACTTTTTGACCTCACCTATGTGTTTCACCCCTTCCCGAACACTAACCTCCCAGCTCGGGTCACACACCTCCTGTGTAGCGCCTTGGGACGTCCTCCCGACGTGAAAGGCGCTTTATAAGTTTAAGTTGTTGTTGTTGTTGTTTAGCGTCTCATCACATCTTCGAGACATCTCATAGCAGGTCACAGAATATACTCTAAAATGAATTGATTGTATAATTTGTGGGCATAAAATTAATGGGAAGCTTGAAGCCACTTACTGGGGGCTTTTGGAGAAACAAGGGAGGTTGACATGGCTGATATCCTGGATGTCCAGGGCAGTGGGCTCAGCTGAGATGGCCTGACGTTTAGTTCTCTGGTGCTCCTTAGCTTGGCTGCTCTCCTCTGTCTGTGCTGCCGGAAGCAGGACTGACCGATACTTATCCAACTCCCTCTGTAGCTTCTGAATCAAGTCGTCCTTCTGGTCCAACTCCAACTCCAGGTCATCAATCAGAGCATCTCTCTGCCTCAACTCCTCGATCTTCTCTCGCAGAGCTAACTGGAGATGACGGAGGGTTCCCATCTTCCTGGCAGGAACAACAACATGCATATAAGTGCTCTTCACACCAGCTAGCATCCCAGAGAACTTCACAGAGGTGGAGTCCGGCAAAGAGCTAGGGGGAGAGAGAGAGACAGGGGGAGGAGGTGACCAACGGCAGTCTCAAAGAGGAAAGTCTTCAGGCATGACTTAAAGATGGGGAAGGAAGGAACAAGGCAGAGGGATAGAGGGAGAGGGAGATGACAGAGTTTCGGGGAATAGTAGCTGAAAGTGCGGCCACCGATGGTAGAACGGAATCTGGCAACGAGCCATGGGGGGAAAGAGGGAGGAGGGTGGCACGATAAAAAAGAAAGGTCTTTAGACAGGATTCCTTCTCTTTACTGTGGCGTGAGCTAAGTCATAAGCATCACTTGAGATAAAGAGACAATTAGATCTTAAGTGAAATTCACAGTAAGATGCTTAGTGACCATCAAACTTTGTTTTTGACACATTTATTTTCATCAAATGTTATTGTTAGCACAGGACGCCAGCAGCTAACAAAGTTATGAAATTCAATTATTTTCTTAAATTTAATTATTAATTTAAATCAATTAGTTGGAGACAAGACAAAGACAGGTTGCAATCTAATCCTGACCCACACCCACTCAATCGCCTACACAAGTCTCCCTAAAATACTGTAATGTTAATGATACAGTATTACAACAATAATACAAACTCAATAAAATAATACTAAAATAATATATTCCGAGAAGCGCTTTGAGATATTATAACAGTCTGAAATATCAAATGTAAGATATGACATTTAACAATACAATTAAATAATTGTATTTAATACAATTATTAACAATACAATCTAAAATTCAATAATCATGCAATTATTAATAATACAATAAGATTCACAATATAATCATGAAAATATTAATAATGCCATAGAACAATAAATACTTTACAATAATATTCACACAGTGTGCTGTGCATCCAAGTATTCTGCTGAAAGAGTCTGTAAACCCACTAATCAGACCTTCACTATCCTCCCAGCTCCACTCCCAGCTTGACAATGAGTGAGGAGAGGCGTTAAAGTGGTCAAGGACTGGAATGTGGTTTTGTTCTCAGTCTGGTCAGAGAAACACCCACAATAGCTCAAACAAAAATACAATCATTGGGAACCCTCAGCAGGCCAGGCAACATCTGTGGAGGAAGGAAAAGTGAGTCAATGTTTCGGGTCCACGATCCTTCGTCAGAACTGGAGTATGTTGGGAGGGGGACACTTTTAATGACTAATAGAGTGGGGGTGGGGGTGGGGGGGTATGTGGAGGCAGGGCAAGGAAGACAAAAGAATAACAAGAGGTAGAGGACAAGAGGTGCCTTTTCACAAAAGCTCTTTCAATTGCTTTCAGCACCAGCTGAGCAGTGGACAGCTCCCAAACGCAAAGACGTCTCATAATACTTCCATTTGATACAGCTCCTTATCAGGTCTTCAAGATGTCTCAAAGTGCTTCTCAGGATATACTATGAAGTGTAGTGAATGTGTATATTTTGTGGGTGAAGCACGGCAGTCAATCACACACCACCAACTGATGTGGATTGAAGTGACCAACTTACTATTATTATATTTTTTAAAGGCATTATTACACCCAGGAAAAGCGATTACCAATAGACTGACTAGTTATTGGGAGACACGCGGAGTCATAAAACTTGCCCACTTATTATTATTATAACTGTACAGTCATGTGGTTGATTTAATGCTTCTATCCATTGCAGACAGACAGACGGATGGACGGACGGACAGATGGACACACTAATGTTCTTCACGTTTCACCCACAAAATATAGTCACTGCACTTTATGATAATGTCCAAATGACACTGTATCAATTGCAAGGATTATTATATTAATTATTATTGTTAGTTTTCCCATTGTTTCCAATTTTTGATAAGCCTTGTCTCTTGCCAACCGACGCCTAATACTCTTCAGCATTAGATACGCAGGATGTGTGAAAATATGAGATGCATTTTAATAGCACTATACAATATGATTATTATTGCAAGAATTATTATTATTATGCAATCTGTTCTAACATTATACCGCCAGTTTCCAATCTTTTACTGTATATGTTAATTTCATGCAACATTTTTGCCTTTCCTCCACAGGTTAATCAGATTTAGAAAGTGATCATTGAAGTCCTTGAAAAAGTGTGGCATTTTGATGCTGCCGTGCACAATTGGCTGCCGCGTTTCGCCCACAAATATACAGTCAACTCACTTTACAGTATATTCTGTGAAGCGCTTTGAGACACGGTCTAGAAGACATGATAAGACGATGCACTGATTGAATGCAAGTATTATTGTTGTTATTATTTTTAATGAAATAAGAGTAATTAATCTAGTAATTAGGTAAGCAGGAGGCATCCATCCAGGGAGAGAGAGAGGACATTCCATTCTGTCTTTGGGATTTCCATGTGTGGGAATGCACAGAATTCTCAGTTGGGTTCAGAAACTCTTAAGCAAACAACGATGAGTTCTGTGCATGTCAACACACCTGGCTGCAGCCCAAACCAAACGATTATGTAACTGATTGAAAAGCTGTCGAGTGGGAAACACACACAGTTTTAACCCGAGTTCAAAGAACTTCACTCTATAATGGACACTTTAGTTGACTGAGCCTCGTAGCTATAAATTTTTTTCCATAGCAACCTGCCATGTTGCCATGGCTCACAGTTCAAGTATTTGTATTTTTCACAAATTCTAATTAGGATTTTCTGCTCAATTATCTACAAGGTGAGAGTTTTGTATCACTCCACAGGTGTGATGTTGTACAGTCTTGCAGGTCAGTGGTTAGAGCGTGTGGACCCGGGTTCGAGTCCCAGGCGGGCAGAGCAAAACCTTACACGTTTCCTTACTCCACATACATGTACACATACTTCGGGTTACCCAGCAATAAGTAAGAAACCGGTTGTTAGTCGATTTATGGATCACTTTCCAGGGCAATTATACCTTTAATAAATAATAATAATTTGGTCCCCCAATCCACAACTGTTTGTGGGACACCGCTGTGCGTAATTACGCTGCCTTGTTTCACCCATAAAATACTTACTTTACTTGACAGCAATTCTATGAACCGTGATAAGGCACTATATAAAATGCAAGGATTATTATTCTTATTCTTAAAAATATAAGATCCGATGTACAAAATAAGGAGCTGGAGTAGGAATGGCTACTAGAAACAAATTTTTTAATGAAATTTAGAGGAAAATACAGGCACAGAAATGCAGAGAGACAAGACGTGGGAATTAATTCTGCAAATACAAGGTTTGAAGCTAGCAGCCAGATTTCCTGATGTAACTGGCCATCTGAAAAGCCTTTTTATTGAGAGTTCCTCCATGGATGCCTTGCTTGCCCATGATGACGATGAAGACCTTCTTTGACCTGGCGATGGCCAGGCTGAGGCACGGAAGACCTTCCTGTCTCTTCATCCGGATATCCATGGTGTCGTCCCCATCCATGTAGAAGTTATCCCGGATAATGTAACACTTCCTCCCACCGATAGTTAGTCCCCTGAGCAGGAAGCTTTTCCGATCGAAACTCAAGATCATCCTGATTTCCTTCAACAACAACAAATGACATTTACACAGCACCTTTCAAGGCTCTGGACCAGGCAGCAATTTGGATCTGAGCTCAGGAGGGGGTGGAGGGGGGGAGGGTGATCAAAGGAGCGGTTGCAGAGGATGGTCTTCAGACGAACTGCGAAGTGAAGCAAGGGAGGGGACAAGGCAGAGGGACTGTGGGATGGAGTTCAAGAAGATGGGGACAGAGATGCTGAAGGACCTTTTCCTGAAGGACTCCATCCACTCTGCTCCATGTTGGGGGACATGGAGCAGAGTGGAGGGAGTGAATAGGTCTATATTGAGTTAGCAAGTTAAAGAAGTGGAGAGGAGCAAGCCAGTAGAGGCTTTAAGGGCAACAACTTGCATTTATATACTGGCAGAGCATGACAGTGAGCCAGGGAGGGGGGTGTGGGGAGAGACCATAAGCACAAACAAAAGCAAGGGCTTGAGGCTCGATCTAAAGGGGGGGGGGGGGGCAGGCAAGGTGTGGGTGGAGGATTAGGGGAGAGAGTTGCTGAGCTTCGGGGAATAGTGTCCGAAATCGCAGCCACCGATGAAGGAATGGAGGGAAGGAGGCACAAGCTGGAGACCGACTGGAGCCAGGCGAGCGGAATGGAGCAGGGAGCAAGCAGGTGGGAGAGGGAGGCGAAGGGATTTGAAGAGGAGTGTGAGGAGCTTGAAACCTTGGGGCTCATTTGCTCCAAAAGTCCTTCTTCTTTGGCAGCCAGAAGCCTCGGGCAGTTGGAGGCAAAGACAGCGGCATCTTGGCACAGCCCATCTGCCAGCAAACTGGTCACATAGTCCTCCCAGCCCAACATGGTGCCCACCAACAGGCCCAGGGAATACACAACAGAAGATAATCCGATCACGGACACTCAAACTTCACCGTGACATCATCACCGAGCCCCTCTGTGTCATCATAAACAATTGGGTCATTTCTCAATCCGCGGCTGTTTGTGTGGCGACCGCACTGTGTGCAATTGGTGGCCGCATTTCACCCACAGAATACGCAGTCATCTCACTTCATGGTGCATCTTGTCAAGGGCTTGAGACACCGCAAGGCCCAGTTATCAAATGCAAGGCAGGGGAGCGAGCAGCAGCACAGGCTCAATGGGGAGAGTAGGGAATGGGAAGTTCACAAACACCATGGGAAGAAAGAGAGCAGGGAATGAGGTTAGAGCTCCAGTGGGGGAGTGAGCCCCACCATAAACGCAGGGGGAAGAGAGATAGAGAGAGAGAGCATTGAATGGGGTTAAAGTTAAGAACTTCAGGGGGGAAGGGAGCAGCAGCATAGACACCATGGGGAGAGAGGGGCTGGTTCCGTCTCGGAGCGGATCGAGTTCAAGATCCTCATTCATGTTCAAATCCCTCCTCTACCTCTCTGACCTCCTCTCTCCTCACAACAGCAACTGTTGCCTTCGCTCCACCAGGTCTGGCCTCCCACTTGTCCCCCGAATTCTCAGCCACTACACCCTGAGGCTCTGGAACTCCCTCCCTCCCTCCCTTCGCCCTCGCCCCTCCTTTACTATTTTCAGGTCTCAGCTAAAGACCTTTTCGACCGCACTTTCGGTCACCTTTCTCCCCCCCCCCCCCCACCACTGGCTCGGTCCCAGGATCCATTATTGAAAAGCGTTCTGAGACGCTGTCTGGCGTGGAGTGAGGGATCTATATAAATTCAAGTTGTTGTTGAGAGAAAGTGAGAGAGAGCGAGAGAGAGAGAGGAGTGAATGGAATTAGAAGAGAGCTCCTTTGACCCATCTGACATCCTAGTTACCACATCCAACATAACACTACTTTACAAATGAGCCTATTGTTATGGCTGTCATGTATACTCCAGTCAAACAGGTAATGAGAAACAAGATCTATTAAACTGCCCTGTGATCCAAATATCTTAAACTCTTAAACTGTTTGTGTAGGTGGAACATAGTGCAAGATACACCAATTACTCTTTAATAAAATCTGTTAATATTACAATATAAATGTGCATACCAAACGACACTACGTGATTTCATGTGAAATTAACATATTTGTCCACACATTTGCGAAAGTATTCAGTCGATCACCATTAACCTGATGCTTGCGAACTAGATTGGTGCCAAACCAGAGCAGGTATAAACGCTGGATATGGCTGATTTAATTTAATGGCACTTCTAGGTTTCTCTAGACTTCTACAATTTGGTGAGTCGCTCACAAAGTCACTAGACTTGACAGTGTATTCTTCGAAGAGCTTCGAGACGTCTCAAAGACGTGATAAGATGCTGTAATCAAATGCAAGGACGTGGCAATAAACGTGGCAATCGTCCTCCGACTTGGCCTCGCTACCGTTCGGCTCTGTAACAATCTCCGTCAATCTCTGCTCTCAGTGACAACAGACACTTTTTATCTCCAAAGATTGCGGCTTTTTTGCTGGTTTCCCGTCCATCAGGTCAGTTTGGGGGCAGCAGCTAGAGAGAGAGAGTGTGAGAGTGCATTTGTGTGTATGTGTGTGAGAGAGGAGGGGGAGAGGAAGTGAGTGTGTGTTTGTGTGTGCATGTGTATATAAGAAGGGAACATAGTGTGTATGAGTGAGTGCGTTTGTGTGAGAGGGGGGGAGAAAGTAAGTGTGTGTGTGTGTACATGTGCACAGGAGAGAGAGGGAGAGTGATGGGGGAATTACTGATATCCTTCATCAGTATGAGGGCAGCAAACAGCACACACTATGATTACTAAACTTTACATCTACACACAACAGATTACTGACCACACACATTCACACACAACACAAACCACATATACACACAAATACTGACCACATACACACACACAGAACACTAACCACACTTGCAATACTGACCATACACAAACAACAACAAAATTACACAATTACAAAATTGTACAGCGCCTTTCATATCAGGAGGACGTCACAAGGCGCTGGACAGTCATACACACACAGAATACTGACCACACACACAGAATACTGACCACACACACACAATACTGACCACAGCACACACAATACTGACCACACACACACAATACTGACCACACACACACAATACTGACCACACACACAGAATACACAACAGCATAATTACACTTGTATAGCGGCATATACACACAGAATACTGACCCCCCCCCCCCCCCCCCCCCACACACACACACACACACACGTCACAACACTGACAACACCACAACCCACTGATTACATACATGTAATGCTAGACAGAAACGGATAAACTGACCCTGTGAGGAGCTGTGATCGCTCAGTACCGTGGCCTGGCTACACGGCATCACCTTCAGCTCAAAGGTGTCGGGCGAAGGGGACGAGCTGTATGTCCTCGAGGCCATGATCGCGTTTAAATATTGCACCTGTGTCACCTGGGCAGAGAGAGGGAGTGTGAGGGGTGGGGGGGTCAGGTAAGGCACTGAGTGAAGGTACTTGGAGAGTGTAAGAGAAAAAAGAGATGTCTTCGAGACGTCTCAACGCGCTCCACAGAATATACTGCAAAGTGCAGTGACTTGTGTGTTTTGTGGGTGCAACCTTATCAACCCACGTCTGTTTGTTTGTTGGTGGGGTGGGGGGGGGGGGTGAATGCTGCTGTGTGGCTGCTGCGTTTCGCCCACGAATATATGCAGTCAGTTCACTTTACAGTTTATCCTGTGAAGTGCTTTGAGACACAGTCCAGAATACACGATGAGGTGCTGTATGATTATTTCTGATTATTATCAGGGAGTGAGTGAGTGAGTGAGTGACGGAGTGAGGGAGGGAGGGAGGGAGGGAGAGAGTGAGGGAGGGAGGGAGGGAGGGAGGGAGGGAGGGAGGGAGGGAGGGAGGGAGGGAGGGAGGGAGGGAGGGAGGGAGGAGGGAGGGAGGGGCTGGAGCAGTGGTCCCCTCGCGGGGCTGGCCCTGACCTTGATGATGTGAAGCTCGCTCAGAGCCCTGACAGTGTAATCGGGGACAAAGCTATTGGGCTCCCCACCCCCCGCCTCCTCCCTGGGTAACGCTTCCCGGTAACTCCAACTCCTGCTGTCAGCCGGTGATGGAGGAACTGAGGAGAACAGCACAGGGTCAGGTCACTCCCTCACACAAACACAACAACAACAACAACAACTACACTACATTTGTAAAGTGCCCTGTACCTCGGGAGGACGTCCCCAGGCGCTGGACACTGGTCAGTCAACTCGAGCACGAGGGGGTAGGGGTTGGGGGATGGGGGGGGAGAGGGGGAAGGAGAGGGGCTTGTGGCGTGGGGGGGAGGGGTGGGGGGAAGACTTGGGGAAAGCAGACGGGAAGGAGGGCGGCTAAAGGCCAGACGGACAATGACAGAGACAATGGCAGACAGGTGCTAACAAAGGACAGTAACAGACAGATAGAGAGTGACAGACAGACAGTAACAGACAGTGACAGGCAGGCAGCGACAGATGGACAGTGACAGGTTGTAGGTACCTGAGGATGGAGCAGTCAGAGCTGAGACACCATAGTAAGTGAAAGCTCCGTTTTCAAACTTCAGCCCCTCCTTCCCAATCTCCACCTCCACACGGCCCTGTTAGTAACACACACTGCGTTAGACTGGGAGTGTCTGAAGCTGTCCTCCCCATATGTGGAGTCCTGCAGCTCAGTGGTTAGAGCATTCGCCTTGCGAGAGACCTGGTAGGTCAGGGCAAAAGCTTGTGCAAGTTTCCTTACTCCACACACACCCTCTCCTCCCCCACACACACACACACACTCACCTCCCCCCACCACACACGCACACGCTTGATAATCTGTGGCAAAAAAAATCAATAATAAAATTGGCCATTTCAACCCACAGCTGTGCGCAATTGGCTGCCGCATTTCACCCAAATATATAGTCAATTCACTTTACAGTATATTCTGTTAAGGGTTTTGAGGCATCTAGAAGACATGATAAGGCGCTGGGATTATTATTATTATACACAAACCCCACATACACTTTGTTAGCAACACATATTATATAAGGCACTGAATCAAATGCAAGTGTTGTTATTATGGTGCAAAGACAGTGTA